>VZTI01000065.1:320627-562482 GCA_013397865.1 Struthidea cinerea | reverse complement strand
GGTTTCCTTTCAAAAGACCCAGAGTGATAAATACTTTCTGCTAGTTGAAATAACAACAAACTTTGAGTCATGGAAATTGATATAACTAAAGCAGTAAGTTAACCATCATTAATTCAATCAGAGGCAGGCATTTCATGAATGAGCAACCATTGCTGATCATAGCTTGAAAATATTGCACTGGGTTTATGTGGCAAAGTTTTGGTGTCAGGAGGGCTGCAGAGGTGGCTTCTGTGAGAAGACACCAGAAGCTTCCCCCATGTCAGACAGAGCCAGCTGTCTGCAAGAGGGATCTACAACTGGCCAAAGCAGAGCCCACTGGTGACACTGGTGTGACAACATGTTTAAGAAAGGGCAAGAAGTGCTGTGTGAGAGCGCTTGAGGAAGAGGAGTGAAAAATGAGAACAAGAACTCTGCAGACACCAAGGTCAGTGATGTAGGAGGGGCAGGAGGTGCTCCAGGTGTCAGAGCAGAGATTCCCCTGCAATCTGTGGTGAAGACGTGGTGAGACAGGCTCCCTGCAGTCCATGGAGGCCCATTGTGGAGCAGAGATCCAACTGCAGCCCATGGAGGATCCCATACTGGATAAGCTGGATGCCTGAAGGAGGCTGTTCCTCCATGGAGAGCTCACACTGGAGCAGGATCCTGCTAGGACCTGTGGCCTTGTGGAGAGAGGAGTCCATGCTGGAGCAGGTTTGCTGGCAGGACTCGTGACCCTGAGGGGAATTCATGCTGGAGCAGCCGGTTCCTGAGGGACTGGACCCCGTGAAAGGGGCCCACACTGGAGCAGTTTGTGAAGAACTGCAGCCTGTGGGAATGACCCATGTTGGGGAACTTAATGAAGGACTGTATTGGATGGGAGTGACCCCATTCTGGAGCAGGATGAAGTGCAGAGACCACGGCATACTGACCCATGAGATTTTTGTCATATTTTTCTCCTCCTGTGCTGTTGAGAAGCAGGAGTGATAGAGCAGATTGGTGTGCACCTGGAATCTAGGCAAGGTGAATACATTACAAAACTAATTGTCAATTTACTATCCACAAAGGAGTTAAAATCCGGTTGTAATAGGATAAATGTTCACACCAACCTTTATAAAAAGGCTCTGTGATGATCTTTAAGTGGTTAAAGTGAATTTGTTGTGCAGCCTCAGAATTTACTGAGGTCAATTAATTCTAAGTTGCAAGGACTGTAACTAGAAGGAGTTTGCACAGGCAGTAAGAGAGGTATTCAGAATGGCCATGCCCAGGGTGATGGTTCAGATGTGCCACTGAACACTCTAAAGACACACACATGCCTAAGAAGATTTGTCTGAAACTAGTTAATTTACCTCATTCTCATTTTCTCATTGACTGAGTCAATTTTTCATTAAGTTTAGTCAAATCAACAAGAACCTGGTAATTCACTTCTTAATTAATATAGCCTTATTTTTAATATTGATGAACATTCTATTTAGAAAGTTCAATCATTGGTGCTTAAAAGAAACATGCAATGACTGCAGAAAAGAACAATTTTTCCCCCACCCAGTAAATGCCTTGTAACATTTATAACTTATGTTGTGCAAAATTTTAGACTAAGTAATCCTTACAGTCCATTTTGTACATAAAGCCTATGGAATAATAAATATTCTTGTCTGAACCTGGCCAAGTAACCTTGTAATATAATCTCATATATTCTTTTCAGCAATCTTAAGTCTTCTTATCTTTTAAAATACGTTCTTGTATGTGTCATCCACCTATTGCTTCATACATAGTCACTATAATCTTTATTTATGTTCTTGCATACATATATAGAGGGGGCTGTATGTGTGTTTATTGTTTAGAAAGGTAATATATTATAAAAATGATAAGTGGAAAAAGAAATATCTGAACATGAAGAAAACTCACTTGTGAACCAAAACTAGCAGGGGGCTGGATTAAATGGGCTCCTTGCAAATGGCTCCAGGTGACATTTCACAGTCCCTCCTGCTCCACTTCCCTCTTCCACTCGGCAAAGGTTTTCCTTAGACAGTAAACTCTGAGTCCATGGCCCTGAGCATTGTTTGGTGGACTTTCAGGCATCCATCTGTGGTCACATGGAAACAGTGAAATGTATGTGTTTGGCCCTGCAGCTCCAGACTTTGAAATATCACTTGGATTGCAGGGGGCTGTATATGGAGAAAAGAAAGCAAATTTACTTCCAACAGGTTTAATAATGTACCAGTAATATTACTGTAGTTGAATAGATATTAATAATGAGTAGTTTCCAGCTTTTTCTTCAAAAAGAAGAATTTATAATTGCAGTAATTCATTCTGAATTTACCCTTTGTGCTTACAGTTGATCAAAACAAATTATCCTCCCTTTCCTATGCTGTCCTCCTGCTGTCATTTCCAGCTTTTGTTTGGAAACTGATGTCCCTGCATGATTGTGAAAACTAGTGTAAGAAATTCCTTAAGCTTAAACTTTCTTGTGGATGCTGGCTGCATTTTCGCTGCCTGGGGTCCCCAGACAGGAGGATCAGCATCAGCTGCTTCCTCCAGGGCACCCACTGTCTCAAGTATCTGCTTTTTTTTTTCCATGGCAATATAACAGCCATTAATAATTTATCACAAAAGAAATACCTCAGAAAAGTACTTCCCAGTGGTAAGAGACAGATCCCTCAACTACTAATTCAGTACTGTATTTAGTATTCCATACTCAAAATTTCTGAGTATATAACAGCTTGGTCTATCACCATCGTGACAGAGGATGGAGGAGTTCCCATTCTGACTCAGCCTGCAGGTCTGTAACAAGTCTCATTTATGCCATTAGCAATTTAAAACCTTCAGTTGTTTCCAGCCATGGCTCGTTATTGTCCACTGTACTGATGCAGTTACTGAGTACCAACTATATTTATTTTGCTAGCCTTCATACAAAAATGCGACAGAAACATTAATCAAAGCTCCAGAGTAATCAGCAGGTAAGTTTCCAGTCAAAGAAAAAAAATCTATCCTTTTACATCATTGTAAGTGGCTCATAATTTATGTCAAGGGAGAAGTAATAGGAGCACCAGGCAGCAATTTCCTTCCAGTGGCCCATGCAAAGGGAAGACACATTATTTGTTTAGCGGTCTAGTGACAGGCGCTGGTGCCTCACTTCCCATCCCTACAAAAAGCAACAAACTAAAAAGGGACTGTGGAGAACTATAAAACATGAGACAATGTTTTTAGGTCTTCAGTATTATTTCATGCTTTGTAATTTCTTGAATCAACTCTATTAGCTTATTCATTTTTATTCTGGTTCACTATGCAAAGAAAACATTTCCAATCCTTCTTTTTTGTTTCCTTTTTCCTTCACTTTTTAGTTTTACTGTTGAAGCTGTCTGCCCAGGCAACTTTTACAATTTTTTAATTTAACTGTAAAGGGCAGGTTTGCAAGCACAAAGGTAAAATATTTTTCCACATCAGCTCTCCACATCGTTCTTGCAGATGCATGTATTGTTTTAGACTGTTCTTTGAAATCTGATTCTCTGGATATTTCTATTTAATTCTATAGTCCTACAACTTGTTGGTAATTATCAGTAGTGTCATTTTTTTTCAGCATCACTGTTACTTAAAGAAGGAGTCC
This sequence comes from Struthidea cinerea, assembly GCA_013397865.1. NCBI lineage: Eukaryota > Metazoa > Chordata > Aves > Passeriformes > Corcoracidae > Struthidea > Struthidea cinerea. The sequence continues at coordinate 558,902 of VZTI01000065.1, read as the reverse complement.
AGGAAGGGCTTTGTAAACTATTGCCTTCTTTAAACTCTTGGTTGTCAAAGAAATGGAACAAAAGAAAAAAAATACATTTTTAAATGGATGGAGATCCATGTTAGGTAAACAAAGCAGGTTATTTTAAAACAGTACTCACTCTGCTTCCAGCAGCAAATAATTGTTAAAGTATTTGTGGAAGTTAAAAATTTGCATTTTTCTGAAGCAAATCAGATCCCCAGGTATCTTGAGCTCTGAATCTGAATAAATCCTTTCTCCTCTTATTAAAAAAAAAATAGTATCTTTAAATCCCTGCTCAGACAGACAGTGATGTGAAGGAATAGACATTTTTTTCCCTGCTCATTTTGACCAGACTTTTCTTCCTATTGACTGAAGTGCCATTTCCTATGAAAAGTTGGGTGCCTGAACAATCAAATTCTTACAATGGAAAAATGTTCTCATAGTAAATTGCTCCTTAGTCATTATTCTTGCTTGTCATTTGGATTGAGGGACAGATTCTCTGCCGTTTTCTACTTTCAGCCTTGGTGACAGGAAGACAAAAGTCTTCAGCTGTAATACACTTGCTCGTACGACCTCTGAGCAGCAGTGTCTGTGACAACCAGCACTTACTTGGCCTTGGTGAAAGACCTAAGCCTGGAGAAGTGACATGGTTAGCTGGGAGACAGACCTCAGTCCTCTCACACATGTACCGGCTCCAATGAATGTGTAATTAGTTAGAGAGGTAATTTTCCTGACTTCTTCCCTAGTTTGCTCTTTGTTCTTCTTCATGCCACAGTTATGCTGAAATAGGAACTTTAGCCCTTGAGGTATAATAGCATTGATTCAGCTTTTTGAACTTGAGAGGGTCACTTCTCTAAATCATGCACAGCAAAATTTTCTGAAGGAGATGGCTGTGTGCACTTGTTTCAGCATGGTATCAGCAATGCAGGAATGACGGTATTGGAGTTCTGCATTACTTTTGCATTCCGTAGCCTTCGTCAATAGATCAGCATTTCCTTGTCTGACCTTTTTGTTTGTCTTCTGTTTAGCCTCATTAACCTTTGAGGAATGAGGTGCATTGGACAGTAGAAAATCAAAACACAGAAAACCTGAGAAGGTCAGTGTAATGTGGTGTGCAGCAGGATTTCACATAATGAAAAGGTATGTATTTCCCTTCCCTGCTGTCACACTCTTCTACTCAATATTTCTTAAGGGAGGAATCACAACAGGTGAGTTAATTCTGTGCTGGACCCCCAGAAGCACTGCTCATCTCCTGAGTATGTAGAGGTCTTCCCTGTGTGTGGGGATCGGTGAACATGCCTTTGGTTAGGGGCGAACAGAAGCATCCCCTGGGATGCTTTGTTCCTTGGTGTGGTCTGTCCTGGTTTGAATTTCCCGGTTGGCTGCCAGCCTCTCACTCCTCCCTGGCATTCTCCCATTGGTCCCCATTCCCTAATCCCACCTTTCTCCCTGGCCCCAGGTAAAACGGGGGCCCTCGGGATTGGGTTTCAGATTTGCTTTGGGAGTTCGGCTGTAAGCATGGAGTAAACCATCCAGCAGGATGATAAACAAATCTCCTTCCTGCCTCTTTGTCACCTGACTGTATTACCGAATATGCCCCAGGTTCTGTGGGCTTGCAGGACCCCACAGAGCCGGGTAAAATTACGGTATTATCTGTGATATTTATAACAACATGTCAGCTTTTCTAGAATGATTTTTAAAGTGTAGCATTTGTGAAAAACATCAGTGTGACAGTAAGAGAGGGAGCTTGTCCAAAGGAAGGATGTACCACTTTAAATAAGTTAAACTGGAGCAATCAGTTCTGTCTCATAGGAACTTAGTCTTAAAAGTAAACCTGTGCAAACTTTTCTAGGTGAACCTGCTTTAGTAAGGGGGCTGGGCTAGATGATCTCCAGAGGTCCCCTCCAACCCCAGCCATTCAATGACTCTGTAACAGTATGAGTGATGATGATTAAGACTGCATTTTGCAGAATTTTAATAACACTTCATTGTTGATAAATGTTTTGTTTCAGAAAGAAGAAGGAAAAGGGTTATGTTAATTTTAAAATAGACATCTAGAAATCCTAAGGATTTCTTATTGACGTGTGTGTCCATACTTACAACAGCGTAGTCACAATCTTGTGTGAGAGCCAGCATCTTCCTGCAGTTTTAAAACATAGCAGAAGATAAAGGAAGCATACTTTCACATGCAGGGAATAATGATTTTCTAAAATGCCTTTTAAATGTCTTTTCTGGTAATGAAGATAAAAAAAATCTTGGCAAAAACAATGGTTGATTTTTAATTCTGATTTTTTTTATTACGTAAAGAGGAAACAGATTGATATTAATGTTACGCACACAGTGTTTGTATAAAACTTGCAGTTTTAAAACATAACTGTGTGGATACAGAAAGCTGTACTATTTATCCAGCAAAAGTATGTATGCCAGTTTGGAACAATAATTCATGACAGGGCTGCTCAGCTCTCTCACTTGAACATTTTCACTGACATCAGTGACATCGCTTCCAAGTACAGCATAAGCAGGATTTGGTTCTCTGAAGTTGTGCTCTGACTATTATACTGGAGATTGCAGTACTTCACATTTGCTGCTTAGAGAGAAGTGTATAGCAGGGTAAAATGTGCTATAGGGATGTCAGTCAGAGCCTGGGAAGTCAGTGGCATTACTCTTGTGCTTTGAGTTATGCAAATGCTTTATGAGATCCAGAGTGGAAATTGTGAGTCTCAGGCTGAGACAACATCATTCTAACTGAAAGTCTTCTTTTCTTTCCTAAAAATAAAATCTCTACAAATTTAATCAAGAAATGAAAAAAACCTAAGAAATACCAAGAGGTATTCATTGCAAAGCCAAGCATGGCTGAGCTTTATAGAGCCAGAATTTGGGTTTTTATAGAGTACGTGATTTAGTACCACTGAGATTGAAACAGGTTGTCAGGCAAAAGATGAAGCAAGCATGAGCTCCTGAGTCCTGTTCCTGCAGCAGTTCTCTCATAACTGATGGCAGCATCTTCTATCAGCACTAAAATAAGTATAAGCACTTAAATAAGGAAGTGACCTAAGCAAATTTAGGCATTTCTGCTCCAGGAAAGATAAAGTGATATAACTGTCTGGTAACACAGCAAAGAAAGCAGTGAGTTTTTTCATTGCTTCATTTTCTAGCTTTGTTTTTTTTTAATATATATATAGCGCATGTCTGAGAGAGCTCTAAACCCTAGAGAGGATCAAGACAGATTCGTCCAAACTGAAGGACAAGAAATGAGAGAGGAACCAGAAAAGCTTGTTCTAACTGCATTTAGACTTTACTAAATGGATAAGATTTGAGTAGTAAAGAGAATACTTGGGTCTCACTTGCTTTGTAGTTCCTCTCTTCCAGCTGGAGTTTTCATCCAGTGATGGTATTTTGTGGCTTCGCTCGAAAGACTTTTGTGCTCCCTGTGTGACCATTCTGGACTTGAATAATTTGCCAGTTTGAATCTCTCACAATCTAAGTCATGTCTGATCAGGAACTGCTGTGCCTGTGGCAGACCCCACCAGAAGTGGCAGGACTATGACCATCTCTGTGACTGGCCCATGCTGCAGGCCCTTTAGCTCTCCCAGCAAGCCTATGTCTTGAACATTTAATGACACTCTGGTTTTTGTATTTGCACGGAGACCACACTATCCTGAAATATAAGAATTCCCTATAAGCATTACACTGATGGCACTTTTAGATTTGAGAGCTAGCACTGGGGGAAGGAGATAGTGGATGATTCTTTCAGCCTCAGACAGGAATACAAATACTTTGTTTTCTCATTAAAAAAGGCAGCAATAATAAATGCATCCTATTGAGAAGCTGTTTTCCTTCCTAGAAGCTCAGGGCAAGATGCATATTCAACCATCTGAACTGACGCCTGTCATTACAAAGGTCTGTTCATTACACCTGGCTTGAGGCCTCTAATTAAAGAAAGAAATTTTTCTTTGACTCCTAAAAATCACTGAGTACAATATAAGAGAATAAAAAGCTCCCTTGGAAGGAGTCTACTGTAACTCCCTGTTAGGTAAAGGGAATGTCCCTGATGTGGATTAAATCAGATTTGGCATAAACAGGGCAGTGAATGATGCAAAATGAGATGATAACAGGATGCTCTATTGTGAAATATGGAGCTATTTAAAGTTAAAAAATATTTTGTATTTTTCTAGGCTACTCTAAAAAAAAAATACGGCAACTGGCTTATTTTATGCTATTTTCTACAAAATAGATACTCTTAAAAATTTGCAGAAACTTCTTTCAGATCTACTGATAGTCTATGACTTAGTGAGGAACATTATTCAAATACATCAAACATTTTATGTACAGTTCTCTGCTTCCTGAGTGTACTATAACTCTTGCGAAATGGCTGATGATAGTGCTTCCTGAACAGGCAGGGCAAACATGATTTTGTACAGCTTTCTGTAAATTGAGGATTTGGGGAAAAAAAAAGTAGGTCTAGAAATTCTTTTTGGTTTAGTCTTTAGATATTGTTAATGCATATTTAATTCCCTTTAATTCCCACATCAGATGAATTTGAGATTTTTCTTCATTTATAACCATGATTTTCCATTCCATGCTTTTCAGGTGGGATCTCTTTCATCAAAGGACTTTTTTCACGGAAGCACGATGGCTCATAGCACACAACCAAGAAGCAGTGTAAGAACATGGTTAGGAACAAGGCAAGGTTGAGGAAGTAGCTCCCGAATGCAATGTCCCAGCTCCCAGCAACCTACGGCTCAGAGATTAATCTAGATGTCATTACTTTGTGTTTAGTACTCCTTGGGGTATTTCTGCTCAATTAAGGTGTCTGGTTACTTCTGAAACCAAGTAAACTTCTAGCATTCTCAGCATCTTGGGACAATGATCTGCACAGTTTACCTCTGATTTCTGTGGAAAAAGCATTCTATTTTTTTTATTTGCCACTTGCATTTGATATCGTTTGATTTTTGTATCATGAGAAATGATGAGTTACTGTTCCTTATTTCCCTTTACTCATGTTTTTATAAATTTTTATTACATTTCCTTGCAGACAATTATTATCCAGTCTTCAGAGTCTAAAAGTATCAAGTTACATTTTCAGTGTGCACGATTTTATTCTTCTTTTGTCTTTCTTTACAGCTATTCTAGTTCTGCTTAGGTGTCTTAGTGACAGAAGTGGAACACCCATTTAAACTGTAATGCAGATTTATTCCATAGTATAGGGATATTTTTTGTTATAGCCAATATTCCTTTCCTAAAAAATATTAACATCATGTTGCTTTTCTGAAAGTATTCTATTTAACATATTATGAGGAATGTTAGCTAGTTCAGAATGCATCAGTGTGTATGCATCTAGTCAGTGTTAGTTTTCCTGTGTGCATTACCTTATCTGCACCAGCAATTTGCTTCCCAGTACATTGTTCAATGAGTTACCTCCAGCTTGTCCTTTCTTAGTCATTTTATTCAGGCTTTTTTATTTACTAGCCTAAATTTATAAACACGATAAGATATTGTTGTCTTCCTTTTTTTATCTTCTCCAAATTTGGGTACACTTGTCATAGTTAACCATTTATACGTATTTTGAAAAGTATCAGCTTCCTCTGACATGCAAATGAGTCTCTCACCTTTTGAGCTTATTCTTATCCTGCTTCCCATTCTGCAGCTAAGAATCCACAAGACAACTTTCTTTCTTATCTCATGACACTAATACTCTATATTCTTATATTGACACGGACTTCATTAAAAAAACGCACAGGAAACCACAATTAAATGATGTATTTACTTTGGTCTATAAACTTATTTTGGTTCATTCTGGAGGCTCCAGTGATACTTAGTCATGACTCCTCTCTGCAGAACCTACATTGGTTGTTCCTCAAAATTCCCAATTTCTTAATGTACCTGCTGACCCTTTTTCTTTTTTGGGCACAAGCAGCAGGCAGACACATATAGGATATTGGGGTGGACATCTGCTGCACACTGCCTGAGCAGAAAGAAGAAATAGATGTGGCCTTTCCAGACAACTAGAAGAAACCTTTTATTTGCAGCATTTGATCCTGGTGGGAGGCTTTACCATCTGCCTTTTAGGATCACTACAGATGTGAAGGTCAGGGGCAGCTTTGACTGTAGTGACTGTGGAGTTCAGGATCCTGAGAGCAGAGTACAAGGCAAAAAGCAGGATCATCTCAACCTCTGGAGAGCAGTCTTTTGCCTGTGCAAGGACTTTCTTGGAAGTATCCTGTGGGATATGTCCCTGGAGAGGAGTGCAGGGGTCCTGCCTGATTTTCAAGAATCACCTTTACCAGGCTCAAGATTGACCCAGAGCAATGTGCAGGAAGTCAGACAAAGGCAGCAGAATGTCTATAAGGACAAACAAAGACCTAAATTCTGACTAAAATCAGAGGGAACAAGGAAGCATACAAGACTTAGAAGCAGGCACAGGTGTCCTGGGAAGAGTATAGAGATACTGTCTGAACAGGCAGGAATGGGGTTAGGGAGGCCATGAAGGACAACAAGAAAGGCTTCTGCAGGTATTTAATCTGCAAAAGAAAGACTAGGGAAAATGTTGGCTTGCTTTTGAATGGTTCAGGGGACCTGGTGACAAAGGACACAGAAAAGGCTCACCTCCTTCACCTCTGTCTTTACTAGTAAGGCTTGCAGGAATTCCAGGCCCCTGGAATCAGTGTGAAAGTTTAAAGAAAGGAAGTTTTATCCTTGGTAAAGGAGGATCAGGTTAGAAGCTTTTTAAACAACTGGACTTGCTACAGCCCATGGGAACCTTTTGGGATGCACCCCAAGTTCTGAGGGAGTTGATGTCATTTTGAGGCCACTATTGATCATTTTTGAAAGGTCGTAGTGACAGGGGAAGTTTTCTGAGAACTGGTATAAAGCACTCTCAGAAATTTTGTTAATGATAGAAAATTGGAAGGGGTGGTTGATACACCACAATGTTGCACCACTATTTAAAGGGACCTTTACAGGCTGGAGAAACAGCCAAAACAAACAGGAAAACAGGAAACCCGTGAAGCTCATCAAATGGAGATGCCTCCTCCCTGCACCCTTATAATGGGGTTATTATGAGGAATAACCCCATGCACCAGTACAGGTGGGGGCCAACCATCTTGTTCTAGTTTGAAAACAAACCAGTGGGAGACACCAAGTCAGAATAACAATTTAATAGGGAACTAAAAAAAAAAAGGTAAAGGCAGAAAAACAGTGGGTTAAACTGACAGAGTCAGGATACAACCTGACACCCTGTTAGTCAGGGTGGTGGTAGCAGTCCAATAAGATGGTGGCTGCAGTCCTCCTGAAGTGGTGGACGTGGCTCTGTCAAAGCGGTGGTTCAGTCGAAGGGTCTGCTCTTCCTCAGAAGGTCCAGTGGTGGCTGTGTAGCTCCTGTCCTCTGGGAAATCCAGTAGAAACATGTCTGTAGTGTTTGGAATCTCAGATTATATCCAGGATGGAATGCTTGCTTCCTCCTTCTGGGTGGAGCATCTCACAATGGGATGATGAGTTATGAGGCCAGGTGTTGATGGGCACATTAACAGAAGATAGTCCGGGGGGAGTTATCTCTGAGTCATGGGGCAAGGCACTGATGGGCCATTAACAGAAAGATAGTCTGGAGGGAGGAGGCCAGGAAACACTGCCCCACCTGGTTTTAACAGCTCATGAGGATGGTAATAGAATATACTGCAACCCAGGACACATCTATAACACAGTTCTGCAGGTAAGTCCCTAGGAATGCTGGTGGACAAGGAGTAAAGCATGAGTCAGCAAGATACCCTTACAGCAAAGAAGGCCCCCAGTTTCCTGGGCTGTGCTAGGTTGTGTTAGAGTATTGCTAGCAGGTCAAGGGAGGTGGTCCTTCTCCTCTGCTCAGCCCTCGTGAGACACATCTGGAGTGCTCTGTCCACTGCTGGACTCCCCAGGACAAGAAAGTCTTGGACACGTTGGAATTCACATATAAAAAAGTAGAACTTTTTTACTGTAAGGGTGTTTGAACAAGGAACAGGTTGCCTAGAGGGGTGTGGAGTCTCATCCTTGGAGACATTCATTTGACTAGGTATTTCTGTAAGCTGACTTCTCTTTTCTGGATTTGAGCAGGGATTCAATTACCTCAAGACAATCTCCAGAGATTTCCTCCAACCTCACTGATTCTGCATTTTCATGTTTTTGTGATTGTTACAGCTTCTATCAGTTTTCCCAGTGCAGATGTCAGAAACAGTTGTCAATATTTTCTCTTCAGAGATTTCAAAGATTTTTTTGCTAGGTTCTATTCACCTGGTATTAGTAAAATTTTAAGAAATTTAGTTTAGCAGCACAGCTTATAGTCTTGACATTTTATTTTCCTTTTTTTTCCTGATTTTTTTCTAATATTAACATCTGTCATTTCATTTTATATATTTTTCTAAAGCCTCTTCTTCTAACACTTTTATCAGGTCAGATTCTTCAGCCTATTCCAAGTAAAGAAAGTTTCAGTAATCACAAGTTTTCTAATATCTCTACAGTGATTACAGGTCTAAAGGATTTGGAAACTTCTCTTCTTTAAGAACTTCTTTTACACTTTCATTTTATGGCTCCACAGTCTATTCATCTCTGATTTTGGAATACTTACTAATCATTAGTATTTATAAGGACTATTTATTACTAGTCTTTATGTCATCAGCTCTTATGTGTTCAACTAGGTAGTACAGTCCATAGATTCCCTGGTGTTTAAAAGGATACACCAGCTGTGCATCATATTTATTGATACTTGGGACAAAATACTCTTTATCCAAAACCATGTTTTAGGGATAACAAAAAAGTTGTACTATTTTTTTCCTTCTCTCTGGTGTTCAGAATTTACAGATAATGATTTTGACCCCATATGGACCTTTTCAGGTAATAGATAACCAGAAGAAACTGTATGACTGGTAAAGACTGTGTGGGGTCAAGAAGTTCAATTTCCAAAAGATCTTTAGGGGATAAAGCTAAAGATTTTAAAGGACACTGCTAGACACAAGTATAGTGATATTGAATTTTAATGAATACAGCTGCATCTGTAGAATAGTTCCTGTCCTAGCTTATAGCTATGAATTGTGGTCTAAATAAAGTTTGCTTTATCTTCTTAAGGTCATTAGGACTTCTTTGTGCACATTATTATTTTTTTGTAGCTGTTCAATGTCACTTTATCAGAGTTCTCATTTTCTAAAAAATACCCTTTATTTTTGTATTCATATATATGTGTTTATTTGATATATTTGTTTGCATTGTTTGATGAATATATATTTCCATACTTAAAAGCATTATTTATTGGAACCATTACGATATGCATACATCAAATTTGAGAATCTTCATTCAATATTTCATGGAATATGAATTTCTTATTAATTGAATTTTGAGACTTTAGAAAATGTATTTTCCCTTCAATATAGCGACCAATAAAGGAGTAGGAAAACACGAGGTAGTGAAAAATAGCACATTTTTAGTCAGTATTGAACCAAACCATAAAAGCAACTGCGCCCACAAATGGAGTCCAAAATGTCCTGGAAGGAGACATTTTTAGCCCTTAAAATTAATTTCTGCGAGGACAAAATAAAGATACAGTCTGTAAGAAGCATCGTTACAGATCAGATATATTAACGACATCAATATTTCTTTGGATAGTGTTTGCCAGAAATTCACTTCTTCATAACCACTGGTGTACTTTTTTCCCATCATTTCAAAGATGGGTTGTTAATTCCAGTGAGATATTATCTGATTTAAAGGAACATACTTTAACTTGCCTAGTTTCTTGTGGAATATAGATAACATACTATGTGAATTCAGAATGATTGCTTGTATTACTGTCCATAAGATATATCTGTCACTCTGAAAGTGTTTTTGTCTCCAAGACAGACAAGATTTTTTTCTCCAAACTGCTGTCAATTTTGCCATAGAAGAGTTTATGGATCAATTTCCAGATGTAGTTCCACCTTTTCATCAGACAGCAAGTAATTTGAAGTTGGGCAAAGCAGGCATATTGTCTGAGGGAAATAGGTTAGTTTCACATTATGCTACACTGTTGATAGAGAATTTTGACCAAAACAATGTTTTATGTTAAAATCTCAAATCCCAATATTTTATTCCTAGGAATGAGTATGAGCCTTGAAATAAGAAACTGTTCAGAGGATGGCTACTTTGTCCCCCTACCTTAATATATGGGAAATTACTTCCATGAAACATGGCTCCTAAATGGACAGACCTTCACAGTCACTACACTGAATCCTAAAGGAAAGAGAGCAGAAGTAATTGCAGAGGTGAAGAACAACTGAAATATATTCATGGCAATGTATCACACTATGAAGTGTGTATTATGAAGGTTTTCTTTCACATAACTTTGGGACTCTGGACCCCTGCATAAAACAGGCTTGAGAATACCGCTGCTCTCATTCAACACACACTGCAAGTCAAATCTGGGTCAATTTGAATAGGTATATCGACAGCAGTCTTGTCTATAAACCAGTAAGACGTGTTAGAGTTAAATAATCCAATAAAAAGAGAAGTGGTTAGAAGTGGAAAACTGAGCAGAAGTGAAAAGGGCTATGCAAATTTTCTGATATACCTGAAATTCTGGGATTATAGAAAAAAAATTAGTAGAGATAATTCATCACTTTATTACTGACTTGAAATAACGGATAGTTGCATATTTTTTGAGGATGTACAGAGTGTTTTTTCTGGTTCTCAAGCAGGCCATTTAACAGAATTTACTCTATCATAAACCCGCTTTTCATTTCCCCCTCTTCAGTCAAGGTTGTGTTTGTCTTTACATAGAAACTGCTGTTTAAATTAATTATGAACGCTTAAAAAAAATTCAGACTCAATGGTTGGCCCTTTGTATAAAAAATTAGTTTTTCTAATGAGGTCAGCTTTGGTCACAGTGATTTGTTAGAAGCAACAGACCATATTCCAGTTCATCAAAACTTCATTATATTCCAGTTCCTAAAAGTGCCAAGAAAAAAATAACATTGTAATCTAAGATGTCGAGGAAATATGTATCCAAACAATTCAAGAGCTTAAAGCCTTAGTGAGGTGGTGCCGTGCTGTGCTGTACCTTCTTTTTTATTACATGGGGCAATACATTAGATCAAATTTTTGCAGCAGGAAAAATCCATGGTTAAGAATATAGTCCTGTTATCTTTATCAGAGGTATTGAAAGCTATCGTATAAGTGAGAGCTTCTTTAGGTTCTTGGGGCTGTGTGGCATCTGCCTCCTTCATGGCTGTTCAGAGTTGAGGGAGGATAAAGAAGTCTTGAAAAGAGTTTGCAATGTTGCAGGGTCTATAGCGTACAAGAGGGCAATGTGCACTCCACAGCTCGTATCCCCCTGAATGTTCTCAGGACCTTTCAGGGTTTTGGCTGTGCTTTCTGCTGAGATCAGTCATGAGGCTTTCAGTCTTGCAGTTTCAGCTTTGTTTCATGACTAAATTCTTCTTATGCCCCCCTTGGCATGTCAGAGCTCTTTTAGGTTTGTTGCTCAGGTACTGTGATGGTGATCTCTAGGAGGGAAAAAATGCCTCAAAAGAGGCACACTGTATTTCAGTGTGCAAACTAGGAGATGCAGGAAAACTGAAATCTCTCTGTGCCCTATGCCCTGAATCCTTTGAGTGCATTATTACACCCGAGCCCAGCTTTTCCACTTCAAAGGAGGCTCTAAAGTGATCATTAATGTTCCCTTGGCGCAACCTTATCATTCTGATGAAATTCCATCTCAGATAATTGCGTTCTGCCTTCCCAAACTCCCTGTGCCATTTCAGCTGGATATGAGATTCTTTTCTCACTATCTGTTCCTAGCTGTTGTGAGCAATTACTGTCTAGCGGCAACGCTGCAGTCGGTGAGCGATCTGCTCACATTGTCTCTCCTTCATTTATTTCCTGAGGGAATGTTGATTCTTAATTTAATATTTTTAAAATACTTTAGGAAAAATTGTAGTAAGTATTGGCAAAACATTGCTTTCTTTGCTGTTTTAATGGGTCTGATACTTTGATAAAAGGTGTATAAAATAGTATAACACTTTAAATACGATGTCTACTATGTATGGTAATTTTATGAGGCTTGTAACTCAGATGTAAATCAGTCCTATTTCTTCTGTTTCCTGGTGGTAGAAGACTTGCCTTGCTCCATGAGGCAGAAATAGGAGATGATGAAGTGAATGTACATGACAGCAGGAAGGAAGAGGAAATGAGGGTTGTACAAAAAGCAAGGAAACTAAACTAAACACAATGTCCTTTCCCTTTCTGAGACATGATGTGAAACATACAGTTACATGATAGAATGACAACTTTGCTGCTACGATGCCTTCATGACTTTATTGATTAACTTGTCCAACCAAAATAAAGATGTTTTCTTTGGATTCAATATAAAATTTGCTTTAGTGGAATGCTAATCAAATATAGCATCAATGGAACGATTTATTTCTGGCTGAGTTACGAACTACCCTGTGTTTTGACAAAGGACAGTAAAAGTCTTTGGACATGTCCCACATGATAACATAACATTTTTTATTGAGAGCAAGTCCATTAATAATATTTTTGAATATAAGAAGGGGAATTTGGCTCTGTGTGTTGAACTAGAATACATAATTCCTTGCTACAGTTCAATGGAGAATGATCTTTGCTACAATTATCCTCACTGAGGGTAAAGGGAGAAATCTGTTGAATTCAAATATTAACATATAATGCTCCCTATTCAAATTGTGCTGGTGTCTGCAGCTATTGAAATAACCTTGGCAGTTACATGGCAATGGGGAGCTTAATTACTGCTTTGTGTACTGTCACCTACAACTGGAAAGCACTGTCAGTGTCAGAAAGGGAAACTCCTCTCACACCCCCTGAAAAATTATGCCTGAAATGGATTAATAGATCATAGACCATGTAGACCATCCAGTCAGAGCTCTTTCATACTACATGGTATTTCATTTTATCCAGGAATTAGATTACAAGGAATCAAAAACTGACCTGCAGAGTCTGTTACTGTTTTGGAGAAATCCCATCTGGTGGTTAATCACCCTGATTATAAAATCAAATTCTTATTCCCCATTTCACTTGTTTTGGCTGGAGTTGTCAGCTTCTTTCTATAACCTAGGTGGCCCGTTAACATCTGGTGCTTTCTTTTAACTAAGGTGCTATGTACTTGAATAATTTCACTAAGCTTTATCTTCATTATTTGAAAATAAAATTATTCTAAACCACCAGATATATTTGAAGCATTTTAATGGGAAAATATTCATTTTTCTAAAACTAAAACTTTCGAAAAACCCATTTCTAAATCTAATATATCAAACCTTACAGAAAAATCAATATGATAGCTGATAGACTTCTGACTTGAGTTCAGATACTGTCTGTCATGTGCATACCAGCTGAGTTGTTGTTTTGTCATGTTTTTATTTTGTTTTCTCTTTTTTGTGATAGATTTGTGCTGAAATTTCATTTTATGAAGTTGTTTGCCATTTTTTCTTTGCACCTTAATTCAATTTTTAAAACACTGATATTTTAGCTGAGAAAGATTTTTACTTCCCAGGTAGGTTCTTTTCAGAATATTCCAGTCTTGATCTTATTAAACAGAAGTAAAATCATCTTAGTTTCCTTTTTGCTAGTCCTTGTTTTTGCAAGTAACGATTGTATTAAACCCTTTTTGCTTCATGGTGGCTCCTTGGGACCTGACTGTTTATAGCTTCCACACAATTTTTGTTGTTTCTGTTCCCAAGTGAGGCCTGCATTCCTTGTTTCTTGCTGTAAATGTTTACATTCAGCTGTATTGAATCAAGATTTTGAAAACCAATCCTTAACCAAGAAATCTATTTTATTTGGTATGTCATTTTATAAGCAAGACCTATATATTCTGATCTGAGCATTCATAGTTGAATACTATGAAATCTAGATGTTATTAGGAAAATTATGAGTCTCAAAGATACTCCTTTCAAGCTTGGCTAATAAGCCAATTTACAATCTTCTCATTATGCACTAGAAGTGCTAATTCAAATGCCTTTATTAGTCCTTTAGTCTAACACTTCTACAGTAAGAACACAGACAAATTTGCCATTTCATCCAATGATTAAGTCAGTTTAGCTTGACAAGATCCGTTTCCTGTAAGACAATTACAAATTAAATTATTTGATTCCTGTAACAGGTTTTCCAAGAGTTTGTCTTGTTTGATCTAAGTGGTTACTCCTGTCATCCTCGTTGCCTTTTGTGACTTTGGCACAAACCTCTAACAATATTTTAGCACTTCCTTGGAGTTCCAGATTTATTTGAAGGAACATGGAAAGACCAGAGATTGTCCACTAGTTTGAAAATTTGACCATCACTACTAAGTGTTGACTAACAGTTTGTTTAGCTATTATTGCGAAGTCTTCTCTGAGTGACTGAGACAGACCCAGACCGGCAGGGAATCTGAATCGTTTATTCAAAAGAAACGAGCTGGTTTTATACACTTTTTCAAGGCACAGTATTTCCTTACAGGGTAATTCTCACTACATGACCTATCCCATGTTGCCACGTCAGTAACACGCTTTCTAAATGCCTTTCTATGGGGTGATCACTCACTATTCACTGTCTGTCAGCTCTGGCAGGCTCCTCTCTGTAGGGTCTGCCGTGTGACACCTCCTGCCCCCAGGGTCTGGTGGAGACAAGCCTCTGTGTGCTGCCACGTGCTCCTTTGTGCTGCCATGTGCTTCTGCAGGCGCGTCCCACAGCCCGTAACCCAATTCTATCATATCTCTCCCCACAGTCTTCCACATTTGTCAACTTGTACATTATCCTGCGTCTTCCCAAATGTAAAATAGAAATATTTATTGAACACTTCAGTTTGCATGCTAGTTGTTGCTATTATTATTATCATTAGCATTTCCATCTGATAATGAATAAAAGATTTATCTTTTCAATATGCTTAAAACACTTGGGTTTTTGTGTTTTGTTCTGCCAACAATTGGTTTTTCCCAAAGTACTTATTATCCTTCCCCACTTCTGTATACTTCATAACTTCTAATTTATTTTGATTTCCATGATCTCTTTTCCTCACTGTTTTATTATTGATATATCTTGTTAACTGAAGAAGACATCTAGGATAAGTTTCTGAGACTTTCACTATTTCCTGAAGAAATGGCATCAGAAACAGTTGGCGAACAGTTACAGGGAGATAATTTGGGAAACATTGCTATTAGCACTTTATTTTATTCCAAAAGTTATGGACACATTTCTGTCTTGATCTCAGTTTATGAAGAATTTTTTCAAACTTGTCCCATGATGGAAGTGGTGCATTTTCCAAACTGCATAGAGCTGGGAGGAATGCAGTCAGATTCTCTTCTGCCATCTTATGCCAGAGTCCCAGGGGAGAGGTCTGTAAACACTGTCTTTCCTCCACCAAAAAATAGTCTATACCCTTGAAAGAAAGGAGGAAGAACTGGTGAAATTGGCCAGCACGGCTGACAATTTCTGTAGCCAGTGATGCAAAATGGCTCATGTGATTAATCTTGTCTCAGTGACCTTTACCTGCTCAGGTCCTCTATTTGCAGTGAGATACGGATGAAGTTTAATTCCTGAAGCTGTAGTGGAGTGCTTTCGGATCACTGTACCTTGCCTGATAACGAAGACAGCATGTGAATATGCAAGGGAATGATTTTAAAGTCGATTTCCATAATAAGGTATTTAAATACAATTTTGCTTGGAGAATATCTGCACCAATCTAATCAAACCTGTTGAAACAAGTTTATTCTCTAATGTGACTGCTGTGATTATTATTTTCCCTAACCTACCAGCTTCAATTAGTTACTTGGTTTGTTCCATTTGGTGTAAGACCAATAACAGGAGTAAGTTATACTTATGTTATATTTATGTTGTACAGATTAAAACAATGAAATTTAGCAATGTTGCTGCCATTTACATTATTGAGTTAGTTCCCACCAGACCTGTTCAAACAATGCTGAGGATCTGAAGCTCAGAGCATTGGGAGGCAGAAATGCCTGTCATTCCATTTCTTTGGCATCCACCTTCAGTGAAGTAACCATCACTACTAAAGCTACACCTCTGTCTTGAGCATGGGACATCGGCCAAACTTCATATGGATGTAAAGACACAAGCCTGTTTTTCACTGGCAAATTTTTTTCTATGGTTTGTATAAAAAATGTTCTTTTCTCCAGAAATATGATGCATTATAACAAGTGTATTGCAAACACTTTTTAGTTTAGTCTATAGGCTTTTATAATGACTTCCGTAACCTCTTCTGATATTATTTTTTTTAAAGGCTAAACCACCTAAGCACGTACCAAGTATTTTACATCAAAACCTGCCAATGGAATATGTAGTTCAGGATTTCAGTTTGTTTCCTATCCTTTGCATCTGCAACGTTTTGCAACATCTTGGATCGATTTCTAGTTCCAGAGTGCAGCATATTTCAAACTATGTCTTTCCTGAATTGTTTTGAAAAGTATTATTTGCTAATCATGATAACAGAAATAATGCCATCATAACAGTGCACCTTGGTATTAAAAATTGAAGACAAGGAATGTCAGTTTAAAGAGCATGTGTATTACTGCTCTCATGTCATGTAATTCGATCTACTGAAAACAATTATATGCTTTTCTAAAGTGTAATCAAGAATGGTGCAATTCCGTCAGGCAATACTCTCCTCAAGCTGATTCCATCTATAATGTGCTGCTAGTTATAAAAAAAGAGAATCTTTCCAAAGCGGTACTAATTGCTGTATACTTTGAGCTCTTTTGGAAGTTATATGAGAACGTAAGGGTAAAATGACTTAGTCTTCATTTGTCATGATAATGAAGTGGTAGAACATTGCTTTAAATTTGCTTCATTTTAGGTGCACATTGTATAATGATAGCCACTATTCTTCATGCAATCAAGTTGCTATTGCACTGATTATTTGATTGGAAAATATGAAGATATAGCTTCATAATGATATTATGAGATGAAATCAAATGGCATTAGTTTTAGGTGAAGCATGTGAAGGAATGAAAATCAGGTAGTAATTTATTTTTGTAAAAACAGTGGGTTTAGTTCATGGGAAATATTTTACAGAAGATATCTGTGTCTTGATAGACATGAGCTTGAAAGTGATCTTAGGATATTTAAGTTTTAGAAACATTCCATGTACTGAAAATAAATATGCACCTTTGTATCAGTATCTCATTGTTGGTAGTGAGGGTAAAAATGTTTTTCACTCATTGCTACAACTGATTGTGGGAGAAGCTCTTGCTAGGCAAAAATTTATTATTCTTAGTCTACTGTTTTTATACAGACAAGTCTTTTTACTGTTGTCTGATCATCACTTATGTTAACTAGTGTTTGGATTTGTTTTAGTTTTGTTTAAAACTTGAATTTTTCATAAGAAACCATGTCAATGGATTCATTAACAGTTAATTACAAGCATTTAAAAAAAACCCAAGCCTCTCTACCTTCTACGTACTTGAAATGCACCTGTTTTTTATTCCAAAAAGTCTCTGATGTTAGTACTTTTCTGATTTACTTGGTCTAAGTGATACAAAGAAAAGAAAAAGGGCTACAGATCTCAGCTTCTTTATTTCCCACACATCATATAGTTTTGTTTTTAGTCCAACAGATTCAAAGTCGAGGTTATGACTGGATAGTCACTTTTTGCATGCTTCCTGCATGTGTTGGCTGCATGTACTGCATACATAACATGCCAAGATAGAATTATATTCTGTATAGTCACCAAGTATAGTATATATATACGTATGTGCATATGTGGGAATAGTCCAGTATAGATACATACACAAAGATACAGACGCACATAGGTACGGACACACATACCTTTGCCTTGCAGGACATGACTGATCACTTTGACTTTCATTAGGAGGTCAGGCCAACATCTTGGCATTTCGCTGCATAGGACACAACAAATGCTCGCAAATGAAAACCAGGCAATTCAAAACAAATTCATGCTTTAGCCCTACATTCAATTATGCCATTTCATTTAATCTGCTCTAGTGAAACTATCATCCCTATATAAATAAGGCTTTATACCAAAGAATGTGTTTGGAGACTATGTATGAGGACATGTATCATCCTGAATAGCACCAAGATGATACTACCACCAGCCTAAAGGAAGCAGGTCTTTCCAAATAAAAAGCTGTTCTCTCATTCCTTGGCTGACCATACACAATTTGAAATGCACCTTGGAAAGAATATATTGCTGGAGGGAAGGAGAGCCATTAAATAATTAAAATATATATTAGCAAAGTGTCTCTGTGTTTTATGTTCATATAAAGTGTGAGGGTCAGACTGAAGAGTGTTTAGATTTTGAAAAAGTGACAGCAATGTTGACACTTGGACGCTCCTGGGTTTTCACTTAAACTGTAATAAATCACCTTCCCCATTAAAAAGAAGCCTTTAGAACTGATACACCTCTAAATTCACTGTAGGCAGTAAAATCAAATAATTTATCTTCCCACGTAGATAAAAAATCCAATTAGGACCTATCAGACTGTGGTGCCACATTAAAAATGCTCCAGTTTTGCCTTGGATCATCACAAATGTGTATGCATTTAAGATGCCAGAAAGCAAAAAGGAGATATTAAAAGGCAACCACTGGAAATACACTTACACTGAAATGACAAGGTATATTTTGACTTTATGTTTATTTCATCTTCTCATTATCACTGTGGCCTGCCCTTATTTAATATGATTCCTTTTCCTGTTTCTCTTTTCTTGGGCAGGTAAATAAGTCTATTATAAGGTATGCGCTGGATTCTTAAGGTAGTCTGTGCTTGTCCTCTGAGATACCACCTGTTTTTTCCCCTAGGAAATAAGTAATCTCTGAAAGAATTATGAAATGGCTTTTATCTAGATCTTTTGCCTTTTCCACATGCATAACTGGATTAATTTCTAACCTTAGATCTTTGAAAATTAACCATAAAACACACATTATTTTCTGAAATTGGAAACACTTTATGAAATAATAGCATATAAGTGTCACCAGTGGAAAATCAGTATTTACTAGTTTTCATTAATTTATAAACTTCAGGAAAGTTAGACTGATTTCTTTGGACAGCATCCTGTATACTCAGTATTTGGATTTACATTACACGTGTAAGCATCACAATATGCAATATGCATTTTTTAGTTTTATCTTTCACTAATGTGATTTTTAACCAAGTAGCTTTCCCTCATAGTACACCTAGAAATCTTGGAAAATTCTTCACTTCACTTTGCAGATTCTCCACTTGCACCCTAAAAAATGGAATGAAAAGTGGGCTTTTGGCCTGCTGACATCCAGTCCCCTGTGATTTCAGACAACCATGTGCCACAACATCTTTCTTTAGTGGATTAAAAGTGAAATTTTGGCCCCAGCTTGTATTCCAAAACGACACTCTTCTGTAGGTTAGAGATTTATTCATGGGTACTTTACACCTGATTATTTTTCTCCCAACACCTTTTTATTTCAAGTAAGTCCTTTTGATGTGTTTACCCTCCTGTCTGCTTGCCTTGGTTTGCTTCTTCAGATTATTTTAGCCTCTTCACGTCTTCTCTGAGTCTAGGTAGTTTATATTTATTGCTGTAACTAAACTTTTCTTGTTAATGAAGGACTAATTGTCTGCAAAGTATTTGTAGTGCATTGTCACTAAAGCTTTGGACAATGGGGTTATGCTTCCTTCACTCTGTTCATTATGTAGCTTCTTTTTGGCTACATATAATATTGTCAGCTGTTATCTGATGAGACCTTCTCCTCTCCTGTCATCTCCACTAAACTTGTATTTTAGACATCAGTGAGACTCCTCTGAACCTGTGCTTTGCATAGTCATTTTACCCTATCCTAATGCACCCCTTTCAGAGTCTCCAGTGCTTGTTCTTTTCTGGAACTGGAAGTTAAAAATGCATTTTGCTAGGACATTAGCCTAAGTGTTAACACAGAGACTCCTAGGTCAGTCCTTCTTCCAGAATGTTTGTGTACTGTAGCTGTGTCTTCCACTGTCCTTTTGAAGCATGTGGTATCTGATGTTAAATTCTGCAGAGTCATATGAGATGACATTGCCACTTCCAGTAAATAAGAAGACGTGTCAGAGACCATGACTGGGATTAGGGACTACAATCAATTTATCAGGTTGTTTCACACTGCCAGCTCTAGGGTACTTCTGAGGGAGTACCATATCTTTGGAACAGGAAACATTAATGTTGGTGAATAAAGAACTTAATGCTTTAGGGGTCTCCAGAAACAGGTAGTGAATGACCTCTGTTTAAAGGGTTTCAGATTCAAACTATGTGCCTCTATCCTGCTTAATTTTCACTGTAGATATTTTGACATAGTCTGTTTTTGATTTTAGCCTTACAATTCTATGCCTCAGTTCTCAGTTCTTAAGAGACTGAAGACCCTCCTGTACAGAAAACGTGGTTATGGAGATAAATTAATTCCTGGCTATGTAATACTTAAAAATTATAAAAGATGTAGAAAAGCATTTACAGACAGAAGAAAACAAGAAGCATTTTCCTTTTCCTGTTCCTGTCCCTGTTGTTTCTGAAGATTAAGTCTGTCAGGCATTTCCCCAGCAGTGTGTTTGGATCTCTATTTCTCATCTACTTCAGGCAAAGTCAGGATAATTTTGATTTGTGTTTAATGGCTCATTGCTTATTAATCGAAATTCTTATCTGACACTTTATTTTTAACAGTAAGTTGACACAGCTACAAAGAAGTTAGGGAAGAGAAAAGGGTCTATTCCAGCCCCACTCCTAGTACAAGGATGGGGTAAATGCCTCACGTGTTTTTCAGTATGCCTGAAAACACAGCATCAGGTTGATTCTCAACAACTGGTGAGATTCTTTTCTCATGACAAGTTAAGAAATTGCCTTGTAAAGCGCTAAGAATGTTAGCTGTTGATACTCAATCTCAAATATCAGCACAGACCTCTCTTCAATGAAAACTTATGGGAGCATGAATTAAAGTAATTTTTTTAGTGCTGTGCTGATACACAGCACTTCACAGAATCTGCACGGTACTGAGACCTGTTGCTATATGTAGTGCTTTACAAACTTCAAATTCAAGAGCCAATCACAGCTGTGTTGGTGTTGTTTGGTATATCCCTAAGAATATAAATTAATCTGCCTATCATTTAGCATGTGATATTAGTGTTATTAAATATGCAGATATATTAATATTTCACTGCATCATTTAGTTGGATGTTTAAAAAAAGATCTTATGAATCTATTATTTAAATGAGATAAAGGATTATGTGGTTCTTTATGCAGAAAATATATCTCATCTCTCTTACTTTATTATCTCATTTGGTTTTAGATGAAGGATGTCAGATTGTATAATGAGGGAACGAGATCTCATTTTCACCAAGGCTGCTCAAACTTAATGCAAGAGTTTCAAGCTCCACTGTTCTTCTAAGTAATAAGACTCTATATGTCATACTTTTTTTCTTGTGAAATGTGGAGTAGCGCATTGTGAAGCTTCTATTTCCAAGGTGCTCTACTGCCTGTGACATTATTAATTGAAAAGGCTACAGTATATTATGGCTTCCTGGGTTACAGTTTCTTCTTTTTAATATGCATGGGATTGTTTCTTCAGGGCTTTTGGAAGAGAGAAAACAAGTGTGTGGTCAAAGAATATCTAGCAGTGATGCATCAGTGATATATATGTACAAGATGTGCTCTTCAATTGCTTTCTAAAAACCTAACTTAAGGTTAGGATGGATTTCAGAGGTAAAACAGAGTCCAAACAATTTTTGACATATTACTTGATTTAAATCTTCTGCACACCACCTGTCTCTGGTGATAATCTTCCATTAGAATTGTCATCCTTGGGTTCTTCAGGCTTTTTCTTGGAGCACTTATTTTTGTTGGCAAGCATGTGTGGCTTGCTTTGAAATGCTCAGACTGTGACTGATGATTCATAAACCAGTGGAGGCTAGATTCATTTGTGTTTAAGTCTAATGAAATTATATTAAATTATCTAAGTCTAATAAAGCATAAGCCTTCAGCCAAAATCTGGAATAGTGCCAATACAAAGGTTCTGATTTTCTTGCTTTACTTGCTGGGTCAGGGCTGACAAGGTCAAACCTCACATGCACAGCTAAGTGAAAATTAAAATAGTGCTGTTTACGATAATTTCTGGTGACATGTTTAAGAATTTTAAATTGCCCTAGGAACATGAAGGCAGATATTTAAGGACTAGTCAGCCACAATTCATGGAATTTTAATTGGTGTAATAGTCACAGTGGGTCACAGATATAGAAAAATAATTTCTGAAGTGCGAGATCAGTAGAACAGCACATATTTAATACTTACAGGAAAGTCAGTCTTTCCTTCCCCCAACCTGAGGGTGAAGAAAAGCCAGTTAGGGTTTCCACAGGCATTACGGAATTTTTTGGGACCCTTGGGAAGCAGAAATATGCAGAACTCTGGTGCTGTTCAGGACTAATATGAGAGTAGAATTGCTGGGAGGCCGAGTTCACAGGATAAATAGAGGTATATCAAGACAGTACAATTTATTGCTTAACAGAGAAGTTAGCTGGGTTTGGTCCAAGAAATCAGCAGAAATGATTCCTTAATTTTTCACTGTGATGGAGGGTGTTGTGAATATTCAGGTGACTGACCATACACAATAAAGCATGAAATTCCTGAGTTAATTTATTTTGCTGATTGCAGAGAATATTTCATTTCTTATCTGTGAGAAGGTTTGAGAGTTCTTCACACTTTTTCTCTCAATTTATCATTTTGACTATTGCACTGCCATTTTTACATGTTTTAAGGAGAAGATACCAAGCAACAACAACTTGTCCTGACCAGGGCACTGCTCACTTTATAAACAAACTTGACTCACTGGTCTCCTGTTCAGCAAAGTGAGTCCAAGATCTAGAGTCAGATCTCCAGAGAAAACTGTAATAAAATAAAATTATTTGCAAAAATTAGTACTAGGCTTTAAATCTGAATTATTTAAAATTAGGGAACAAATCATTAGTTCAGATTGCAATCAAACAGAAGATATAAATAATCTAAAGGCATGTCATCAGTGCACGTCACATTTATTGGACTATTCTGCCTACAACAGGTCTCCAGATGGTTCCCATTCTTATATTTAACAGCTAACTTAAATGTCAGATAGAAACTTCAAAATAACCCGGTCACATCATTCAAGGCAAAATCTGGCTAGTTGATGCATACAGAGTTTGTCATTCCAATATGGGCTTTTATCGATGTTGTTGTATTACTTTCAAATTTTGGATTTTTAATGGTATGTAAAGAAACTTCAGTAAACGTTACTCAATGATTGAAGACTAAATATTTTATGAGTGGTTTTTATGAAGGGGCGATTATTTTCTTAGTGAGTCTGGGACTGAAATATGAGTGATTTTACTCTCACAAAACTAATGTAATGCATACTCAAGATTTATCTAATCCAGCCTTTCTGCAGGTGTCTTTAAATGACTTTTGTGCTCATTGAAGAGATTAGCTCAAGATTTTGGTGTACATACATAAATAAAACGACCCTTGTAAAACAGAAATACCAAAATAAATAATTGGAGAATAGGATTTTGATTCACACCTAGTTTAATTGTCGTTAACACTGCTAATGAAGTTCCAGAATTTCTTATTGATACCTTAAGTAAGAACAATCTTTGAACCCACAGATCTGAAATGTTCTATACAGTCTATTATTTCATTAGCAAAGGATGGCCCCAGGTAACCTTTGCATGTCTGGCCACAAGGGCACTGCTGGCTCATGGACAGCTTATTTTCCACCAGGACCCCCAGGTCCTTCTCCTCAGAGCTGTTTTCTAGCAGGTCAGCCCCCAGCCTTTGCTGGTGTGTGGGGTTATTCTTCCCCAGGTGCAGGACCCTGCATTTGCCTTTGCTGAGTTTCAGACAGTTCCTCATTGCCAATCCCTCCAGCCTGTCAAGGTCCCTCTGAAGGGCTGCACAGCACTCTAGGGCACTGGCAACTCCTCTCAGCTTTGTGTCATCAGTGAACTTGCTAAGGATGCCTCTGCGCCTTCATCCAAGCAACTGATGAACAAGTCAAACAATACTGAGCCCAGTACGGGACCTTGGGGGACACCTCTAGTGACAGGCCTCAACTGTATCTTCATGCAAAAGACTCTGAGGCAGATTTTTTTGTTCCCCTCTTCATGTGGGGAAGACTTTGGACATCCTTAGTTTTACATTCTGATTATCTCTATAAAACTCATATAACAGGATTTGTACAGAGGATTGAGTTAAAATTGATTAGTACTAGATGAATGTTTTATTTATGCTGTTGATATAAACAAGTCTACTCTTTATGTAAGCAGCATATGCACAAGACAAGCTTCCGATAGTGTTTAGATTTCCAGGATACAAAACTGTGTCCCTGCAGCACGATAATATCCAGACTTTTCTCCTTAAGCTTGCCTAAAGTATATTTTTACATTCATTGAAAGAGGACATAGGAAATACAAGACAGCTGTGAAAATGACTGAACTGAAAAGGCGTTGACCATCATCAAAAACTAAGAAAATAGAAAATTGGAATAGAACACATGCTGTGTAAACAATCATAAGTCTGTAGGACATCTACTGAAGTAATATGATGTAAGAATCTTTTTTAAGATCCTCTTTATTTCCTTACAATGCTCTGCTTGTATTTTATTTTCTCAGTCCTTTTTGCAATTGGTCTACATTCTAAGCATTACCAACAGTGCTTAAAATTTCTCGCCATTTATTTAAGTAGGAACTTGACACCTATTTTCATAAGCTAAAGGTAGGCATTCAAATGTCTTTTAAAATTCAAGCTGGTCAGCTGGGCTGGATAAAATTAGGTCCAGATAGATTTCGGTTATGTCCCTCTGCCATTTCTTGAGAAGATTTGACCAGAACACATGAAAACTTCTGTCACAGAAAGAGACTAAACCCATCTTCCGAGTGTTTACATATGAGCTTTGCGTTCAACTTCAACCATAAAACAAAAAATATATTTTGTATAAACAGTATTATTCCTTCTTTGTTTCCAGCTTTTATATCCACGTAATTTTAAAATTTTCTGTGTGAACTTCCTACCTTCTTTTCCAGCATCAAGTTGAACAAGTTGTTTCTTTATCTACTTAACCCCCCACCAAATAGAAAAGTTCTTTCTACAAATTTAAGGCAATTTACTTTCTCTATCTATCTCTTTCTCTTTCTTGCTCTGTATTTTCTACCTTTCTCTAGTAAATGAATAATGTAATACCATCATATTAGTATTCATGCACATCCTCATCATTTAGTGATGACAGTAAATCAAAGCTGAAAACACATCTGTTTACAGAAAAATTTCCATATTTCATATACTGTATGCAAATTATATTCAACTTTTGTTATTTCCTTGAAGGCAGAATGTTCATTCTTCTGACACAGCTAATTACTTCGGTATCCAAGTTTGACTTGCTGATGAGATATATTTATGGTTTTCTAATACTGTCCCGGCCCAGCTTTGTGGAGTCCCGCGTGCCCCCACAGATGCACGGGCAGTTTCAGTATTATGGTCGGCAGTAAAGAGTCGGAAAGGATATTCGCGTGCATTCCGGCAGGAGCAATTATTGCTTCTATACTGTTGAAAGGCGCAGGGGCAAATACAAGAACAATGGCGAGCTCAGGGTTTTTCACAGGGTGGGGGAAAAGGCGGGATTAAGGAACGGGGACCAATGGGGAAGCTCTGGGGGAGTGACAAGGGGTAGAGGCGAATAGCCAGCCGGGGAATTCAGACTTGGATAGATCAACATAACAGAACAATGTATCCTGGGAGAAGCCTTTTTGGTCATCCTAACATAACGTGGTTCTTGTGGTACTAGGGACTTGTTCATCGGCCACCACAGTTTTCAATGCTGCATTTGGAGTCTTCTCCAAACCATGCAGTTAATGGTCTTAACACACTGAATTCAAGCTACTGGTGAGGGCCTCATGTCTAAAGACCCCATCATTTTAAGCACAGCAAGTTAACACAAAAGGAAAAGAACATACTGTAAGCAGAATGACAATAGTAAAAAGTTAAACAAAAATATCTGATCTATTTTTCATTGTATTTTAGTTAAATTATTACAAGTGCTTTGGCTTGTGCTTTTTTAATTAATTATTTTTACATGCATGCAAGAAGAAAATGTTCTTTCATCAGACATTTAAATGCAAACCTAATTTCTAGAGTCGAACAATAAAATGCAATGCCAGTAATATTTTCTTGGCTAATAAAAGAAATTTTAATTTCTTCATAGTTTCATCGAATAGACTTCCACCACAGTAAAAAAAGAATAAAATTATACATATGTAACATAGGACGATTATTTGAAATTTGTTCTGTGCCTTATTGTTGCTCGTTGTGCACGGCTTTGCAGTGCTGGAGCACGATGCAGTGTCGTTCCAAAAGCGTCTCCTTAGCGAAGCCGCTTGGCAGGACCAGCACACACTCACACACGTGTGCACGCACACACAAATGGATAGCTCCAGTAATATGAGTTGACAGCAAAGAACTGGGAAGGGTCTCCGTGTAGAGTTCCACGGACGGAGGTTTATTGCAGCCGCACCGTGAAGGGATCCAGTGACGAAGACAAAAGACAATGAAGGGTCCAGGTTTAAGTACGGGAGCAGGGCAAGCATCAGATACCAATGGTCTGAGGGCACGGGGGTGGTACACAGGCGGGACTAGGGTAAGGAAACCAATAGGGAAACTCTGGGGGAGTGGCAAGGGGCAAGGGCCAATGCGGGGAACCTGGCGTGGAGATCCTTCTAGGGCACGGGACATGTAAGGTAACAAGGGGGTGGAGAGGCCAATGGCCAACCAGGGAAGCAGAACTGGGTATATTAACATACCAGAACAATGCATCCTGGGAGAAGGCTTTCTGGTCACCCTAACGTAAGGAGGAATCTCTGGGACTGGGATCGTCCTACCAGTGGACTGTCTTTGTTCCTTGTATTGTAGGCTCATTGGCCACCACACCTTACAGCTTATGTACTTCGAAGAATGTATAAACACACCAACCTGTGCCCTAAGAAATAAGCTGTTTTATCTGGACATTTCTGTGGCAAGAAATTTTCTCTTCCACAGATTTTATTGATATTCTGATATCACATAAAGAAACCATAACTGGTCACCCTACAAAGATACTTTGACTGAAAGATATGCATTTCCAACAATATTGGCAATCTACTGAAGTATAGCAATGAGAGCAGCAATCAGCTCCCCAGAAGAACTTTAATGGTTTTAATGTCACATAATATTTGTGTGCTGTGGACTATTGGGAAATGCTTCCATAACTGACTGTTTTAGAGACAAAGGCAGCAAATACAGTTTTAATTGGAAAAGTCCGTCAGTTTAAGAAGGAGTTCCAACAAACCTTCTAGTAATTTCTGGCTGCTTGTTGAGTCAAGCAATACCATCAAGGCCATCTGCAGTGTTGCTCTGATGATTATAATTACATTAATAGTTTAGTGAGTGCATGACTAGATATTAGTGGCTCCGTCCTTCAGTGCTGAGAATTCTGCAAGTCTATTTACTTGGTGGGATGGAAGTGGAACAGAATTTTTGCTTCCTATAGAGAAGTGGAAAAATGCATTCTTCTCTGCTGTGTTTCCTAAATCAATATCCACAATTTTTGTCAAGGTCAGTGGCAAGTTTGTCATATTCTATAACAAAGTACAAAATCTAATTTACTAATTAATGAATTCTCAAGAAAGTGATGAGCAGCAGAAGAATTATGGTCATTTCTTCAAAATTGTGATGGCATCAGATTTGTCTTGCTGTACTGTCTGCCTTTGCTTAGCTTCACTGTAAATCAGGCTATTGGATCTCCTCCCTTTTATGCATATTGGAATTCCTGGAGGAAAATTCATAGCTGGAATATGTACATCTATTAGAGAAGCTTCTCTTTAGAAGCTGATATATTTGAGACATGGTATTGTTTTTGCTGTAGATTTAATGTTTATAGTCTAATGTTTATGGTTATGGAAGGTCTAAATTATGATTTGTCAGCATAATTAGATATCCATCCATTAAAAGAACTACCTCATTCCATTGTCGTTGCCTTTTTTTTAAACCAGCTTCTTTGTCCATAATTTTCTCATTGCTATTATAAAGCATAAGACTGCAACAGTGCATCAGAATAAAATTCCCTTTGGGCCACTGTGCTCCTGTACTTCCGACAATGAAGGCATCAAGTGAATGTGAGCTGACTTTGTATACACTTGATAGCAGTAAAATTGCTAACTAAAAAGTATGAACATTTTGAATAGCTGAGTGAACTATTCCTCTTCATATCTTCCAGAAAATTTAACCATTTTCAGAAAAAAAATCCAGATCCATTCCTGCATCTTAGCTTTTCCTCAGTAATCTGCTTGCATGGGACAAATTCATTCTTTGAAGCAAAGCACCAAGAAACAAAGACACTTTTTATTGCTGTGTTCGTCCTGAATCAAACACATGTTGATTCTTGGTAAAAAAGTTGTATGTCAATGCTATAAAAATATCCATACAACTGAGAGTCTATTTCATCTCCCCTCCCACAACTGTTTTCACCATTGTTATATTTCATTTAAAAAAGTAAATGGTATTTTACTTTATACTTTTATGAAGTAAAAAGCCCTTGAAAAATTAAAGTATATTATACATACATGTTTGACAAAAGGGAGTTATAAAAAATTGAGATGTAATAAAGGACCTTTTTTTGACAGAAGCAGATGTCTAGATAAAATGTCAGTTTGAATAACTAAAATAGAAAAAATAATTTCTGCAATTCCAAGTATAGCACCATGTTAGTAAAAGTTTAAGGGGATGAATTAAGATTTTATTTTATTTTAAAAATCATTATATACTTGCGAAAATCCTAGTAATAATAATAAGTGTACTCAGGAAAGCCTTAAAAATCTTAAATCACCTGCATTATATCTATGATCACCTAGTTATGTATATTATGCCTGAAATGGAGACAATTGTATAAGCCATACTTCAGGCAATTAAGCTCTACCACCACCACTGGTAGTCAAAGCAGGTGGGCAGAGCCATTTAAAACCAGTTGTCCCTTCTGCTTGTATGAATATTACAAGTTTTAAGTGTTGAGTTATGTGGATGCTGAAAATCTTTAGCCGAGGGATTTTCCAGTTTTCTGCAGCATTCTGTGAGAGCTCTGAGTTTCTCATGAAAGCTATGAAAAACACTGCTATGGGTTTTTGTAAACTAACTCTTTATCTTGCACCTGGGTTTGTTATGCAGGATTGTTATGGTTCTGGCCTTCTGATATTTTGGAATAAGTGTCTTAGAGCTTGACCAATCCCCTCAAGGGGTGGATGGCCGAGCACCCAACTGTCTTACGCCATTCAACACACTCTTTGCGAACCCTGTTATAAAAGGTTGATTTAATTAATTAATATGGAGCTTTTCTCTCCTGGATCCTGGCTTCGTGTCGTTATTTCTCACCGTTACAGCGACAGAGTTAAAACTTGTTCACACTGTGAATGAAACCGCTTTTCATTACAGTAAATGAAATTAAACATTATCTATTTCATGTTACCAGCTAAACCAAAACCCATCATCTAAAGTGCTGGTACTCGGCACTACCCCAAACTCAGACAAACTAAATTACACATGCTCCAACAAGGCAGCTGGCTGTCCCTTGCTTGATGGATGACCCCATTTGGAGTACTGCGTCCAGCTCTGGGGCCCCCAGGATGAGAAGGGTGTGAATCTGTTACAGCAAGTGCAGAGGAGGGGCACGAAGACAATCAGAGATGGAGCTCCCCTGCTGTAGAGAGAGGCTGGGAGAGCTGGGATTCAGCTGGAGGGGAGGCCTTAGACCAGCCTTGCTGGACCTAAAGGGGGCCTAGAAAAATGCTGGAGAGGGAGTTTATATGAAAGCCTGTAGTGATAGGACAAAAGGGAGTGCCTTTAAATGGAAGAAAGCAGGTTTAGATTAGGTATTACAAAGAAATTTTTGGTGTTAGGGATGCCCCATTTCTTTAACGGTTGGATGGGCCTTTGAGCAACCTGGTCCAATGGAATGTTTCCCTGCCCATAGGAGGGGGATTGGAACTAGATGATCTTAAAGGTCTTTTCAAAACCAAACCATTCTGTGATTCTATGAATGTTTCTGTGTCTGAGTGAAAGAGGAGAAAAACTGTGGATATGACAGTGAAAATCAAAACCACAGTGACAACAAATAGATTGGGAATAAACTGGGAACATAGACCTAAGAGAAAATTGTAGAAAGGTTTTATATGAAGTCCTGGATGAAGGAGTATTACATGAGGTGTTAACAACCCTTCCTTCTGTACTTGACTTGGGGTGTATTCAGAGAATAAAGGTTTCTAATTTTTTTAGAAATATGAAAGAATGGATCAAAAATTATGGTTATCAATACCATTTCAGTGTCATTATTTGGGCCCCATAAAGTAGCCCATCAGACTTTATTTGATTTACCTTATAATTTTTTGAAAGGTCTAATATTAAGAAGCAGAACTAAGACAAATTTAAAAAAAAAGCCAGAAAAAACCCCAGACACATGGCATTGCGCTACCTAATCCATAATGATTTTATAATATTTCAGAAAACACTGTTCTCTGACAACATTTTCATTTCTGCCTTTCAATTTTTATCTGTGTTCTAGGTTCATCTGATATTTGCCTGGGTAGAAAATCTGAAGATGCTGGTAATGGAATAGTAATTATCAGTATGATAAAAGTGAGTTTTGCACAATCTTAAGCAGTATTAACCATCTTCATTTATCTAATAAAAATCTCATTTATTTTAAGAAAGTCAATCTGAAAACATTATCAGCTGTTGTAATGAAAAGCTTTATAGACTGGTGGGAGAAATTTCAGACTCATGTTCCTGCCATAGTTAGACATCTATATTTGCATGTAAGAGGAAAATAATTGTGGCAGATACTCAAAGAAAATGGTATGGTGTAATTTATATAAACTTAGATGAAAATATTGGAATTGGATGCCTGAAAGAGAAAGATGAACAGAGGCAGAAAAATCAGAAAGATAAAGCATTTATTATCCCAGTTAAATACTGTACTAAGGAACTATGGGTTGATGCTCCCTATGGCAAAAGCAGGTTTAGGCTTTGCAACCAGTATCAGAATTGTGTTCCGGCTTAACAAGGCAGTTGAGCAAAGGAATACACTGTAATATTATAATTCACTATTCACTGTAATAATAAAATTCACTATTATTGTGAATAGTCCTGGTGACTTCCGAAGGTCCTGATTCAAAGATTTTTGGAATTATTGATAGCATTTCCTTTGGCTGCAGGACTTTAAAGCCTAAGTATTGGCGGAGGAGGTGGAGGATGCTACCTGCATTCTGCCATGTGTATTTACTCTGCCTTTCCTGTTCCTCTTAAAAAAACCTTAAATTTTATAGAAAGAAAAAATTGAATATGTTCTTATAGTCAGATGAACCAGGGTGTAATTTCTTACTCCTGTTTATACTTTCACTTCATTTCTCAGTAAAATAAAGCAAGTTATTTGATATTTAAGACAAATAAATCATCTGTATCTCGAGATTAATGATCCTGGGAAAAATTATCATTATAATGTTGGATGTATGATTTTGACAATGAAATATGTAATTTTTAGTACTTCTGGAAAGGAAACGGATTAATATTCTTAAACGCTTAGAAAGGTTAAGAAATGAAATGCAAATGTGTTTCTCTATTAAGCCAGTACATTTCCATCTAAACTGAAGTGAAAAAGCCAATATAGTGAGATCTCTTCAGATTCACACAATACATAATATGAAAAACAGCATTCCCAGCACATTTGTTCTTTCTTTTCCAGTTAATTTACTTTTCATCTATAAGCCTATTTGGAGCTTCTATTGCACAGTGAATGATTTTCCAATTTATTAACATCCACTGACATTTTACTTACTGTCAGTAATTAAAAGAACACTTCTTTTGTCTTTAAAGTTAATTTTTATTGTCATAATTATGGTTATGTCTTAATCCTGCTTAATGTTATTGGAATTTTAGTTCTGTGGATGGGATGGGAGTTTGTTCAGCCTTCTTGGCATTACACTGGGACAGAAATGGAAGACCTTAATTTACTAAAAGATTTATATAAAGTTTCTTTAACTGTTGATAGCCCTGTTTATATTCAAAGTAGCACAGGAGCTGTTGCTATGAGTTACGTACTTATTTTTTCATGTTTTCCATTACATTCTCTTTTTTTTGGTGTTCTGGTACCACACCTGGACAAAAATGTGAAGTAAGTATAGGCTTTAAAGTGGCTGCTTGCCTGTGCAAAGCTGAAAATCATGGGGGCTCCCTTCATTTCCAATGTATGAAAAAGGAATATTGCACTTCCTCTGCCGCTGTCTTTCATACAAATTTAAGAAAATAGGAATAAAGGATTGGTTTTTTCTAGAAGAGGCAGCTGTGCCACAGTCCACTGGCCCTGTTTTTCTACCTCCCATCCCCAGTGGGATTTAAGTTTAGGATAGTCCAGCTCAACAAAAATCCCAATTATTTTTTCAAAAGTGAGCCAAATCAAAGATCAACTAGTGTCATGGTGCTAGCAAACTCTTTGGATAAAGGCCTATTTCTCTCATTTTGGAGATGTGTATGCTTCTGTGGGGGTCACAGATTTGTTTTCATTTTGCTGCACAGTGCTTTCATTCTGTAAGCACTTTTAGCTGTGAGTGACTGTGGGAAGCATGTAACAGTATTATTCAAAATTTCAGAAAGCAATTCTGCTAACAAATTAAATTAACTGCAGATTGTTGCACTGAGAATTCTGACATTGTGCCCTTTAGTGGTGGAACTGCTAGCAGGGATGTGTTGCCTAAGTAACTACTTTTAATTTACTTGTTTGGACACTTGAATGGAACTTAGATGTAGCAGCCCTTACCCAATCTGTCTTATACATTCTGGCACATTTCTTATCTGTTCTATTTCTTGTTTCTAAGGCTGACTTTCCAGTCTTAGCATTATTTTTCTGTGATTTTCCAGTTTTAGCTTTATTTTCTGTTGCACTTCGATTTTTAAAACCCCCTCTCCCTTTATTTGTTAAATCGTTTCCACTCTTGTATCATTGAGTCTCTGCCAGAAATGTGGCCACTTGTCATGAGAAATACACTGTCATTTGTGCTTAATTAAATTAAAAAAGTCATTGCTCAAATGGGCATTAATAATGTCTTTCCAAATGCTCTTAAAGATGCATCTAAACATTAATAAATCCCATCTTTATGACAGCATTAGGAGGACAGAGTTTAAGGTGAGCAAATTTTTCTGATCATCTGGTCTGACTGTCCACAACAATTTAAACCAGCAGTTTTCCAGCAGTAGTACATATAATTATGTTCCTTTTGCATACAGGAGTATTAAAGATTGCAGTTTCCTAAAAGTCACAAGTTTGGAAACAAAGTTTTCAGCCTCCTTCTCCTAACCAACAAAGTGTATTTTCTCTCAAAAAACCCTGTGTCTATTAAGTCCTGGGAAACCAGTTCCATCAAACTAAATACAAAATTGAACTCTAAACTGGGGCCTGGTTGATGTTGCTGGCAGGTTTTGACCTTGTTTTATTCTCAAGAATTCCAGAGAAAATTTATTTCTACAGCCATTGATTACCCTGTCAGAAGGTAATTTATTACCAGAAAGAAAGAGGAAAGTTTTCACTTAAGTTCCCATCTTCAAAACCTCCTAAGAGTTCATATGTTGGAATGGAAGATATCATACTGTATTTGATGCAAACCACTAGTTTTTACTTTCCCTCAAGGTGAATAGTTTTTGCTAATTGTTTTCTATTGTGCTAGAACTTATAATTTCAAAATAAAATCTGAGCTATTAACTGAAAACCTAATGTCTTCCTCACCTAGGCTTTTGCTCTGTGGTGGTGCTTTGTTCCTGTCCCTTCCTTGAACACCTCTGGACAAACACTAACCATTGCCATGATTTCTGAGTTTTCTTTAGAAAAACTTACTTTGCCACTATGATGTCACAGAAAAAAAGACAATGAGAAAAAATTCTTTTTACTGCTTGTCAGAACTGCTCTTTTCCAGTCTGATAATGCTTAGAGCACACATTTCACAGTGTGTTGGATGGAAGGAGATGTCAGAACACAAGACCTGTGTTGTAGGCAGAGGATGTTTTCTTTGTCTGCCTCCAAACTATCTGTCTTGACGTTCGTAGGTAGTATTTGCCCAGCGTGGTATGGTTTTCCTCTGGGGAAGGGTTATATCACAGACAGTGTAGTTCTCTTGTCAGTAATCCATTTTCAAGAGGGTTTGAGTGCAAGGGACAATGTAACAAATCTGTCAATACTTACTGCACCTGCATCCAGCCAGCTTCAGGACTTGCCTGTAGCCAGACACTCATTCTCTTCTCCTGCTGATCATTCTGCATTAGGTTTTGAGTTGACCATGATTTGGAGCCATTTATTCAAAATTTCTTGGTGTTTCAATTAAAAAGAAAGTCCCTAATTTTTAATGAGCCATTGGTTGATGTGATTATGTATTTTCCATCCAGGCATGCTGCAGATATGCACTGGTGGATTTGTACCACACACTTGTATTCTGCCTGCTTTCTTGGTGCACATCTTCAGCCATTGCTGTGAACATTTCCTTTGTGCCACCAAGCTGAAATTCATTAGTATCTGTCAGGTGCTGTTTGCTCGTCTCCCATGGAAAGAGTCAGCTATGTCAAAGCTGTCCCTGGTTTTTGTCACAGGAATTACTATAGCAAGAACTGGCACCTTGCTGGCAGCAGCAGCAGCAGAACAAAGGAGCTGAAGAGCAACAAAGTCTGAAGTAAACTGACAAAAATCTAAAGGAGCTCTGACATTTTAAATATTTTGAGAATCTTTTTCAGGGACATTGCTAACTTCTGGTTCACACGTGTGAAATGGCGATAGGTAAGGGGAATACTCACCATCATACTTGGTATATTCTGTTTAATTGGACAGGTGATGATACTTTTTCTAACTTTGTTTGTTAGCAGAAAACCTCTGCTATTAAAACTTAATTTTAAGGTAAGCTTATCTAGGTACACACGTGTCTCTTTGTCTGGCTGCTGGGCTGGCTAGCTCGGGGGTGAGGTCCCGAATTAGCTCAGCAAAGTAGCAGAGCTTAGACCACGTTTAGAAGCCGGCCGTGCTATCTGTGATTTTCCCTTTCTGGCTGCGATTTTCCCTTTCTGGCTGCGAGCTCTCCAGGTGATGCAGCTGCGTCCACGGGAGGCGCGGGTTGGACCCCCCTGGACCCCGAGAACAAAGGAAGGCGAGAACGGAGACGCTGGAGGCAGCACCAAGGGTTCATTGTCTCGTCCCCCGCAGCCGACTGACCGGGGAGCTCCTGGCTTCCCCCAGGGGCCCGGGGACTGGGGGGCGGGGCTTACAGCAGCAGCCAATGGGAAGGGAAGGAACCCGGGGCCAGCCCAACACCCCTGGCACCGCGGGGGGGGAAAGGGAAAACCGGGATGAACCAATACACATTTGTATAGAGGGAACATTAACCGAGGGGGTTTTCCCAGGCGCAGCTGCGTCCCTCCAAGCCCTAGGCTGGCAGGTTTGCCAGGACACCCCAACACACATGTACAGAGCAATCTGAATTTACTAGTCATTTCATCTCAGATTCTGTTTTTTTTTTTTCCTATGATCTTGTCAGAATTTTTTTTTAATTAATTCTCATTAATAATTGTTTCTCCTAATCTTACTAGGATATTGAAGATGGACTCGAGTGTATAGTCTGTATTTACCAGAGATCCAGAAAATAATTAACTGCTTGATATAAAGTAATTTCTGTCTGCTTGTGAAACATTACACTGGGCTTCTACCTCCTCCACAACTGTAAATTTACCTGATATTAAGTTATGCAACTCTGCTTTGATAAGTTAACTTCATTTATACATAATTTATGCTAAAAATGTAATTTTCTTGCAGTAATGAATGTTCAGTCATTTATTTATTGTCTTGAGAATTTTCTTTCCAAAATAGAATAGTAATAGACAGTAAATCAATTAATATACATTTACCAATATTTGAAGATTAATTGTTTAGGGTAGAGCTCTGACTACCTGCAATTACTGGTTGGTTTCTGATTTTTTGTCCTATGAAGGTTATGCTCAAGTTGCTTCAGTGTGATCTGAAGTCCTCAGATATCCTCGGCTGCAGTCAGTGAGGCTTTTGGCCTTGTAAAGACAAGCAAAAGGCTCATTAATCAGTAGGTTTTTACTGGGAATAGGAACCCAGTGATAACCAGTGAGTCTCAGTGATAGGTACTGCATCTTGAAGGTTTCGAAACTGTAGATTTGAAATTATGTGCCACTAGTGGAAAGCAGCACTCAGTTTTTACTGAAAGAGCTCACAGAATAGGTCCAGATGACATATATGGCATGGTCAAGGATAAAAAAGCAAAATATTAAATTGTTTTCCTTCCCTTTTCATAGCCCACTATATAAGATACTTGATACAGAGTCTCAGGCGGTAGCCTTGATGTCAATTTAACAGCATAGATCTCAGAGATCATCAAGGCTTGTCTTGCCCTGTTTGAGCTTGTTTAAGCAATTTCATACAGGCCAATTCATCGTAGTCCCGTTCTAGCATAAGCTCTGTGATAATTGCTCTGCAGCAAATGTCTGAAAAATATCTACATTCCCTGAGCAAACAACAGCCATTTACTTCAGCTGAGGATGAGGGAGGCATTGGATAACTCTCATACCTCACTTGGGAACCGAGGGGAAGGAAGAAAGCTCCTGCAAGAAAGTGTGCTAAATTGAACCCAAATGCAGCCTAGACCAAAGATGCAGACTGTCTGAATTATGCCCCTAAAAGAGCATAGTTGCCCTTCTGGTGCAGACTTCAGGTTGCTGATGACTTGACTCAATACTGCCCCATTCCTTTTGAGAGAGATTGAAATTGCTGATGTTAAGACCCAGAGGATCATTGTAGATATGAACACAACAGGAAGAAAAGAGTTAGACACTTGGAATGTCATGTACATCAACTCGATGAATGAGGATTTTCTTAGATAATTTAGGTTATTAAAACAGAAATTGTGCTGTTTAAAATTCTTAGGTCTACATTTATGTGTTTCCCTATTACTCATAAGAAATTTTGACTGTAACAGTTTTTTGTATTTAAGTTATTTGATACTGAAATACGGTCACTGGAGTTGGTGAAACAATTCTGCCTCTTTTTAGTGTGGTGGGCATCTAAGCATTTATCCTTTGGGGCAAACTTTTGGCCTAACTTAGAAATTCTCAAGACTTAAATTTTTCTTGTTTTGATAATATTCAGCTAAAATCTTCATTAGAATTGTTTATTTGAGCTGCTGCTTATATATTTGAAAAAAATGCAGATAGGAATTTCCTCACTCAGGTGAGTTGTCTTTTTGATGTGGTAAATACCTAGCTCACAGCAGCTGTCTAGAATTTTAAACTGGTAAGGAAAAGCAATAAATTTATTTGCCAGACTTGAAATAACCTGTCATTATTTATAAACACCACATTAATTTTAAACTTTTCAGTTCAACAAAAACATTCAATAAGTCTGATAAGGACTGAAAACTATTGCTGCTGATGGTAGGCAATACCTAACTGTGAAAAACAGCAGCCATGCAAACTTTGAAAACAAATGCTGGGTGATTCAAAATCTCAATTGCAACTTTGCTAGCTGCAGTCTGCAAATGTGTGATGCATTTCATGGAGGAGGGGATAAAATGAGAAAATATTTCTTTTTATCTCAATTTTTGATACACTCAACTGCATTCAAAGCAACTCTGGAAGAAGTTTTGCTTGCTGCAGGAGGACAGCCCCCATGGTGGTGGACCCACATCATGGCAGCTTCTCTGGCGTGGGTACTCCAAGACTACAAGCTTTTTCAAGGAAACAAAATCTATCAAGTTTCTAGGAAGCTTGTAGGTAAAACCATTCTGGTTTTTTTTCCTAAGAGAGCATCTGAAAACTTGTCACTTTGATGCAGGTGCAGGGGATCACTACCTGATGAATCATGTAGGGATAAGTAGCAGTCTGGGTAAGAACTGTAGAGGAAGAATAGGAAATTGGGAAGATTTAGATTCTGCATGGTAGACTAAGGTATTTGGGGCTGTGAATGGGATTTACTTTTTTAATTTGTTTTATTGGTTTGGGGTTTTTTTCTGTGACTGGAGAGAATAATGTGTTTACTTCAACCGCCTGGGACTTCTCTAGTCTGCCGGCTACACCCCCTTTTCCTAGAAGTGGTCAGGAGGTCTAGGGTTATTTTATGTGATTGGGAGATGGAATTGGGGTGTTTCTGATTCATTCCCTCTCTGGGGTGGTTCTAGAATTATCGTCTGGAGCAGCTTCAATGTCCCTTTGAGTTATATCTACAGCTGCTGCTTTATGAGAGTTTTTACAATATTGGAAAAATGTCCATGTCTTAGTGGCAGTTGTCTTAGGAAGGAAATGAGAAGGTTTGTTTGTTTGTATGTTCTGTTTGTTCATTTCTTCGCTTATCCCATTGATCTATCACTGTAAACAAAGTCACCCAAAGTACAAAGCAGCATTAACGAGTTGTTAAAAGCTGCAAGGAAAGTTCTACCATTTTGGTGATCTATGAGAATGCACTACATTTCACATTAACTTGATAATGCATCTAGACTAAGATTCTTATTAATTTATCTTAGATTTAAGGATTAAATGAATCTCTAGATCTAAATATTTTTTTTGGTAATAATAGAATGAAAGATAGTCAAGAAATTAGTAACAGTGATAGCATATTTCCTACAGTTCCTTGAAGTGTGAAACTGCTCTAAGTAACACATAGCTCCAACTGAAAAGTGATTACTTTAAATAAATTTTTTAATACGGCTCGGTTAATTTAAGAAGTATAACTAGGCATTTTAGACTTAAGATAAAGCTGTTTTATTGAGGCAGCACAGAGTTATCCTGTGACTCTTTTTTTTCCAAGTGAAGCATGTACTCTGAAGTTTTACACAATTTCATTGTGAGTGCTAAGCTGCTGCCATTAATCTCCTGAGTGCTTTAATTCCTAGAACTTTTCATAAAGCATGTGCCTGCATTGCATAAACTTGAACTTTGTATTAATTGCACTGAAAGTATGTTTCAAAGGAGCTATTCTCTGTTCAGGGTGTCATCCTTTTATCTAATGTCTCTGAAAATCAGAGCTCGCAAATATCCCTCTCTTATTTTAATTGAATATTATTTCTTTGGATATCAAGATATTGCTGTTATATTGAAGGTTGACTTACAATTGATGGAGAAATGTTACTCAGGATCATTAGTTTCTACTTAGTCTTATTTATCAGGGGCTATCAGAGAAATTCAGAAATTTTCAGACCACTTATTTGTTTATGGATGAGGAAATTGAGATAAAGGGGAGTTTTGACCAAGAAAGATTTGTAATAACGTACCTCCTATCTCTTTTTCAGGAATAATTTCTAGAAATATGTAGAGCGAGCATGACTGCTTGGAAATCCTCAGGAGCAGTGTCATGCCAGGGATGTCCTAAGGACAAAATCAATTATATGTGAAAACTTTGTGGATAAGGTTTTTTATTATTTTTAGCCTGGTTACTAAGGTATAAGTCTCTTATACCTTAGTATAAGAGTATATACTAAGGTATATAAGTCTCTTTGTTGAGACTCTCTCTAGATCTTAGCAGCCTAATTTTCAGTTCTTGGGCATGTGGACGTGTTTCAGGACTAAAGATTAATATTGCTGGAGACACAAACCTGGGCTGTGCTGATTTAGCTCCAGTTACGGGAGATGAGCCTGGGGATATTGCTTTCTTCCAGATTTCTCCCTCATCTTGCTGTTTTTTCTCACTAATGTTGTGTATGACAGAAGCAGACAGACCATTGGAAGGATTTATTTGCCCTCATTGCATATTTAGAAGTGATACCAAAGGGTAAGTTTATTTTACTGTTAAAAAACATCAGGCATCTCTAAAGGAGTTGTTTCACTCAGAGATAGACCTCTTTGGGTGGTTTGTCCTGCGAAGGTGTTTATCTGTCTGTCCTGCCTGTAATGTCTTTGGTTGCTGTTCCATCTCTGGCAGCCAAGGTTAGGATAGATGAGTTGAGATGGATAGAAGAAGTGTTTAATTTGGTTCAGGTTTAGTTTTTATAATACAATTTTTCTCCACACTTTGTAAGAAAACTAGATCTATTTATGTTCCTTAAGGGTGAAGGGAAGGCCAGCTCTTGTTCCAAGAGTTGCTAAGCATGCTTAGCACATTAAAATTTTGGTTCTAATGAGGGCTGCATTATTGAAAGAACTGTTCCAACAATTCCTGCACACGGACTGACCTGGACCAGAGCAACCACAGAGAGTGTGAAATGGACACCCTTGCATGAGACTAGAGTGGAGGATGAGCTCTGGGAGCACTCCTTGGCCACTGATGGGTGTTTCTTCCACGGGACTAGTTTGGGGCTAGTTTGAGTTAAACACCTTACTGCGTCGCTGCCACGGCCGCCTGGTGGCCTGGCAGGAGGCAAGGCGGTGTCCTGGTCGGCGACCAAAGGGACACAGTCCTCGTGGCTGGTCGGAGCGCTCTGCTCAGAGGCACACAAAGGAGCAGGCTGCAGCTTGGATGTTGCCTAGCAACGGGACGGCGGCGAAGGAGGCAGAGGGACCTCTCTGGTGCCCACAAATCCAGCTTTATTGATAACACAAAGTAACAATAAGCTTCAAAGCTGAAGGGGAAGCACGAGAAAAGGCGGCGGGTGAACCTGAGAAGCCTTTTTATGGTGCTCTAAAAGAGGGAGGAACTAAGGGAAACAGTCCAACAGGGAGATGATGGGGGTGACGGGTGCCAATAGGGAAAGGAACAGGGGAGAACTTTCTGGAACTTATACATAGGCAATTAAACTGATAAATATACATAAATAGATGAACCAATAAGGACTAAAGAACAAGAGAAGGGTCTAGAAAGAGGGGAGGAGATGTGGCAGTGGCAATCACCCAGAAGAGGTTGGCCTTAGGTCTGATGGTCATCCTATGAGCTGACCTCAGACCTGCCCTCGGGATCGAAGTCAGGAGCAGGAAAATTGATCCACTCAATGACATCCAGCCCCGAGGTGGGCTGGGTCACTGCAACACCTTACGAAACATACTTAGCCATGTTATGGTATAGTTCATACCACATAATGCATCAGGTCCTCTGCCTCATGGGTTTCACTCTCCTGTGAGACAGTGCTACTTGCTGTAGGTCCCTTGCAGGGACCGGGGAGCTGCTTATAGGAGAGAACAGAACCAAACTGCTTGGTATAATGATGTGACAGAGGAAAGACAGCATGGGAGCAGTACTTGCTGAAACCCGTTGGAAGTCTTTGGTCTGCAAAGCAAATGCTGAGAAAATTATTCCATTCTTATTTCCCTGAAGAAGCACATATAGGCAGGAGGCAGAAAAGCTTCTGCGTGATCAGAGTTTATGCCAATTAATAGTTTTGCCTTCTATTAGGATATTGCTTTATGGACTAGAAGCACTTCTGGAAATTTTTCCCCCCCTTCTTACTTTGCGGTTTAGATAAAGAAGGGCAGTTCTTGACAGTTCAGAATTGAAGTAGTTTTTTTCTTCAAACTCTAGGTGCAGAGACAATTTGTAGTATGTGGTACACACAGGGATTTTAGTATCTCCCACTGAATATTTTCTCTACTTTATCAGCACGTGTGATGTCCTCTTGAATTTTATATGGTCTGTCATTACAAAGATGGAAAATATGCTACCAAATTGTTTCCTGAAGTGTAATCTTTTTTCAGACCGTAATGATCTAGGACTTTTACCTGACTATATCTAGTTCATCACACCTTTTCCTAATATTACGGACTTTTTTCCTTTACTAGTTGTAACTATGGTGTTCATGCTGTGCACTGATCAATGCATTAAGTTTGGTTTTAACCTCTCAATTGATTTTACTAATTTCTTTTAGCAGAGATGAGTGATAAGAACAGTTACCCAGAACCCTTTTTAATCAAATATATTAATGTCTTATTCCTTTTTCAAGATAACTATTGCATTAGTGCCACTTAACTGGAAGCAGATGCCATGCAATTATTGCCTTTCACATCAAAGTAAAGAATTCTGTCAATTCTTGTTAAAAATGGATCAGTTTGGGGTAACTGTGGTTGCTTGACTTTCTGCTACTGTACAGAAGTCTTTCAGTTACGATTTGACAATT
Source organism: Struthidea cinerea (assembly GCA_013397865.1). NCBI lineage: Eukaryota > Metazoa > Chordata > Aves > Passeriformes > Corcoracidae > Struthidea > Struthidea cinerea. The sequence continues at coordinate 516,813 of VZTI01000065.1, read as the reverse complement.
TAAAATTAAAATGGTCCTATGATAATATGAATAGGATATTTTTGGGAAGGGGCTGTCAGATTTAAGTCTTGTCTGAATATTTGGGAATTATTTCAAAAATACAGTTTTGGTGGTTTTATTAACAGGTGGCTAAAATTGTTCTTGCATAAAAAATTTTGGAGGATTTTATTAAAACTAGCGATGTTTACTAAAACTCTATATTAGGAGAAAAGGAGATACATGTTAAAGATTTACACACTGGCACAGTACTGCTCTCCAGTCTGACCACATTAAAAAAAAAAAAAAAAAGGTTATAAGTTTGCCATTAAAAAGTTATGTTAAACTTAATGAAATTTTGATTACTCTGAAAGGGTGACTTGGTTCTACTCTATAAAACATTTCCCTGAAAGAATGTATTTGCAGCAAAATTTGAACATGTCTTCAGTTGGTGAAACTTCATAGCCCAGCTTTTTAGGTCTTTCCTCTGTTTCATTGTTAATAATTGGCCTTACAAAAAGCTAAAGGAGAATTGCTAACTGCAATCCATTTTCTGCTTAAGCAAATAACTTTCTGTTCACATGAAAAATGGACTTAAAAATGCAAAATTTTTCTGGCCCTGTTTCAGAGCCTGTTTGGACTTCTTTTCAAGACTTACCTTTTAAAACTCCTAGATTAAATACCTGCAAATTTGTCAACAGATTTACTTAACTTGAAGGCTGAATGGGCAATCTTTTTCACTTAAATGAAATTAATTAGGGTAAACCAAAAAAATCCAGCTTTGATGTAAATTCAAGCAATTTTCTCTTTTAACTTTTTTTTTTCCTTTTAAACTGCTTGTTTGCTGCAGTAACTTTGAAAATAGACAGCGTTTGGCTCTGCTTTCTTTCCTTTTAGTCTTCATTTTCTCTGCAATATTTCTCTAGTGCTTTAAAAAATACGCTTTGATTAGTGCCGATCTTCTGCTTTTCTTGACATCCTGCACATTTTTGGCAGTTTATACTTTTCATTCTCCCTCTCTGACTCCTTTTTGGTTTTCAGGGTGCTTGCTGTTCAGTACTTGAAGTATTTGTCCTTTTGACATTCCCTGAAAGTCCTTTGCTTCTGAGTCATCTTCTTGTTCCGTTTTAGATGATTGTCAGAGATATAAAAACCTTTGTTCCAATTCTTAGTTGACAAGAGGGCAGAATTGTTGCAATCATCAAGAAACTCTCCCCACATGTACATAGCCAAACACTTGCCAAAAAAAAAAAGACATCTTTTCTTTGGTTTTGCACATTCTGTTAGACCGTCACTGAAATACTTTTTCCCTCATTCACTAAAAATCCATGGATTACACCCTAAATATTCCTGAATATTTGATGCATTTTTCATTTATTCCCACTCATAACAGATTTTATTTAGTTTTGATTTGTTTGGGCTATGTGAATTTGCTTGTTATTAATGTTTTAGAGCATATGAAACTGGAAATGGATACCAGTTCCTGTAAAAAATTATCCTTTGACTCTGAATACTTGTATACAGATTTATGCTACAGGCAGAGCAGTACAACAGTTGGGAACAATGCAGTGGGAGTTTTAATAAAATGAAGGAAAGCTGATAAACAGGGAAATCCTGTTATTGTGAAGTTCCAGTGTGAGGGGGAATTTTAGAAGATATAGAGGACAAGAAGAAATAAGATGAAATATTGTATATTGGAAAAAATTAATTGAAAGCAGCTGAATAGCAGAAATATTTAAGCTTTTACAAATGTAGTAATGTGCAAATATATGGCATTGGGTTTTCTGTTTTTTGGGTTTTTTTAAATATAAGCTTCTAGTCTAAGCTGTACTTACAGAATGGAAGAAAACAATTCAATTATATGCATTCTTGAGGAATATATATGTATATATATATATCTCTCAATGAACTCTTAATTAATTTAGTCATAGATCTGCTTTTCATCAGGAAGTTTTCCAAACAGCTCTATGGCCTGAGGACAAAGCATTAAAACAAAGCAGAGAAAATGATGTCCACAGAATGAAGAGGGTGGAGTTGACCAAATGAGCTGGAAAATGTTTTCTAGGCAGAACAGGAACCTTTGTCACAATAAACATGTGCCTGCCTCTGGTGTTGGAGATAATAGGAAGTTGCATCAGACCTTGCACTTCTCGCCTTAAGGTGATGTTGGAGTAGTAGTCTTTGTTCCCTGACAAGAGATTTCTCACATTATGAAAATAGAGATCTGCAATGCTTTATTCCCTTCCAGGCAGAGGCAGCACGTTTCTCTTTGCAGATATTGTGGCACTTGTGCTTTCCAATCAGCATACTTTAGTTACAGAGATACATCCTGTCTTATTTCTGCTCACCAGGGCTAACAGGCAAATCAGAGTAATGCATGGTGGAATGTGCATTCCCCTGACTTGATTTTGTGAATTTGCAGGTGACAAAATCTCCAGACCTGTTGGCATCAGTTACTTTTTACAAGCCGTCACTTGGGAAATTTTTTTCATCTCACTATTCCTATTGAAGGAGTGCCATGCTTACATGATTGCCAGACTTACTTTGTCTAGTTCTCACCATCATTTGCCTTGGGCTAATGTTGTCCTTTACTTTTACAAGACTCTTTCCTACTATCTCTCCATCCCCAGGTTTGGGGCATCTAAAGAGTTTAAGGTACTTCATTAAAACAATTTCCCTGATTTCATGTGATGCTAGGTTGATGAAACAAGTTGATTCAATTTTCTCTTACAAGACTGGCTTTTTTGATTGTCTGGATCTCCCTCCCAAGCTCCCCTCCTCCATTTGAAGATCCTTGAGTCATCAGTCTAAAAGCGTGGCCACAACCAGTGTGTTTTGGTGGAACACTGAAACATGGTGAAAGACATTGCTAAAATATCCTCGTACAAAGGACTCTGATGCAAAATCAACTTCGAATTTCTTGACTGTTTTTTATATCTGATGTACAAACTTTTCATACATTTTGTAAGCATTTGCCAACGCCTTCTGAGCAAATAGAGATCTTTATGAATGTTGGTCATTTAGTAATTCCACTCTGTTTTCCTGTTATTTTCTTATCTAATGTATTTTCAAACCACTGAGCAATAAATCCAGTCAGTAAGTTAATGATATACAGTTGACTTGCATAGCATGTGCTAACATTTTTTAGTCATAAAACGTTATAATTCAGTTAAATATTATCCCAAGACACACCAGGTTGAAAGTCACTGCTTTGAAGAAGCCATATTTCCTGTAAGCTTCAGGTTCAAAAAGTGCGGTTCTAAAAACATCTCTCAGAGAGATGTGTGTGAACACAGCTTGGTGAAAGGCACTTCATGGCCAGTACTAGGCAGTTTCAGTAATTGTTTTCCAAGTGAAGGCTTGGACAGTAACATAGCCCATGAACAGGCTGATATACGTCTCTGTGTTGTGTTTCTTTGCTCTGGTGGATGCTCAGTCATCCACAGCAAGTGGATGCCAGCGTGGTAATGGCTCTTCTGCTCCACCTGGAGAAGTGTGCATCTCCACCAGCTGGTGTGGGGACAGCCGTGATGAGAAACAAGGTAAGTCTCATGGGCCTTAGCAGAAGTGTGATACAGTTTGGTAACTGAATGTGACAGCAGAGAGAACTAGGGGGATTTTTTAATGTTAAAAAATGTTTGAGAATTCTTTTTTTTACCCTCTTCATTTCATTTTTCAAGAAAGTTTTTTTCAGCTTCAGTTTGATTTTTCCTGCCTTTTTTTTTATTTCAACATTTGTGGAGTGCAAGACTCTAATAAGTCTTCATGTGGACATTATATAGCAAAGCAAATGTTTCCTCATCTGAATTCAATAGAGATCCAGCAAGTAATACTTTTTTCCTTAATTTGTGGTAAAATTGTTTGATAAAATTCAGTTTTAATGCAAAATACCTAGACCGAGGTATAAGCTACAACAGCTTTTTTTTTTTTTTTTTGTCTAGACAAGGGTGTAAATTTTCCTGAATTCCTGAGCAGATTATCCTGGCTTAATCTTTGTCACATTCATTGGTTATAAATACAATTGGTGTTGTTTCCTGTAAGGAATTGATCTTAGTGGTGAGAGTGAATTTTAACTGCTATTGTCTGAGTAAATTTGCATCAGAATTCTAGTATTTCCAGAATACTGTACAACAAAATGGTGCTGCAAATAATTTAATGTTAGGTTTTTAAGCCCAGCTGGACATGAAACACCACGCAGTTGCTTGCTTGTGGTGAAATGGGGAGGAGAATCAAAGTAAAACTTGTGTGTTGAGATAGGAACAGTTTTAATAATTGAAAATAAAAATACAGTAAAATACAATAATGGTAAAGGTAATAACGGTAAAGAATAATGATAATAAAAAGGAAAAACCCACAAGTGACGCACAATCCAATTGCTCACCACTCACTGACCGATGCCAGACCTTCCCTTCCCAAACCCAGACTGGCCGCGCTTCCGGGTAACTCCTCCCAGTTTATATACTGGGATGATATATATTTCCCAGCTATGCTACCCTCCTAGTTTTGGGTTTTTAAAATTTTTTTCTCAGAATTACAGAATAGTCTGAGTTGGAAGGGACCCAAAAGGATCATTGGGTCCAACTCTTAAGCGCATGGCCCATATGGAGACCATACCTATATAGGTAATAGTAATAATACCAGCCTTGGTATTATTAGCACCAGGCTCTGATCAACTGTGCTAACCCTGCAAACCTCTCACTGGCAGAGCATGAGACAGAGGCAAAAAATAAATCCTTGCCCATAGGATATATATGACTTAGCAGAAACCCAAAACATCAGTGTGTTATCAGCAACACTGTCATTCCAAATCCAAAGCAGCATTGTGACAGCTACTGGGAAGAAATTAACTCTACCCTAGCTGAAACCAGATGCATAAAATAATCCTTCTCCTTGAGGATGTTTGTTCTGAGTCCAAAGAAGAGATTGTATTTATCAAAAATTTTAATTCTAACTAAAAATCTTATCTAAGTTCTTCTACCCACTATGCAACAAAGGAAGCTACCACCTTTGTTGGGATTTTAAATTTCACTTTAAATATAAAAGAGATGGTCTTTAGATGAGCCTGTGTCTTTCTGTCAACACTGAAAACTGCTAATTAGAACATGATAGCAATCACTGAATTCAGCTGAAATCTGTGAGAAAGAGCAGTGACTTAAATCCATGTTCTTCAACTCACAACGGTGTGTCCAGCTACATAAAGTTTTTCTTTCTCTGATAGACTCCCTGCTTTATCCAAAGAGGGTGCAGAGATCTGTTTGGAGCAGGAGTCTAGAATCAGCTGTGGGATACTTGACATTTATTTCTCTGCAAATAGGACAATTGTTAAGACTGTGTTGGATATCAGTACATTTTTGTAAGTTTCTTGTGCTATACAAAAATGTATTAAATGGCAACGGCTGCAAATTATGCTTATTGAATTCCCTAACATGTCTAACATAGATTAGAGTATATTTTTATCACTTGCATAAGAGGTGATTATGCTGAGTTCTGCTGCATAGCCTTGAAATCCTGATTGTGCTTGGTCTTGATTTCCCTGGAAAGGGTATTTCCTCCAGGCAGCACTTTCTATTGTGATTGCAGAATATGGAACAAGAGGTGCATTCTTCCATTATTTTTTTATGAAGGCTTTTTGCACTTGTTTGTTGAGGGAATACAGCTATAGAGAAATGCTTATATGAAAGAAGGGAATTAAAGGTTTCTCCAAAGACCAGTATAGAAAAATGAGCCTATGGGCTCTGTAAAAACCTAAATATGAAATTATGTTGTATTTCATATGAATGAGCCAGAGGTGTAGAACTAGGCTTTGAGGGACAGGCTGTGTGCTGGGACTGCTTGGGTAATGCTCTGGATTACTTCAGGAGATAAGTCAGCTGTCAGACATGAAGATAGAGATCAGGATGTTGAATCCAAGATTTGGCCTGCTGTCACTCTTTCTTGTGATTTGGGATTATTGCAAAATTATTTTTCTACTTAGGTTTCAGATCCTCATCTCATGCTGGTGACAGGTTCCTGCTTTTTCCTTGGGCTTTGCTCAGGTTTAAGGAAGCTTCTGCAGTGAAAATATATAAAAGTTGGAATTCCAGTTTTTATTGTTCATTTGATCTTCATACTGCAAAATATTTGCCAGGAAATGAATGATAACTAACTACTCTTAAAAATATTTTGTTCCCAGAATCTCCCAAACTGAGATTTTATACACACGCACACTTGAAATAGAACCTTCAACTGTAGTCTCTTCCTATAAGACTTGGGATTTTTTCTTAGAGATTATTTTAGATAATTTTTTTGTTCACAGGAAATTCAGAAAAAATTGTCTAAAAAATCCCACACATTTCTTCCTTCCGAAGTTTTACAAAGGTGAAGTCACTGCTTAGAGAGGAGATCTATCTTCTAGCAAATTTACATTGGTTTACTTTGAAGTTATATTTTCTGTGAAAATGAATATTGCTTTGGAAAAGAATTTGAAATTATTTTTTTAAATTTAAAAACAAAAATATAATTGAAAAGGGTACAATTCTTGCTATTTCATGCATATTAATTTCCAATTGTTTTTTCAGGTATGAGGAAATTCCTGAAGAAATACTGAAGATGATTTAGTGCATTTCATGCAATGTGAAGCAGATATGCTTCAGCAGTGTTTGCTTTTTTGATGAACCTCTGACATGCTTTTTAGCCACTTAAACATCTAAGGAATAAAAGCATCAACAAAAATTTGGTTGATGACTCAGCCGATCTGCACATTAACTTGAGTCTGGAATACTTGAGTGAATTATTTGTTCTCCCCTCTCTCACCTTGTAATTAATAGTTGCAGTAAACTGACATGAATATGAATCTCATGAAATTGAACATCGTAGTGTGACTATAAATGCTGCAGTTGCAACTTTATTTAAAATGACTACTGAACTGTGATAATACAGACTAGACCAAAAGCATTAGCTGGGGCCGGGAGTGAGCACCAATTTGAGAGGGAGTGTGAAGGCTTTGTAGCTCTTGTGTCTAACCAGAATCCCAATTAGAAGGCAGGGTCTTAACCCATTTTCCTCTGCTGTGTAAGACAAAGGGCAGGGGAACAGAAAGTTTCCACACAGGACATGAAATCCAGAGACAGAACCACATACTGGCCACTCTGCTTGGGCTCAAGTTGCAATAAGTTTGCTCTTTGCAGCTGCCTCTACTTAGACTTTTTTTTTTTAATTAAATCCTTCCACCACCACAATAATGGGGATATCCAGCCTGTCAAGTACATCCAGGCACTTTCATTCAGCTTGGATATGATGCATAAAGGGCTGTTTGACGCCCATGCAGAAACCAACATCTGTCCTTCCATCCCAGGAAGGAATTATTTTTCTGGTCACATACCCTCCTCAAATTGCCTGAATGAACTCATACACCAAACTGGGGTTTGTGCCAGAAAGGTGTTCTGCCTCCCTTTTCTAACCTGTGCTGCCCTACAGGGGGATCTGGAAGTGGGGAAAACGATCACTCCTCAGCACATTGCTATATGCACTGGAAGAAATAAGAAAAAGGAAAGGCAAGTGGGGACACTATGCCATTCTGAGGACTCAATCTCTTGTTTGAATGATGTGGAATAAAATAAAGTGCTATCTGATTACATCCTGGTGTTAAGTCTTTGTTTTTGTATGCAAGAACTCTGGACAAATTCTTCTTCTTAGATCTGCAGTGTATTTTAAGAACAGTCTCTGCATATAAACTATACTAGCTTGGAGAATTTCCTACAAAAAGGTAACTACACACACATTTGTGATGAAAAGAGCATACACGATAGTAATAAAATATAAACAGATGAGTTTGGATTTGGTTTGGTGAAGGAAGTACTTGGTTGTTGTTTGGGGTTTTTTTCCAATGTTCATTTTCATTCTCACTTGTCTTTCTTCCACTGCGCTGTTTCTCTTTGTTCATGATTTTTTTTCAGGGCCCTGTTCAGAGTGTTTCTGTGTGTTAATTAAAGAGCAAGTGATGGTGAAAAAATATTCTTTTGCTTCTGTTGTTAAGCTTTTAATTTTTCATTTGCTTTCTTCAATTCAGGTTCCTCCTGGGACAAATGTGATTTTGAAACCAATCTGTGCAAAGCTCTTCCTGAATTCAATTTACATCCTGGCTGGATAAGAAGAAATGGCCAATCTGGCATGGGACCACCGTACTCTGACCACAATGGGAATGAGAGTGGTGAGACTCTTCATGTTCTTTGAGGAAGCCACGGACTCCTATAAATTATGTAGTTTTCTATTTAATTTGCTACATTTTGCTAATTTCTTGGTAGTTCAATTATATTCTGCTACATGTTTTCTGAGCAGGTGTGTCTATGTTGTTAGGTGATTGCAATTACAATAACCCAGAATTCAAGAGGTGGGGGGGGGGGCTGGGGAAAGACAGTATTCCAGTAAGCAATTCTTGTTATCACAGAGGAGCAAATAATCCATTTCAAAAGATGTGTTTATCTGCCAGAGTGACCTTTACTTGTTTTGGAGATACTGGGTTATAAATTCAGTCTTGATGATTGCAAAGTTTAGAAATTTTGAGACGTATTTTCATGTTTTCTTGGACTGGTAAATGCCTGGAGTGTATGTATCTGTTATCTGTGGCTAATATTACTGTTCCAAATGTTTTGAGAGAAGAGGACTTTGTATCTGGAGACAGAATAAGCTTTGATAGTCTGTTTTGGAGCCAGCTGCTTTCTAAATCTTCTTACAATTCTACTTTGCCTTGAAGACTGTCTCTCAACTAAGTAATTCCTTTTCTCTGTTCTCAGACAGAATATACCATTTATACTTGTCCTATGGCCAAATAAACCCTGCTTTCCCTTCTGTAATACATACTGTAATACAAGAACTGTTTAGTTCTCCATATTTTCTGTTATTCTCTTTCCCTTCATCTCCACCCACACCCTCTCATCTCTCCTGGGCACAAGCAGTGCTTTGGCAGCCCTCATTGTGAGCACCTGGAGGCAGGCATGCACTGTTGGAGCACGTACAAGAAGATAGTCCTATGTGGGATGCAAGTGTTGTGATTAGCCCACGTGCTTTACACCTTGTTCCCAAACTGTGATGATCTGGGAGTGTGGAAATCTGCACTGTTCTAAAGTAGCATCTCTTACACATTGCATAAGGCACCAAAGAGGTGGAAGTTCCCTGACCTGATGAGTATAAACTGGTGGTTTCAAGGTGGATGAAGGGAAAACTTGCTTCAAAATCAGCAGATGAAAATGGAACCCAAGTTTAAAAATTTTTATTGAAAAAAACAACAACCCCCCCCCCCCCACCCCCCCACCTTTTCCTGCAAGTTCTCATTTCACAGTGGATAACTCTCATGATAGTCTGCAATTAAGAAACTTTATAGATGTGATATGCTTTTAGCAACTTCAGGTTTTTCTTGTGTGTATCACAGAAGCACATCCTGCTGTGTGTATTATACTTCCAAAGATAAGGTTGCTCTTGAATAAGCATTGATTTAAACTGAACCTAGCACAAAAATGTGAGCAGCTGCCCAAACCTTTTTCATAAACTTAAGCTTTATTTCAAGTAGGCAAGTTGTGAAATAGTTTCTCTTTAAAATAATAAAACTCTTCTCATCAAGAAACAGGTTAAAAAAACCCAAAAGTACCATGGAATACAAATACAGCAAACTCTTGGCTAGAATCTAAACAGGTTAGCCAGACAACAGTCTTGCTGTAGTTGAAGTTTCTAGGATTTGTGCTTGATTGGTAGTACACACCACATCAGGACATAACAAAGGCCAGAAAAATACTCCTGTAACCATAAAACAGGTTACTCTTATCTTGCAAAAAACTGGTCGGGAATGGAAGACTTTACTTATATAGACAGCGAAAGCCAGCGAAAGATTGCGAATCATCAACTGAAGGGTTTGTTATAGACGAAACAAACTGTTCAGTCACCTGTATGCTCACATTTACTTGTTTTGGGCATTCAGTCACTCTTGTATCTGCCAGGTCTGAATTGTGCAGTGGTCATGTTGATCTAAGTTATTTTATCCAGGTAGCAGGAAGCTTGAATACTTGTAGCTATTCAGCTTTCTGAGAGGCTGTGTACTCAGATCTGTGAACTGAATAGCTAAGGAGATTTAAATATATTTTACTAATTTGCTTTTATTTTTCTACCTGGAGACTGTCTATACTGTCATTTTCTAAATGCTGGTTCTAATTGCCTAGGAAATATTTATATTCTTGTGGCAGTGAGTCGAGTTTTCCCACTGCTGGTGACTCAACACACTATGTAATCAGTTTTATGTTGCATCCTGCTTAAAACCCAGAAATTATTCTCTATTGTGACAACTGAGCAGAGTATGCTCTATGGCAGAGTGTTAAAGGGAAGACTTCCTGCCATCAGGATAATACACACACATTAGCAGAAAAGCAAAGATCCCTTGGTAAATTTAACTCCTTTGAAGATTTATGTAATCATTCACTAGAACCCAAAACTTTTCTTTAGCTCTGTCTCTCATGGCTCTTTTTTTCTCACTGAAAAAGTAATTGAACAGACCAGTGACAACCACTTTGAAAAAAACCCAAACCAAAACACAACCTGAATTTGCTAGCTGAAACTATTCTCTATGCAGAGGTCCAACGTGAAATGAGTGTTCAAAGAATTTCTTAAAATTACTATTTCTGCCCCATCTGTGTGAAAACTACTGTGGCAGGTGAAAAATAAATTTTTGGCTCTTAGACACATTTATCTTCAGAGAGCTAAAAGAAAAAAATTCAAAATTTCATGGAAGCTAACATCCAGTGGAACAGATTGGAGTCAGGGACAGGGCTCTGCAGAGGCACCAAGCCATCTGTTGTGGGTAGGAACAATATCCTTGCAGCTGGCAGGCTCTGAAAGTGCTGTCTGAGCAGTCAGGAAAGGTCTAAAACCTGGGGGCAGCATGGCCATTGCCCTGGTATCAGGCTGCAAAACCGTCCTCTGTGGGGGATTGCTCAGCTGGCTCCAGCACTGAGCTGGGCTGGTGGTGCTTCATCAGGGGCTTTCCAGTTCCACATAAGGATGAGAGGTCAAGGTGGGTAGTTTAATAAATTAAGTATTTAGATGTTTTGATTTATCCTCTGATATTTGGTTAATGTACTAACCTTTATTTTTAGGAAATTTTTTTATTCCTTGTGTCCCACTTGGCTTTTTTTCTCTTTCATCTTCCTCCTTTCATTAGAATGTTAATGTCAGAGGACAACAGTTTACTTGAAATTGTTTGGTGTTTGGGAAGGAGAAGAGAAAGGAAGAAAAAGGATTAAAAATAGATTTAGTCTTTTTCTATTCTTTATCTTTCCTCTTGCATCCTTTAACATCTAACATCTCTGAAATCTTCATGTTCAGGAAGAGCCAAATTTTGACTTGCAGTATTTGATATCCTGAAAAAGGGTGGTTGCCTTCCATCTTTCATAAGATCTGAAACAATATTTTTAGGAAGAGACACAATTAATCAAAGGTCATGACAACAACCATGGTTCACTGACTCCTCTTGAGCTGTTAGACTTTCAAGTGAAGCAAGGACTTGTTTTGTAAATGAAAGATAATGCTATATTTAATGGTAGCTTTGAAATTCTGTAGACAGCTTTTTATGTTGGGAATGTGTACAGGGATACCACAATCTTCTCTCTGCAGTGGGGGAATTTTCCCAGCAGCCAGATACCAGACACCTATCCGAAAACCCGTAGAACCTATAAAAACACCACAGTCTTCTTTCCCATGTTCCACCACCTCCTCAAAGACTGGAACTGTCATGATAAATGTGTATTGTTGCTGACGACAGTTTCATGTTTAGGCATGAAATATCTTATCTATTCAATAATTGGCGTTTAAAGTCTTTGATCAGCTTTCTGAGTTAGTCTCCCTTTGTCCCAAAATTTTGAACTTTCAAGTTGAGTATTCAAGCCATCACCACATGAAACATGGAATCCTACTTAAAATTTTAGCTGGAAGATGGAGCAAAACCCTGACAATACTGAACATGAAAAAAAGCTTGGAACACAATGGCTACAAGTGCTATTAATCTTTTCTGGGGAAACAATTCTAGCTGGCTTTTTGGTTATTAATTTATACCTGTGCATAGTGCTCTTCTTTTTTTTGTCGTTGTTTTTTATCCAAGCCTCTAAGTTTTGTCTTTTTATTCCTTTTAATAGCTTATTTCCTCTCATTGTCCTCTGAAATGCAATCATCTTCTGCAACTTTAAGGACAAATGTTTTCCTTCCAACTGATGAAGAACACCTTTGCCAGGTATTTTGATGCACAGTCCTTGTATTGCATTCTTTGCCGTAGTATTTCCCTAGAATAATCAGATGTTCTTATTTTTCCTAGATTGGGTTTCATTATTGGGTCAGTCAAATGAGTGGAACATTGATGGTGGGGCTTCAAAAGCACTCTGAAGATACCGTTACAAATATTTGGCAAGTTTCTGGAGAACTACGAAATCATTGGAATGTAAATAACATCACAATCAATAGCACTGAAAAGTATGAGGTTAGTAAATTGAGGTTGCTGTAAAGGACGCTTCTTAAATGGGTTATAAACTGTGGGCCTTTTTAATAGGTCAGCACTAAATATTTAGTAAATTGAAAGAAAGCACTCTCATGAGGTAAACAAGAAAAAAGCCATTTTGAAGATCACAGTTTGCATTAGCAAATGCAGCTTGTCCTTATCTCTTAATGGTGTTAAAACCATTTTAACTTTGCTTAAACTGTGCATGTGTCTTATATAAAACAGTCAGTCTCATTGAGCCATAAATTATCTATCAGCCCATAGAGGTGATATACTTGTGATCTTAACTTTCAATACCGTATTCTCTTAGCCACAGTCTAACTGAACCGGTAAACTCAAGGTTTCATTTGTATAGGAAACAGCATTTTATACTGTGAGATACTTCTTTTTGTAGGGGTGCTGCAAGTGACAAACACTGTACTCAACTATTAATTGCAGCTTTGGGCCTTCATAACAGAACACATGCGTATGGTTTTATTTTGCTCAAAGCTACTGAAAAGCCATGCAAATGTCATAAGCTATTTAAATGTTTTTACATGTGCATTGCAAAACACATTAGCACAGTAAATGTGACTTAGGGCTATAATATTGTGGGTGATGTACACTCTGTCATGTATAATACTGGAGAGAAAGTGGGGAGCAGAGGAGAAAACGAGCGGCCTTTCCTGCTACAGCAGTTACTGTGAAGTTGCTTAGCATACAAACCTGAAGGCATAGCAGCACAACCCCATTTCAATACACCAAATGAGTAACATAATTACTTGCAGGTTGTGCTAAAGCATCCAACAGGATCTTGATGTTTGAAGTAATACTGGCCTGCTCAACCCTTCTGAAAATGTATATTGCAAAATACCCGTACCCAACTCAACACAAGTATCAATGTTGGTATTGGTCAATAACTTACCTCTACCTGATATGAGTGTATGTATAGCAACCTGAGATTGTACTGGAAGGGTTTACTTCTAGATGTATTTTTTTCATCCTTCATATTGCTTGGAAAATTGACTGAGTCTGGGAATGGTTAATATAATATGGCATCTACTTCCTCTGAATTGCTAGGTCAAATCCTAATTAGACCATTGCTTGCAAACCTGGTTATCCTGTGGCCTCTATCAAGTGCACTGATGGGCAGAGTCCAGCTTTAAAGAGGCAGGTGTCAAACTTAGTGCAGTAATCATTACAATTGGTTTGAGAAATACAGCTCAGCCCCTCCCAAAACCTAGTCTGGAGCTGAGCAAATTTTCTTCTTTGTTTGCTCCAGTGACAACTTGCAAGATGTCACTGTCATGGAAGTGAATGCAATTCACTTGCCTTTTGCACTTGTTCTTTTATATGACAAGATACTTAGCCTACAGGGATACCTGTGGCATCTTTCAAGATAAAATTTTGATTATTAATGTTTCTATGGAAAAAAAAGATGGGAGACAAATAATTTTTATTTGGATGTACAAATCACTTTGAAATAGGGTGCTTTAATACTTTGTCAATTTTACAAACACATTTGAAGTGAGATGTTAATTAAAATCAACCTCTGAACCTCCACTGCTTATTTTCTTTGCTCATTTTGATGTTGACTGTTTAACACTTAAGTCTCTTCCTACTAGGAGTCAGGATTATATTTATGGGTTATGGAATTTTGTGTCAGCATTTAAAAATCTCCATTTTGTGGTATTCTGAACTACAAAGATTGTCAGTGGTTTAACTACTGAACAAGCAGCAAGCTCAGTATGTCTGTTTTGGCTGCGTTTTGTAGAACTGTATCACGGTTTTCTCTTCTAAGCTACTTTTCCTCTCATTTACTGAGAACAAATTTCCGTCTCCCAGACTTCATTAAGGGAAAGGGTTCTAGGCTTGTGGTTCATTTCTGTCTTTGTGCTTGATTCCTGTTCAACCTTGTGCTTTGCTGCTGTGCTGGCAATCTGTCCCTGTGGCTGCATTGTGGAATCAGCCCAGCTTGTGTTTGATCCCACCTACAGTCCCACTACAGCTTTCATCCCACTAATGGAGCCACAATGTTAATTTGTTCTGGTGCTCACAGATATTGCACAGATATGGATCATTGCAGTTATGAGCAAAAAGTGCCACTAAATAGACTCTTTTTGTTACTGACTTGTGAGCTTAAGGAACTCTAGACTTTGTGTGAGAAGGAAAACTGAATGATTCCTTGCTGGACTAAACTTGGGTGTGAGTCAGTTTGGTTATTATTGGACTGAACTCAGGGGAGGTCAGCTGGGTATCTGCACCAGTTAAAGCCTGTATAATCTTTTTTAGTCACAAGAGCAGCTGGAGGCATCTAGTAATATTATCTTCTGGAAGTGGGAAAGTTGAGAGACTGTTAATGAGTTTTGGGGAAACACAAGTTCATACAGACTTAATGTGCTATAATGGAATATTAACTTGAAGCAGCCTCTGATTTTGGACCAGCAAAGTGAGCTAGTCCCTCTTTAGCATTGTCTAAGTCACTTTATCTCACTATATAATAAAATCTGACCCAACTGCAAGCTACAGAAAGATATATATATTAAAAATAAAGCTATTAATAACTGAATTTTGAGTTCACAATGAAACATCACGTGCGAAGGTAAAATATTTGTCAAATCCTTGATATTAAATAATATTTCTTGTTTCTTCTTTCTAATTATAAAACAGTGCACTATATTGTTTTAGACACCTATCTGAAACCATGTAATGATAGAAACAGAAAATATGAATACGCTTTTTGTCCTTCTAATGGTGATGTCATGAAAGTACACATTAACCGCACATATCATTGCAGCAGAATTCAGGAATTCAAAATACTGTTTTCTGAACTAAATCAAATGAGTGAATTTCCATGATGCTGCATTTCAGTCATATAGACATATTTTTGAATGAGATATGGCTGCCATTCTTCTTGTGCAAGCCAACTGCAGCTTCAGAGAAAGAAACAAAACACAAAAGATTACACCTCTCAAAACTATTCCAACTCGTTACATAATGGTTGTATAATTGCATAAGTTGTGTCATCTTGTACAGTGAAAAACTCAATTCTTGATAATTTCTAGGTTTTCTGCATCAATATGTTAAACTATGCACAGCATTGTTTCTGAACTCTCAAGGTAATATTTGAAAAATTATTGCTAACATTGTGAATTCCTTATTAAGAGCTAGAATGTATCTCTAGGTAGATTGTGCCTCCAAGACTGTGGAAGATCCTGGAGCTGTGTCATCCCAAGATGTGGCTAGGGATTAATTTAAGAAATGTTATTCATAAGATTGATTCGTTGAGTTGTTTTGATTGGTATGTTTTTGTTGTTGTTTTTTCCCAAGGACTGTGATTGATCAGTCAGTTCCCTTGTACACCACTGCAGAAAACCTGTCACAGTCTGTACATTTACAAATGTGGATTGAAATCTGCCCTTAAGATGGAAATGTAAAATATTTGTAACTTTTTCTGTATAGAAGGCTTTGGTAGGGAAAACAAATATCACTGTTGTAACATTAGAGCAGAATAACGGTCGACCAAGTACTCCTCAAGGTTTGTTTTGGCTAAAAGCTTGATGAAAGACTTCTGAATAATGACGTTTTTTGCTGTGACTTTCCTCCAGGTTTTCTGAGAAATTCTGAAATCAACCAGAAATTGTTCACATTTCCAGTCTCTCCTTGAGTAATGGCTTGATAAAACACAAAATCCTTTGTGTTTTATTCTTTAACTGTGATGATCCTTGCTTAGATTTTAAGGCATTTTACTGTGATTTTCAGATCCTTCCTGTTGAATTTTACTTCAATCTTGAGTTAGATGATTGGACTGCATATCTGTGCTTGTGTGAAAAAGCCACAGATGTGTGAAAAAGCCAGGATGGTAATCCTTCAAAATTGTTAAATGTATGATTAGAGTTCTCGTATTTCCAATAGAAACTCCATGGGCTAGACAGGCATATACTGTGTGCTCTTTTGTTTTTTTCCGTGACACTGGTAAATTCTGTTTCTTGTTGATTTGCTGTTAATCTCTTTAGGTAATCTTTTGGGGGATGGTGGAGACACCGAGGCAAGGTGAAACTGTTGCCATTGATGATATTACCTTCAGTGAAGGATGTTCTTTGGCATGTGGTAAGCATACCTGTTTTTCAGGAGCCAGATCATTTTACTTTGTCTTTTCCTTGGATTAGAAAGGAAAAAACAATGGAAAGCCTTTTGTTATTCAAGGGCTTTCTTAACTCTGTAAGTGTTTTCATTTGGCTCATTTTCATTTCCCTAAACAATCATCTGTCTTCTCACATCTAAACACAGTTAAAAAGAAAGACAATAAATACTTTAAGAAATCTGATGCATTATAAATGTAGGGCTTAGTGGGTGAAAAAGATCTACTGTTTTTGGTGGAAGAATGGATGTGTTCAGCCAGCTCAGGCAATGCTTTGGAGCTGGCTAGGAAGATTCCCAAGGCACTCATGTATTTCTAAATGCGCAAAGGTCCTGATCCTCAGCTGTGCGGTGGGGTTATGCTGTTCTGCTCTGCTACATCCAAGAGCTGTAATGTCAGGCTAGACATCTCTGCAGTCAGACCATCACTGCATGCCAGGATTCTTTAGCAAAACTTTTCCTATTTCCCTTTTCAACCCAATGTATTTTTGTGGAAAAGGAATGCTACCCATCCTAGCATAAATTAAGTTGCTTGCTGCTCTGTATTACACAAGAGTACTGCCCTGTGGCACCTATGTCACATCCTCAGGTGACTGCAGTCCTGATTCAACGCACCTCCTTTGTTTTCCTTTCTCTTATTCTTGGCATGGGCACAGAGGGTTTAGACTTTAAACTTAACTTGAGAGATGGAAAGCAGTGTTTGACACAGACCAAGCTAGGTTACATGGTTGGTTTTGTGTGTACCATACTCCTAAATAACGCTCTATAGATATCCCCATAGGAAAAAACTGTTGAAAAGAGATGCACATGGGTATTACTATGTTGGACTGCTGAGCAACTGCAAGCAGATCACATTAAAAGCAAGATACAAACCCTAATTTAATGATGCCAGCAGGCATGCATATTTAGTTAAAAGGGGATCTATACTGGGGAAATGAAGTTTCAGGTACCTAAACTTGATCATGTCGTCTTCCCCATGTTAAAACTTTCTTACAGTGGAGAATTATAGAATTAAATATTATATGAATATTTTCATGCCAGGGTACAAATTGCTTTTCTAGCTGTATTAATCAAAAGACAAACATGCTAATTTAAAATTTGGGGTACTCTTGTCTGTGAACTCAGGCAAGTATACAGTGTGCTTTCTTTGAACAAATGAATTTGAAATGGAATTTGAAATTTGTCCTCAATGTAACGATGACAAATATATGATTTTTAACCCAGCTTCTTTCTGCTTTTTGGAGGATTTCTGCAGATAAAAGGCTGGCATAAAATGGAAAAAAATGCGTTGCTAAATTCTAGAAACCTCTGTACTTGTTTAACCAGTTCCTGCCGGAGGATGTACAACTGTCTGTAAAAATATATCGAGTTTTTCAACACAGTTCTTCTAAAGCAAAAAAAATAAACCAAAACTAATCAGCTATAGAGATGAAATACTGTCTCGAAGAGATGAAAAAAGAAAAAAAAAGAAACTGATATATGTACTCGCCATATCTTATAAATCCAGGTGTTAAACTTACATGTCAGCTGTTGAGCTGCATGCTGTGGCTTACAGGTTGAGCTGCTGCACTGTTAAGTGCCTCAGGTACATTCTAATAAGAGCCAGTTCTTATCCTGTGTTTCCTCATTAGGAGAAGTCAGCTTCATTAGGTGACATCTAAATGGCTCACAGCAGCCAAAAACAGGGTCAAAGAATCTTAATTTTCTCCCTGAAAGAGGAATGTTACTATAGAACATTTTCCAATGATTAAAACAAAAGGTCAGACTAATGGTTAGTTGAATTTGAAATAATTTTTTCTCTAGTCCTTATGGAATGTCTGGATGAGTAGGCTCTTAATGAAAACCACTTTAATTTCATGAAATTCTTAGTTAAAACTTGCATTTTTAATGTACCCTTCACGATTTTTAATCCCAGTATAAATGCACATAAGAGATGACCTGTGTTCATTAGTGTGAGTGTGCTTTTAGGGTTATGAGTCAAATATCTTAAATATTCAGGAGTTTCTTGATACAAACTGTGACTGTTAAATATAAAAGTAATTTCATTATGCTTTAAGTTCTCTCTTCCCTTCTATCCCTCCCCTGTCTCCCAAACTGTCTTACTTCAGTCTGTTGTCCAGTTCTGCTAAAGACTAAACTTCATGCATTGAAAAAAATACAACTAAAACCCAATCTTCAATGTAGCAATTTAAGATACCCTACAGTTTGTAGTTTCCCCAGCATCTGCCAAATAGTTTATCACTCAAAACCCCCACGGCTCTTTACTATAAATTTCCATATGAGCTGCAGAAAAACAAAATACTTTCGCTGTAAAATAGAAAATATTGAAGTTATTTTCTGAAACACACTTAATGCAAAATCTCCTTTATTATACCTTTAGTAGACTCTCTGTCCAAAGGCTTCATATTCTTATCCAAGTGGCTGCTCTGCAGAATTCCGTCTCAACTCCCAAAGAATTATATATGTGAAGAACCCCACTAAGACTGTCCTTCTGATCTCTACATAGAGATGAAAGCAAAGAGCTCTAAGACATGAAAGTGGAATGCTGTAAGGGAGAAGGAGGCTTTTGTCCTCCTTAAGTCACTTGTAACACAGAAGTGACAAAGCCTCACTGCAAAGTTATGGGGTTTTTTTTCAGGAAACTGAAGTAATTATGTATGTATTACTTATAATGTATAAATTTTGACAAAAATCCAGTATGAATACTTCAACTGACAAAATCTTAAAATTAATTCCTTAGTTAATTCTAATCCTGCAAAGACGTAGCCTTTAATATTATGGAAGAGGGTATTTGAGATGAACTGCTACAGGGATGGGAGTCAGAAAATCCAAAATACTAATCTTACTATTGTCTGACATGCTGTGGAATTAAGAGATGGAAAATGGGTATTTTGTCAAAACAAACAAAACCTCAAAAATGTCTAAAACTAAATTTAAAAAAACCCACAGAATGATCCTTTTGAAAGAATTTGCAAGTTCTTTTGCGTGTTGAAATTTGACAAAATCCATCCTTTTCTAGACCCCTGTGGAATTTTGCATTTTCCATGGGAAACAAGTTTTTGACAAGCTCTTTCTTGTATAATATACGTGGTTTGAAAAAAGTGCACATTTATCCAGCACTGGAAGAAGGAAGAAATGAAAGGTTTGCAGCACTGGCTGGACAGGCCATTTCATTGAGATGTCAGTAATGTGAGTAATACGTCTCTCAGATGAAGGAGACAGTACCTATGTATACTGACCTTAAATTGTTTTCTCCATGCTGTTAGGAATCTCTATGTTTTCTCTGAGATATCCTGACTGCTATTTAATAGTGTGTCTTAACCAGGAGATTACCTTTCCCCTGCAATCACATTAAGAAATGGAATTTCCATTATCATAGTTCAATCCTGCTTAAAATCCTGACCATTGCCGAAGGCAACTAGATTAGTCAGGCATACTGTGCCCATAAAGAAGCTCTTGAAAATATGTGGTGATGCTTTCAGAACCTTTCTGTCTCTAAAAAGAACTATTCTGTTACAAGTATTGTGGAGATGCTGCTGAGTTTAACCTCTCAGTTAAAACTGATTTTTCTGTAGCTATCATCTAGAAAGTAAATAGGTATTTCTTATTACTACGTGTCAGTTTTTATGTTACCTGGCAACTCTCTCTGTGGAATTGAATTCATGAAGATTGTGATGACTGGCTAACATAAATAGCACTCCATTGCTTTGAAAGAAGCATCTGTCTTGAGGAAATGATTTCTTAGAATAATTAAAGATGGCAGGCTGAAATACGGGACAGCAATCAGGGATACACAGGGCTTTTGAAGTAACCTTTTGAAAAAGCAGAAATGTTGTCAAGGAGTTTAATAAGCATATTTTTCTAATGGGAAATGGTCTCATAAATAGTGACTTCTTAAGAAGTGATTGTTATTTTTGTCTTTTAGCACCACAGGTTTCCAGTTTTGAGCTTGGCATATGTGAGTGGCACTCAGACCAGCCAGCTAAGCCTGCTCAGTGGGCACAGCTGCAAGCCGGGCACAAGCTTGCTTCTTGTTCCTTCCTGAAGGATTGGAGCAACAGGACTGAAGGTGGGGATTTAATTTAACCCAAAATTACTAGCTGTCATGAAGAATACAATGCTTTTTTGGGCAAGATGGTGCCCAAAAAATAATTTTATGCATTTTGTACTTAAATTGGGTTTTGTTTTGGCTGTTTAATAAGGGCATCATGAGCACTCCTGCTGGTAAGACATGAAATATTTTATTGTAAGAATTAATTAAATTTTTTCAGGCATCCATGAAATATTTTAACATAAGAATTCCAAAATAATAGTTGATTTATTCTCCAGTTTATTATTTTTATGACATCTGTGCAAGAATTTGGTGTAATTAAATTAAATCAAATCCATCTAAGCCCACAGCCCTTGTGTGTGGTTTTTTTCTGTTTCATTTTGATTTTGGTACTTGACAGTTTGACTTGTGTGGTACTATTCTGCTTGAGGGTACAGTCTGGAATTTCATTTTAAACCTTTTATTAGGGAAACTGTAAATAAACAATTATGCTACAAAATAGTTTCCTACCCTTAAAACCAATAAAGTTAGTCCAGCTGCAATTTTAAGAAGCAAAGAGCATCGCTTGTTTTGGATGTCACTGTGTAGTATGTGTCTATGGGTTTATGGGAAAGGTTTTTGAAAGCTTAATGGATGTAAATCTCTTAGTGTTCTATTGTGAGATGGAATTGTGTTGCCTGCTAAGTGTTTGGCTTGTGTACTGGGACTGCCTTCAGAGGGGTCAAGTAGTGCTAGTTGTAATAGTACAGTTTGTGATGCAGCTCTGAAGAATTGATAGTGTGGAGATTACAGCTTGAACTTTGAACCCACAGAAATGGAGCACATCTCATTGATAGAAGCAGAACGAATGTTAGCTATTGCTTTCATTTTAAGAAAGATTTTTAAAATAAATTTTAGCATGCATTTCAATACAGTCTAGTAACCGTAAGTCAAATTATCATTGAATAGCAAGCAAAAGAACCTGAGTGTATCCACTACGTTAAAATGAATTTTTGCAGGTATGTATAATGGAGAGCATAGAGTAAAGCAGATATTTTTCACCTTAAATATGAGGAAAAAAGTCACATCATCTTCCAGTTTCCACTGGAGTATCTAACAAAAAAAGAGACTTTTCATTTGAGTTTACTTGAAAAACCTCCCTGAAAGTTGTTGTATCTGTGACATACCTTAACATGACACCTTAAGGGCTAGTAATGGGTATGGATTTCCCCTTTAAGGCAGTATTGAAAAGAGAAAAAACTCTGGAATTCTGTAAGTGGCTTTTACAGGACTATATTACAAGCACTGTCTGTGGAAAGAGAACATGTTTGGAAATGTTTGCAGTATAGGTGCTTGGGCATTATTGTATGGATATGAACAGGCAGCTGAGTAGGCTTAATTTCCCCAGCTGCTTGGGGACATTCCCTGTGTTTCCAAGTCATAAAGAAAAAATGAAAATGTGCGAAGAAATAAGCATCAAAACAATACACAGAATTTAATTCATCATTAACATTGAAAAGTATTGAAAAATCTGAACTGTGATTGCTGAACTCTCAATACATTCAGTATTTCTATTCATGCAGATGTGTTGAGACATAAATGAAGAGGCTGAATATTAAAAAAAAAATTCTAGAAAGAAAAGAAATGGTATGCAAAATGCCATGCTTGAGGGCTCAGACTTGCAATGCAAATAGAGCTTGACTAAGCTTTATATTCTGATTTTGATCAAAGCTTTCACTTCTATAAATAGAAGAGAGGTAAGAAACAAAAATATAAAGCAGAGGTCTAGACAATTATATTTATAAAGAAAGGATTTCTTATAGTCTTTGAACAATCCTCCCTTGCTGGTATCCTTATATTTAATAAAATACTTTCTGTCCTTGGAAGACTTTTTTTTCTTTGTTCCTTTATTGCTTCGTTTGTCTAGATTTATATAGTAGGCATTTTCTCTATAATTTTTCCTCTTAATTTCTCTAGTGTCAAAAGTTCTTACAGAGGTTTTTTTATTCCCCTGCAATACTGTTCAGAGAAGACTTTTTTCTTGTTTTCTTTACTGATATTTCATATATGCTATTGTAGTTTCCATAGTTTATGTTTCTTACATTGGATTAAGCTAGTTTCCTACATCTAGGGTAACATTTGTTTAAAAAGAAAAAAAAGAAACAAATTCTCTGCATAAGAAAAATGAAGAAGCAAAAAGAAGTCAAAGGACCAATATTTCAGATAACCAGTGATAGAAGTTCCTCAAGTTTAAACATGCAAATCCAGTGAAATCATTAGATTGTGACTTTATTTAATTAACTTTTTTCTCTCTTTTTTGTTTTTTTTTTTTTCTTTTTAACTTCAAGATTTCATCCAGTATTTTTGTGTTCATGAAAATTCATCTTTAAAGAGCAGAAACAATGGCAGTTCAGATTTGACCTCTTTTTTCTTCAAAATGGTTGAGTGGGAAGGTTGCAGGGTGTTGGTTCAGAGACTTAACTGTTCTCTGCTGGGGAATAGAACTTGCCAGAAAAGAAAAGGTTCCACTCTGTGGCTCAGCTTGAACTGAAGTCTCAGTTGTCACTCTAACACCAGTATCATAGATTCAAAGTCACGTCATTTGTGAAATAAAAATCCTGTGGATTGAAGTGGGACTGATGATATTTGAGTCAGAACGTGGTTAAAGTGGAACCAAGCAACTAAATATTCATAGAGTTTTAGTTTTCAGCGTAGCAGGATACAGGCAGGTTCACTAGCCCACTCCAGCTCTGAGAAGACCCTGGGCCACCTCAGCAGTAATTTGCTTCTTAGTTGAGCCCCAGTGTAGTCAGTGGCTGATCTTTCTGCAAGACTCAGATGGTTTTACTTATGACACAAAATTTTCCTTCAAGACTGAAAGAAAAAGAACTGTTTAGCTAAAACCTGATTAAGTAGCCATGTGGAGAAATTAAAAGACTTTATGGGAGGATATTAAAGTCTACATTCTTTATCCTGACAACTAGATCCCCATCTCAGATATACACATCACTGACTCAATAGCCTTACTGCCACTTTGTCAGGAATGAAGTGGCTCTTCTGGAATCCTGTTCTGCCTCTAGAAACAAGGGGGAGTTTGGCACATCAGAAAGTCATGCAAATTCAAGAGAACAAGACATAAGGAAAGTCAGAGCATAAGCACAGCAATACGCTATGCAGTGTACTGTACTGAGGGAATTCAGACCTCAAGGAAGAGCTGCAAATTTGCAACAAATGAAAGAAAATTGGTCCCAAGCTTTACAAAGCTACTTGATAAATTTTGTCTAAAAGTAATGATATTTTTTTTAAAAAATCCCTTAAAGAGGGGAAACAAGTACTTTAGGAAAGTTTATAGTCTGTCCAGTTAAACTGCTCTACTTTTAGAGGCCACAGAGAAGAGGTGAGAAAAAATAAAAAAAGTCAGTTTTCAGTTTCTGTAGTCTTCATTTATGAAAAGGCCTCAATTTTTCCCAAAAGCAATCACAAAACTTGCAAAAAATGTATTCCCTAAAGAAGAGTAAGCATCCCTCTTTGGACACGGGATCATTCTGGATGCTTCATAGGACTTTGGTTTACCTAGTGCTGTGCACTTGCTTTCTTGTCAAAAAATCATGTCAATTCCTCTTTGCCCTGCTTTTAAAGATTCAGATACTTGAAAGAGTGAAAAGAATGTTAATTACCATTGGGCTCAGAAACTACAATTGGTTGGTTTTATAATGGCATCAGAGAGCTCTGAAGTTAGATAAAGAACCGGTAGCATATCTTCTAATGTTGTATATTTCTCTTATGCACAAGATAGTAGTCACAGAAGTGTAGATGCTTTATTGATGTCTGTGAAAGAGAAATCTGGGTTAAATCCATAATATTTCCTTATATCAAGGCTAGTTGCTGTGGCACGAAATCACAACCTTAATTCCAAGGAAATTGCAAGAATATGTTACAGTGTAAATCATTGCATAACACAAAGAGTAAACTGGCAACAAAAGGAAAAGTACGTGGTCCTTTATAAAAATCAGCATTTTTCTTGTGAAATGACACTTTCTTCCTTCACCTTGAGATTTTGTAACATTTACGTTTGAGATAAGTTGTATTTACTGAAATAAACACAGAAACTGCAGACTTAAGACCCTTAATCAGTCCTTGTTTATTACTTTAATAGTTGCTGCAGAAGGCAGCAAAATATTCAGTGACTCAGGAGGCAGGGGAAAGAGCTGATATATTTGGTAAAAAATATTTAGCCTTTTTATTTCTGAAAACTAATAGACGCTGTTGAGAGGATGGAGTACTCCTTCAGATCTCTGTAGGAATGCTTTTATAAGGGCCAGTAGGTCAAGAAGAGCACAAATTGCTTTTCTGCTTCAGATGGAAAGACAATATGTTTCCAACATTTTGTTGCAGAAGTTCTCACTGAGAAGTAAAGACCTCGATTACAGGGTGGAGGTGGGACATGAGTAGTAATGCAGACTGCCTTTTGTTTTGTGTTTTTTAAGCATTGCTGTAAAAAGTATATTTCCTGGAAACCACAGCGGGAAGAAAGCCAAGTATCCACACATATTTGTCATTAGATATTGAATGGTTGTAAATGTAAGGAAGCTGAGCTGGGACTTCTTGCAGGTTTTAACGTGCGAAGTAAAAACTTTGAGATACTATCCACTGATGTAATTCTTGGTTGCTGGGGCTATCTGTGAGTAAAATGAAGAGATATATATATATACACACATATATATATATAAATATTTCTATTTATATATATTTATATATATATATATCTATTTAATAGGAAACATATGACATCTGAGTCACATCATCAGCATGATGATCAGATTTCATTTTTCCTGGGATGGGTCTTTGGTGTAATTACATGAGAGCAGTCCTTACTTTCAAAGACTGAGAAAAAAAAATGTTTTGTGAAAAAGTGATCTTTATTTCCTTTCATTTTTTCTTCAGGCCATTTTGAGTGGTTAGAAGCTAATGACAATGCATTATATGAAAGTGCTTATCTAAACAGCTCCATGTGTCATTGCTCCAGCAAGAATTGCCATTTTCAGTTTCACTACTCCACGGCAGATAGCACAGTTCTCAAGGCAGTACTGCTTATGAATCAGGTAAGGAGAAACGCGTGCTCATTTCCAAAAGGTAAGCATATGGCAGCCCAGGAGTTACCAGACAAAATGCAAGAAGATACACCTGTTGCTACATGCCTGTCCCCTGAGTTAGTTCGTGCAAAAAGTAACTTGGTACCATTCCACTGGTCTGTGCTATTGCAAAACCTGGGTGTTCGCCATCTCAGGTATGAACTAATTTGATGGGTGAATGTTGCAATAAGACTTCAAGGACAAACCCAGCTGTTACAGGATTAAAATAATTTCAGGGGGGAGATCTATAGTAACAGCTTTTCTATCCTTCTTTCTGTTATAGAAATAAGAAAATAGGTGGTTTTGTCTATGGAGATATATTAAAAAAGGTGTCATTCACTCAAGATGACTGGAAAGTTCTTGATTGAACACCTGCTTTGCTTTGCCCAAGTTTTAGAGCAGTAAGTTTTCTATTCTCCTACCTATTAGTAGCTAAAAGAGCCCTGCCAGAATGAAACACAAATGTCAGTTAGCAATGCTAACTGTTTCCATCTTTCTTACCTCCCTTACCTTGTGAGACTTTCTAATGTTAGGCTGTTCTCCTTTGAAAGCCTGGTTTAATAGGTTGGTATTGATGCTTTGTACTGCTACTTAATGAAAGCAAGAGCAGTGGAGCTGCTCTCATTAAGTTAATGGATCTCATATCTTGATGCTGGAGTTGAATTGTTATCACCCAACAAAACAGATATTAAAAAAATTAGATCCACTTTGTTCACAAAGATAAGAAGCTAAAAACCCTAAAGTGTAAGAGGTCTTAAAATCAGGACAGGTAATGGAAATAATTTATTTCTTTCCAACTGTGTCTTTGAGTATTCATGAAAACAACTCCGGGCTTTTGCTCATGTTTCATTTATAAAAGTGATAGTTGTATTTTTCTCTGACGCATTACTGTGTCAGGGAATTGTAACATAATCAGTGTTCTGGTCAAAATACACTGAGTTTTGTGCCATAGTACTTGCCTATAAATTCCCAGGTATGACACTCACAGCAACCTTGAGACAGAATAGGAATATTGATTTCAGGGGTTCACCTAAGTAGCAGCATCAATGGACCCAGTTTAAGAGTTTTCTTTCCCTGAAAACAGAGCAAATTATGTAGGTGAAAACCATAAGAAATCTGACATCTAAGTTCCCATAGAACTGGGAGCTAGATTGAATTAATTGATAAACTGATCCTTACATGCACAGTAGAAGAACATTTTCTGGCATTTATTACATCTGTCCTGTTTCCACAGGTTCTCTTAGCCCTTTTGTGTTTTAGGTATTGAATTTCTCCTTCAATCAGAAGTTTATTTATTGCACATAGACTTATTTAAAGCTGATGTAAATTATACTGCAAAATTTGCCAGAAAATTTTCCGAAACATAAACTTCTGCTGGTAGCTTCAACCTCAACCCCTCCTCCCTCCCACGGAATCATATTTAGTACTCCTTAAACTGAAATGAAGGGAGAGTTGGCTTTTACACATTTTGCTACTGAATCATTAGGTTGTTTATGAAAAACAAATGAATTTTCAAATCTAGCAAATACTAAGAAACAGAAGTGAGGATCAAGTGCTATTTCTGACCCTGGAAGACAACAGAGCTGTTGTCCTGGAAGCTGTCATTTCAAAATAACCTCTCAGTTGTGTGTACCTTGCAGTTTTCTTGCACATCCTATCACTATATTTACTGATCAAAACCTCTTGTTTTTAGATAACTCTTGCTAAATCCCAGCACTGATAGGCCTAACACACATGGAGACTGGATTACACTTAATGTACAGTTTTGGTATTGTTCTTAGAGGTCAGGTGCCACAGATGTTGTAAATTTATCCCTGGCTTTCCTCACCCTTTCAGTAGCAAGGACAAAGACAAATGAACATATTTTCCAATGTAGACATTATGGTATCAATCAGAAGAGAGGGACTTTAAGTTGCTCTTGGGTATGAAAAAGGATAGGGAAAATGGACTCCTTTTGTCAACAGTAACCTGTTGTTTACTTACATTTAACTTGTAGCCCATGATAATCTGCAGCTTTTCCTCTTTTATTGCTGGCTTGCCAAACTACTCTTCATTAAACACTACTGCATTTGACCATTTGATTTTTCTTAATTGTGACTCATATGTCTTTGAACTTTGTCTTATTGGTTTGGAACTGGTTTCTGCACACTGAGATGATTTTTAAATTCTAATGCTGTCCTTCAGAGTGCTTGTAATTCCTCCCAATATAGTATTATCCACATTGTTTTAAAATTTATTTTTCATCCCACTCTCCACATCCTCCAGTCAGTTAGTCAGTGCTATAATTATATCAGGCTCTGGAACAGACCTATGCAGAACTCTATTATAACTTTTTTTAGTTTAATAGAAAACTATTGACATCTCTTTGAAATAAGCTCACACTTCTATTTGCACACCGGTTTTACAGTAATTTCATCTACACCAAATCACCATAGTTTTTTAAAAGCATGTGTTATATGAGATTGTTCAAAAACCTTAATAAAGTGAAGTAACTGATTTTTTAAGTCCGTTTATGTATGATGAAAAAAATATATTACACTGCTAAACACAACTTGCTCCTCATCAGAAGCAGCAGGTTTCTCACTTTCTAATTCTCTAGCTGCTTACAAGGTTGTTAGCAATTTGTTCTAGTGTCTTAAGAGTTGTTCAGCATCTTGGCTATAATAGCATAGTCTATATTTTTCTCTTAACTGTAATATAAGTCCTTTGTTCTCCCAATTGTCTAATATCCTACACATTCTCCTCAGGTTTTCAGAGCTTGCTGTTGATAGTAAGATATTCCTTCCAGTATGTAACCTTTACTTAAGACTTCCCAATTCCATTCCAGTTTTAGTAATTCTGGCTTATATGTGTTTGTATCATTATTCTTCTATTCTGGTCCATGTTTCTATTTCCGTTTGGCAGTATTAACTGTTCAATTAACATAAAATATTCACAGAATCATAGAATGTTCTGAGTTGGAAAGTACACACTAGGATCATTGAAGTCCAACTCCTGGCCCTGCATAGGTCACCCCAAGAGTCACACCATGTGCCTGAGAACATTGTCCAAATGCTTCTTGAACTCTGTCAGGCTTGGTGCTGTGACCACTTCCCTGGGGAGCCTGTTCCAGAGACCAACCACCCTCTGGGTGAAGAACCTTTTCTTAATATTCAACCTAAACCTCCCCTGACGTAACCTCAGGCCATTCCCTCAGATCCTGTCACTGGTCGCCACAGAGAAGAGATCAGTGCCCGACCCTCCTCTTCCCCTCGTGAGGAAGTTTTGGACTACAATGAGGTCTCCCCTCAGTCTCCTCTTCTCCAGGCTGAACAGAACAAGTAAGCTCAGCTGCTCCTCACACGGCTTCCCCTCAAGGCCCTTCATCATCTTCATAGCCCTCCTTTGGATACTCTTTAATTGCTTTGTATCTTTTTTATATTGTGGCACCCAGAACTGCCCCCAGCACTCGAGGAGAGGCCGCCCCAGTGCAGAGCAGAGCAGGACAATCCCCTCCCTTGCCCAGCTGGCAATGCTGTGCTGTGCCTGATGCCCCCCAGGACACGGCTGGCTCTCCTGGCTGCCAGGACACTGCTGATTCATGTTCAACCTGCCACTGACCAGGACCCCCAGGTCCCTTTCCATGGCACTGCTTTCCCGCATCTCATTCCCCAGTTTGTACATTCAATTAACAAAATGAACCATGTCTTAACTGACAGATAATTTTTAACGTTTTCTGTAAAAACTAAAACCAAATAAGATAATGTTGAGTCTATCGTTTGCTGTTCACTACTTTTTTGTTACTCTCCTTAGGTAATGGGCTTATTCTTCCTCCTTTTATTGTCTTAATCTTTACATCTTGTATGGCTTTAAAAAATATGGAAATTAAGCAATAAAAGGTAATTTAAACTAATGCTTATAAGTGCAAGCATATTTGTATCCTAATGCACTAAAATTTTTCTACGTGTTCAACAACACTTGCAAAAGCCATGTGAGTACACTTCTCTGCAGAAGGTAAAGTTGATTCATTAATCATTGTGAGGGAACAAATAAGCCTTTGTTCCAGATTACTCTCTGAAAAGAGAAGTAGGGACAAAAAAATGGGTGCAGTTGCAAAGCGGTCCATGTATCTATAGAGAAATGTAAAAAAAAAAAAAAAAGGATAAATATTACTTTATAAATGGAGAATTTTATAAAAAGTCATGATTTCCATCCTTCAAATCTGAGTAGCATTATCTCAGAAAAAAACATTGTGAGGAAAAGGAACATTTTAGATTTACAAAAGTTGTTTATTGATAGTAATTTATCACAGTAAGGGGAATAGAGTAAAAGTATCTTGAGAAACTGCTCCCCTGCATCACCAAAATAAATCTTGAAGGAAAGTACTGGAAAAGCAACACCTTCCATATTTTAAAAGAAGGCTAGTGAATGTGCTACTGGGATTAACCCATTTGTAGCAAAGAGGTGGAAGAATATGACGAGCAGGGTGAATACTACAAGTGTTGAGGAAGAGAAATAATATTACTGGCTTATTAGAGCTGTATAAAATCGGGGGGTAAAATCTGCTTAAAATATTGGTTCATCTGAGGTGTCTTACCGTTTTCAGTGTAAAAAAAAGTCCTAGAAGGTCTGGATACTGTACAGAAAACTCAAGTTTACTGCTACAAACTATTTTTATTAAAATGAATCTGGGAGAAAAATGGTCATGGGGCTGGGTTTCTAAGCTGTTATGTGAACATGAGGTGCATCCAGTCAAATACACAGCAAATACAGAGTGTTCCCCAAAGATATACAAATGTGTTTGAAGGGTTTTTATATGCAGGTGGGGGGGAGTATGTTAACTAAAAGCAGACGTTTAACCACAGGCTATGGTTTTAACAAACCATGCAGTATGGCTCCTAGTACATCATCCTTTTCTGGGTCTTCTATGTGCCTGATGTAGGCTAATAGCTTTCCTTTGGAAAACGAATTGTTTAGTAAAATGAAGCAAGTTTTACACAGAATGAAGTCTCCTCAATTTTGAAAGACTTTTGCTGAATATGTTGCATAAACAAGTGGACAAATACATCTTATGCTGATGTGGAAACTCACGGCTGACTTTTATTTCTGAAATAAAGTATGTCATGTGCTTTATCCAATTTGACCTCTTCTGTCACTGAGTGTTTGTAATTACAGTATTGCCTTGGCCCTGTCTTGCAGTTTTCCAAAACTGATCTTTGAACATATGTTCAATAGGGATTTAATCTTCCAGCTTTGCTAATATATCAGAATGGCCTTGGTAGGAAAAGAGCACTAATTGGCTGCACATCACAAATCATATCAGTGTTGTTCTGCTGGCTCAGACCTCACAGCCTATCAAGCAGTAGACAGCACATTTCTCCTCTCTTTTATATTACAAAACAAGAAAAAAGATAACTGTCCTTGTCTGTAGCATTGATAACTTTTCACATACCTATGATAACCCCTTTTATTAATCTCCTGTAAGAGAAATTGTTTTTATACTTTCGATTTCTCTTCATACAAGAGACTCTCCATTACTCTTATCCTCCTTTGCATCTTTTTCTGAACTGCCACTAATTCTGTAGTATCCTTTGTGGAAAAGGTATGACCAATACTTTGCAGTTTCCTAAAAATAATCTCAATATTGATATTTGTAGAGGTAAGGCTGTGTGTGTGTATAGCCTATATTAACTTTTCCTGCAGGTTTTTTCTGTCTTTCTGTTTTTGCTCTGTTTTGCAACTACTTATTGAAAAGATTTTGTAAAGGTATATAAAGTTCAAATTTCCGCCTTCTTTCCTTTATGCCTCAGTATGTTCCAAGCAGGATCATGACCAGAAGCAGAATGAGTGTGAGCTACTTTTGCCAGATTATTGAATGAAAAGGGCTTGGAGTGCTTGCATAAAGGGAACATCACCATATTTAGCACTCCTGCTGTTATCCTTAGGAGGTGGAATGAAAATGGGAGGATTAAGGTAACTCAGAGCATGACTAAAAGTTGTTAGGTTGTACTCTGTGTGCTTGCTTTACAGATCTAAAAAAAAAAGTTTTTAGCACAATTGTTTGGGTAATTCTGGCAGACCCAAAATTCAGCTCTAAGAACTAAATCTAATTAATTACACGACATAATATAAGCAGTTATTTATGAAAAGGAAACTTATGTAGAAAACGTATTGTTAAATTCAGCAATAACATGGCTTAATTTACATGTTAATTAACTTTAATTCTGCCAAGTTTACTCCTGATAACTATATTATTAGTCTGTTTAGCCACAGTACACGTTGTTTCCCCTCTCTCCTCTAGACCTCAGTGCGAAGATTGCAAATGAATATGAGAAACTATTTTCTCACATGGAGCAACTTTGTGTTTGGCTGGGAGATGAAAAGATGGAGGACAAAAAATGGCCTTGATAACTTCTGGAGGAACAAAAATTATCTTTATAATATTGTTTTCTGCATTTTACAGGAGGAGCATATCTTGTGGGAAACCAACATCACGACTGAGAGGGAATGGGTCAAAGTGAATATACAGCTACCAACAGGGCTAGACAATATAAAGGTATGAATGAAAAAAGGCATGTCCTCAATTATTGAAGATGCTTTACTTTGTTGTTCATAAATCTTCTATGAAGCCTAAAATTTTGTTAAAATTGTGTGTATCTTGAATGTCTTACTATTATTTCATTGCTTCAATATGAGTAAATCTCTGGTGGTAGCTCAACAAAACATCCACACAAACATGACCTGCAGAAGCTGCTGGACTTAATTTAACATGCAAGAAAATGAATACAAATCTCATCAGATTTTAATTAGTCATCTGAGTCCAACTCAGGTATTACCAACTCATTTAAATGTGTATATATTATTAAGTGAGATGCTGTAAATGATCTTTGTGGAACTTCAGTGAGATGATGTAAGCCACTAATTGAGAAGACATCTTCTACTTGAAATTTTGGGTATAGAGGTAAATGCTAAACTGCAACTTCTTAATTCTTATATTAATTTACAATTACCATTTTAAGTAATTTTTAATTTACACTTTATTTTTGGGTTTTTTTGTTCTGTAAATAACCATCATATTTTACTGTTTCAGCAATCAGCTGAATATATAATCTCTATGAAAGGACAAAGACTAAGCCCACTGCAGAAATTGATGTTTTGATGGATGTTAGAATGAATGCATTTCAGCAAGCTAGTAGGTTGTGTGTGTGTGTTGTTGCCTGTCTCTCCTTTTCCCACAAGGACAATTTTGAATAAACAAGCAGATGTGTAATTAAGCTATCTATAGTAACTAAAAATAAATAAACAAAAGCCTGCTCAGGTTATATGTATATAAGTAGGAAGGCAAAACTACGTATTCTTGTACAAAGACTGCAAAGATCCCTTGCACTTAGGGAAGGAAACATACTATCTTTAAATTTGTGTTTATTTCATGTTTTCCGCACAGCATTCTGCTTTTTGAACTGGTAGAGCGAGAATGGAGAGTGTTAAAAGACTTTTGTCATTTTGAAGAAATTGTCTCTAGTGGAAGCCAATGACACATATAACTTGTTTTTTAGAAAGACAAATGCCTCTTGAGATTTCACTCCAACCTAATTCCCAGGCTTTGGGGAGAGTGTTAGACCCTTCTGCTTATGCCCCAAATCACATTTGTTGCAGTTCCCTTCTGTTTTGTCAGATACTCTTACACCATACTTTGACTCTTGCACATAACCACTGTCTGAGACTCACTTTGGTCATGTCCCAGCCTGTCAAAACCAACAAATCCATTTTTTCTTTATTTCTCCAACTTCTACTCTTCTTTCTCAGTGCTCTCTTTTATTGCCATCCTAAACTTTTTGATGAATCCAAGCTTTCTTCCTCCTGCTTGCTGCTTTAACTCAGCTAAAAGAAACCTGAAGAGCACAAATTGGGTAATTTCATTGCTATGAGAGCCAGAAGAGCTGGGCTCCACCGTGGCCAGGAGCAACAGCTGTTCTTCTGGAGTTTCATTGCTATAAATCAGCTTGTGTTAAATCTGCTCAGAGCAAGGGAACTCTGTCAGAGAGAGAAATCCTCTTTGAATCTCTTTGTCTATGGCAATAGCAGTAAAATAAGCAGGGCAAGGGCACAGGCCCAAGATTGGTGTGTGAATGCCCAAATAATTAAAACATCAGCATGGTTCCTAGAAAGGTTTTGACCTAAGAAAATGGCCACATCCCATCCAATGCCCAGAACAGTTTCAGGTTTACAAGCAGGTAGGGACCAACCCCACTGCAGAGACTGGGTGCATCCATTTTACTTTATGTGATGAAACAGTTATCAGTAGTTAAGCTCTGCTACTCCAGTTGGTGTCTGAGGACAGTCTCCAGCCCATTTTATGCACCTGTTACTGGAAATTTTTCTCTAGAGCACCTGCAAAATGAGATTTTGAAGACACTTCAGAAAGGAAGATGGAGTCTTTGGGATATTACATTTCAGGACACCTTTCTAAAGCATAGGGACATTACTACTTTTTAGCTAAACATTTATGAGATTAGGAGTTTTTCTTTAAAATAAACTTTTTTTTTTTTTTTTAATTCTTGGAATTCATTAAACTTCAGCTTAAAGTTTCCTGTAATTTTCACCTGAGATAGTCCTACTAAATTTCAGATTCTGACTGGAAATTTATCATGATTCTGCAATGGCAATTATGCAGCACTTTTTACACCTAGAACTGTTTTCTGTAAATAAAAATCAGTTTCACTCCGTTGTCTGTTAACGCAAATATTTTAACTGTAACAATTTACAGCTTATGTTTAAAGGAACGCTCCAGAGCAGGGCAGGTTTCATCTGCCTGAACAGCATCCAGCTCTTGGATGCTGCACCATCAGAGCCACCAGCTCTCTGTTCCTCAGAAGAACCCACCTGCAGCGACGGGCAGTCCGCGGTGCCTGGATCAGCCTGTGACTCTCACCCAGATGGCTCTGAGGGCAGCAGTGAGGACCCAGCCACCTGCTGTGAGTGAATCCCGTTGCTTTAGAGGGAGACTGTGCTGAAGACTGCAGTGAAACCTAAACAGTTCCATTCAACCAATCACTAAAAAAAAATTGTAAATTTATATGGCTTCTTTTCCCCAGAATATTTAATGAAGTACAGGCTAGAGAAAATGTTCATAGCATTTTCTTCTTTCCATTGCTTTCTGTTTCTCTGTCTGCCCACAGCTTTATGTTTTATATACAGCTAGTAATTTGTTTAATAATCTGCTGAAATGCAACATTTACCATATTTTTGCTTAAATGTATTCCCTACATACCACTTTTATAACCTCTACTTCCCTAATTTGGAAGGGAATGAAATCTGTCCTGGGATTTGTTGTTTGAACGATTTTCTAATTTAGATGGTTTGTGAATTACCATCAGAAAATGCATTCAGTGACATGATATTTGCACTGTGATACAAATCACCACAGAAATGAGCCACAGTTCAGAAGCTACATCTTCTTCATTATATTTGCAATTAAAGGTAACTTTGTTTAGAAGACACAGTTTCTACTGTACAATCAAGAGTAAAAAGAAAATAATCTAAATAACTGAAAAAGTCTGTAAAAAATCTGAATAATTTTAGATCTCCTTGTGAAAATATCTTTAGAGAAGCTATCATTTCTATAATTACTGTTATAGGGCATGCATCTGTATGTATGTTTGCCTGTGGTAGTAACACTTAAGTACATGTTGCAGATAAAAATATGCACATATTTAAGATACTGGTGATATATATTGCTGCTGGGAGGTACCAATTAAAATTTCGTGTATTGCTCAAGGTAGCAGGATGAAAAACACTGATAATGTTTTATTTTCTAATTGCTTGAAGAGACTTTAGGAACTATTTGTGACTGAAAGCCTTTTTTTAACTCACAGTCTGAATCTTTAATTTTTTTCAATTACTTAAATAACCATCTGGGAACCATCTCTGAAACAAGTCATATGTGCAAATGCTGAAATAACATTTTAAATAGGAAGGTATATGCTGCTTTATCTCTGGGTAGGGTCTAAGCAAACATTAAAGTCTGTAGGGACTCCCCCTCTGAGTGCTCTTTTTGATTTTTACAAGGCTGCTAGCTCTGTGTCTGTCCTTCCTCCACTTGTAGGAGCATGGGGAGTCCTTGTAGGTTCTTTGGGAGGAACGGAATGAAGGTGAATTGTACTTTCAAAACTGGACTTTATTTCTCAGCAATTTAGCAATCCCACTTCATAACAATGAGAGAGAATTGTGGTGAACAACTGGAAATAAAAAAGAATTATTTTTAGATTTAAAAAGATAAAGAAAAATAATTGCCGCAGTTGAAGGGAGCTTCTAACCATACTACACAAAGTGAAAATAAAGATAACTCCAAACACTCACAGGTCTGTATCTCAGACACTGGACATTGACACTGGGTAACCAAAAGATTGCAAATTACCTAGATCTACTCAGTATTTTAAAGATTACAGTAGGACTCTTGGGAATATTTCTTCCATCATGCTGATGTGGATGGGTCAGAAAAAATGGAGATTGGGCAGAAGAAGGAAAAGTCAGAATGGCCTGGTGGTTTCAACACTGTCCTTTGTGGAATCTCCAGAATTAGGGTGCTGGGACAAGGACTGAGGAGAGCCACAATCAGTGCAAAACCCTCTTCAATAGCTCTGCCTAGTGTTCTGTTCTCTGCTGCTGCTTCTGCAATTAACTTTGGTTTTGCTACTGGCACTGATTCTCCACTAGGTCCCTTCAAATTAAAGAAATTATTACACTCAGTTGAACCTGAGATGTAGGGATTGTTTGCTTAACTATGTGTTGAGATAGTCACAGTTTGAAGAGGTATCATTCTGTTGGAGCAGTGCACAAAAGTATACCCATCCACCCAAAAGAGGGTGGAAAAAGTTTCTTTTCTAAAGTATAAATAACCAATAGTAGTTGCTTATTTCTGTGACTACTGGCTGAGAAGAAGGAGAAGAAAAAAAAAGCCATCTTTAAAATAGCAATAACTATGGTTAAAGTTGGCCCATTTTAATAGATAATATTGTCTTGGATACTTCCCGCACTTCTTTTCAGGAAAGAGGAACCTAATGGAATTTAGCTACTCAGCAGTTTGGTCAGCTTAGAAGATTCATCTTTCAGACACTTCCCACAGTTTTGAGCAAAAGAGGTGTAAAGAAAAAATCCTCATTTATTTTTGTCCTTTGCTCTTTTAGTCCCATTATACCCATTTTCCACAAGATCTTGATATTGTCCTCCATCATGTTTAGAGTTCACTATACTTATTCATATTGATCTTCAGTAAAATTTCCTATCTGATACAGCGATGCATATTTTAGCCTTTATTAGGTCTTTTAGCATCTATCCTTGGACACATCCTCAGCATTTTCCTTCGATGAAGTGCTCTCTGATACTGAAAGAACTGACAGATCTCCTACTGAATGAAAACAAAGGCAGACAGCTGTTATTTAATGTAAAGGATTCCCTTGTTTCATTATAATAAGGAATTAAAATAATGTTTCTTTTTGGTCATTTTGACTTGAAATGAATAGTATTATATTAATACAATTTATTACAAGAACAAACACATATAGGTTTTGAAATGCTTCCTAATCTTTCTGTTTAATCTCTGCTCATTTATATAAATATATATTTAAGTCTATGAGACTTAAAAGTCTCCAAAATTAGGAAATTGTCTAGGAAGCACTTATACACGAGTAGCCATCTTTATCTGAGTAGTTTTGTTAAAATCAATGAATCTAATGAAGTGATAAGTTATGAAAGTACTGATTTTACTATTAAATTCTACATTTTCATTATGTCTTTTCTGACACCTCTTACTTGTGATGACTTTTGTATTTCTTATTTCAGTGAATGACAACAAATTATGAAAACCTAGTTAAAATATTCAAACAGAAAATGACATGCAGTACTTAGATAATTTAGAGGACTATAAAGATCTCTTTCATGCTGATGCCTTTTCTTTATTTACTACCTAATATTGAGGAAGTTTTGCACTAAACACTGTGTCAAATAATATTTCAAACACTATACTTATTATTATTTTTACATTATTTATACATTACCTTCACAACACTTATAAACCCATAAATACAAGTGAATCAGTAGCTAGCAGTCCTAGCAACTTGAAAACAAGTCTAGGAAGCACTTGTTATTTTCGAGTCATATCACACTTTGATGCAGCAGTATTTCTAGACATTACCTACTCATCAGCATCCATGTAAATTCAGATTATTGTAGGGTGGGGTCATCCTACAGGTATTTCTGAAAGACGATCATTTCCATTTAGCTTAAATAGAAGCTTTCTTAAAACACCCATCTTTACTTCTGCTTTTAATTTAACACCTCTAGTATTACCTTAAATATTCTCAGCTTTTCATAGGATTTGTATAATTTATGAATATGGAATACGTAGAATGAAGAAAAACCGTATAATTTTAAAGCCATGTACCCTTTACTGCATTTCATTTACAGTATAGCAATTTGCTATTGCAAATCCTTGAAATCTTCCACAGCAGATGAACTCAGATGCAAATTTTTTTATTAGTATTCAACGTTAAAGTGGAAAGAGCACTTTTTAGTCTGAAACCCTTGTTTTACTAAACATTTGTGTGTTTTCTGTGACACTGAATTTGCCTGAAATTGTCAGTATCTGTTCATTGATCATGTGCATGTGGAGAACAAGAAGCTGCACCCATGTTATTTTCACGGACTTGGTTGCTGATGAGCCCTGTGTAGCACTGCCTTTGTGTTTCACCAGAACAGCTCGAAGTAAACGTGATCTCTGCAGACCAAGGGTTGACATGAGATTCTCTTGAGCTCTCTTAACCCTAAGGAAGGGAACTGAGTAGTTTCAGAAGGAGATGAGGCCATCTCACCTATGAGAGTTATGAGTCATCTGTCTAATGACTTACGACATAAGGAAGTTGAGGCTGGATGACCTATGGCCATCTGTGATAGTTCTGTATGAATCCTTAACAAATTCTAGATAAATAAAACTAATCACAAACTGGTAAGAAAAGTGCACAGACACTCAGAAAGAAGGTATATGCCCTTCGCTTTCACAAAATGACATAAAATGTTAGCCAGAAGTGACAAAATATTAATGGCAAAGAGGTCCTTTGGTTTCTGTTCATACAGATAGTTGTTACCTCAAATTCCAAGGAAGTTTAGGTGCTGCCACACTGAATGAGGGGAGTAGCCCACCACATTCAATACTGTTATTCAGGGAAACACCAGCCTGATGGAGAGACCATCTGAGTGTCCCTATTTGTGTTCATTTGATTGAGCTCCCAGAGTAGGATTGACAACCTTTATGCAGTTGCAGGCTAGTAAAGCTGAAGCAATGTGACTTGGCTGGTAACCCAGCCTAGTTAACAGAATTGCTTTGTTTTCCCCCAGGAGGATCATGAGGAGCAGGGATGGATAAAGTAAGCTAGTCAAAGAAAAAACATTCCCATTTAACTTCCCAGTGCTCTTGAAATATGTGCTTTGTTTCCTGTTTCTTTTTTTTTTTTCTTTTAATATGTTGAAAAGGGTTTGTATTAACTGAAAAAATAATTTCAGTGTATTTGATGGCTTCAGTAACCTACACTTATTCTTGAAACTCAAGAAGTTTTTGGGGAACAATTTTTTCCTGGTTGCATCATTGGGTTTTGTAGAAATGGTGTAATAATTCACTCCTTGACTAGTTAAGATATATCCACATGAATTAAAAAAAAAATCAAATTTGACTTACTGTTAAAATGAAAGCAAGTTGTTGTTTCCTTTCTATTTTCCTTTCTGTTTTGCTGAATTTTATATAGATGAAGGTCTGAAATAGAGAATTGACTCATTTTCCATTCAAAACATCGAAAGTATTTCTGCAGTTGGAATCCAGTGAAATCTTCCTAGTGAAATATAAAACATAAGCTCTGGTGCTGAGAATTGCAGTAGGTAGGGACATAATATATCAGAAAAGAGCTCTATGTCAAACTTAACTGTAGTATGACTACTCAAAAACTATAGGCTCTGCAGGCACTTATTTTGCAACTATGAATAGTAAAAGATTGCCTATATTCACTTGAAAGCTCAGATAAAAATGTTGAATGTTTGGTAGGAAAGGCACATTCCCTAAGGTTTATTAATGTTTGAGGAATGAAAAAAACACACTGAGAAACTGTCTTACTTGGATTTGGGTTCTAGCCAAAGCACAGAACTTTTATTGCAAGCTTGATTTACAAGTCCCCCTTAAGTTTTTAGAATTAAGTAGGGATAAAGTTTAAGTTCGACTGTTAATTTGGACAAGTGCATTTCACTCACAGTTGGAGTCTAGCTGTTCTACAACGTATTTACACTTTTGAGTTGAAATATCACTTCCAGACACTACGTACGGGTAACACTTGGGTTTGGTAATTGACTCTGGTCAGTGTTTCTGCATGACTGGGTGCTTGTATACAGCTTTAAATTTCAAGTGAAAGGTGTAATGAAAAAACATTTAGCATCTAAAGTGTGGTCAGCATTATCATATTCTATTTCCTCCCCACCACCCAAAAGAAAAAAACCCAAACCCACCTTCACCACCAACAAAAAACCAAACCCAACCATGAACAACAACAAACAAAACCCTGAAGTGCACCACCATGAATGTTGTCCCTACCTTTATAATTGTGTTCAGACTCGAATAAAGTTTGAAAAAATAACTGGACAAAACCAATTTGATTTGGGATCGTGTTTTGCTATGTTTTTTTGGGTTTTTTTTCCACCACTGCTTATATGTTCAGCCTAGAAGTTGATGTTTATACATTTCTTTCTACATCTATAGTGTTAGAAGAAATTTTACTACTGGCTACCAATGTAAGAAATGCTGATTTCACCACATCTCTCTTCCTGTTGAACATCAAGGGCAGTGATGGTCTCTGGTCACACGAAAGCTGTTGTTTTTATCATGACAACAAGTCTTCTTAAGGTCCTAAATACCCCTAGTTAAAAGCAAAGAATAATTTTTAAAAATGTTTCCATGCTAAATACCTTTCAGAGCTGTAAAATATTAGTTATTAATACCATCTTGATTTTAGTTTCATATTTAAACCATTATTTTACTTTTTTTTCTTTGTTGCCTATGGGATCATTTATTGATGTCTTTTTGGATATTACTATGCAGACACTGCAGTCAGCTGTTTATGTAGAAGACCTTTTGTGGGGTTAGGGAGGCCAGGAGAAAGAGATATTTAAGCAAAGAATGTTTTCTTTTTTTGTGTCACATTGGTTCTCTCAAGACCGCTTAGCTAAGGAAAGCAAAATGCCTAGACATAGTATTAATTGCCAAAACATATTAGTCTTGGATATCAATTTGCATATTCAACCGTAATGTACTAGCAACTGAAATATAATTAAAAAGATACCTTGTGAAAAGCATGACAATGTAATTAACTAAGTTAACCAAGTTTCATTTTTAACTAAATATGCTGCACTAAACAGAAAACCATGCACCATCAAATTTTAATGTATATGGTGAAGCCACTGATTTTTGTGGTTTATTTTGTACCTTAAGATTTAGCTGCTCAAATAACCTCTTTATTCCTGGGAAACTCTTACTATTTAGCTTTGCTACAATGGTGCTTAAAGAAAGATGCATTTCATTTTGGTTTTGTACAATCTGAAAGTTGGAGTAACATGTATGATTGTGTCTGAGGCTGATATGATCAGAGAAATGTGCTGTGGGAGCGGAAAGTGGCAAATACAGTTCTAAAGTAATGGTTGCAATTCCAATAAGTGACCCCAAGAGTTAAGTGTATTGCTTTGGGAAGCTGTTCTGGACCAGGAAGGAAAACTCAGAGTATAGAATTTTCTAATCGAAGTAATTATTTGTACTCAATAAATGTGTGTGTGAAATTTTTATACAACTTAAATTGGTCTAATCCATACCAACTGAGAAAATAGTGTTTTACTTTGCAATAAAAGTTTCTAGGTTATCTGAATAATTCATACATTTAAATCTCATTTTCAAAAATAAATTAAATGAAAGCGTAATTAATCTTTGCTTTCCATACATTTTAAACTCTAAATACATTTGATTTTTCTTGCACGTTCATAACTAAATTACCAGTACAATTCTTCTTTAAAAAATACTTAAATTATTTTTATAATCTCTCAGCAGTCTACGTACTGGTCTTTACTATGATATAGTTTGTTCTCTTACAGGTAGTTTGTTTCAAGGTTCTGAGTTTGATTAAGAAAGGAAGGGCCTGCCTGACCAGTTACCTGTATTCTAGAACATTTTATCCATCTGAATAACCTGGCGGCGAAACGTTTTTGTGCTTCTTCAACATTCTTAGTACCTCTGAATACACAACAGTCAGAGTTGTGGCATTAAACTGTTGCATCAAGTTCAG
Source organism: Struthidea cinerea (assembly GCA_013397865.1). Classification (NCBI taxonomy): domain Eukaryota; kingdom Metazoa; phylum Chordata; class Aves; order Passeriformes; family Corcoracidae; genus Struthidea; species Struthidea cinerea. Next base: position 474,705 of record VZTI01000065.1, on the reverse strand, counting down.
CTTATTGATCCCTTCTTGTTGCTGCACTTCCCACAGCTAATTACATCTTATGTGATTTTGAGACTGACCTTTGTGGATGGAAGCCACTGAGCAAAGGTGATGCTGACTGGAACATAAGGAAAGAACAGGCTCCCCTTAACAGAAAACTCCCTGGCAGAGGTCATACAAATAATATGGGGCATGGTGAGACTTCTTTTTTTATTATTTTTCTTCTTCTGTCATGAAAATTCCTACTTGTGAATGGTCACAGACTGATAAAAACTGGTTTGAAATGGATGCCACACGGTATGTAAATAACACAGGTAATGCGTTACGGGAAGCCAGTCTGTTGGAGATGCTCTTTCTTAGCTGTGATCTAGTTACTATGTCTTTGTAACAAAAATAAGGCTTGTACCAGCCTTATTTTTGGCTGATACAATCAGTGAGGTATGAGACTTAATGCAGTTTTTTTGAGATACCGACCTTTGAACAGACAGATGACTTTGTGCATAACCATGGTTTACCCAATATTCACATAGGGGCCATTCTTGGAAGCACTGTTTGGGCAAATAGCTTTTGCAGACTGCAGTTAAATTAGTCCATATTGTCTGGGAAAAGTAGAGTGAGTATAATTTCCTTTAAAGAGTTGTCCTTCCTTCAGCCTATATTTGCCATACAATGTATTCAGCTGGAAAATAATTTTATTCCAGAAGAGGGCTGTTAAAAATATTTTTCCAAAGTGAAAATCTTATAGCACACTGCTTAAAAATAAAACTGGCAAACATGTTTGTCATTGTCAAATAATATTGGCAATTATTCTGTGACTTTAATTTTATTAAAATGTATCTATTGCACTGCTTCCAGTGGAGATAAAATGACTTTAAAATCAGTGTTACAGTTCAGAGCCCCTTTAATTTAGATTTAATTAATTATGTATATTATCTTCAGCCAGACCTCCACACTTCTCTTCCATGTTCATGTTAAAGAAATGTGATATGTTAAGTGTTCCACCTCAAGCATTCAAAGATATAGGAACTCCAGGATTAAAATTCGCCTGAGCAAACAGCAGTGGGTGCAGTATGTGTGCATGCTATATAATGATTCTAACTGAACAGTCATTTGTTCCACTGTTCCTCATGTGGTGAAGTGCACCGAAGTTGCTACTCACTTTCCTCAGCAGCTGTTTGATATTTCATTTTATATTGTCTCTGTGAGTGGCACTGGATCTGCATTACTGCATTGTATGTAAACGCTACGGTGTTACAGGTTCCAAACGCTCAAAGCTCCAGAGGCATGCACTGATCTGCCTGTGTCTTTCTCTGCTCTAGGTGCTGGTGAGATCTGAGGGGTAATGTGGTCACAATGAAGGCTGCTGGCAGCCTAAGTAGCATGTTAAAATCACCCATAAGGAACTACGTGCTGCTTCACTGATGCTGCTTTGATACCTGAATTATTACAATTTTGGTTCAGTGTTGCTGCAGGTTAAAGCCTCAAGCAGATTTGGAGGTTACCATGCCCCACATCTCAAGCCCAGTAATGTTGCATTCCCCACGTGAGTTAGCTGAAAAGGTATTTCTGAGGTGATTTTGTACCCATCTATTGTAGTGCCTGGTACAGCCACGACTTCAGAATTAGGATTCCAGAATCTGAGCAAGTTTTTGCCAACATTAAACCACGATCCTTCAGGTTGCAAAAGTTCCTTTTAGTACCACAGAGTGCTCATCTCTCTCCTCTCCTGGGGAGGGCAGCAGCAAATTTTGATTAACGAAGATCTTAACAAGGCTACTGTAGAGCCTCAGCTGCAAATTAAAAGAGGGTCCTTTGAAGTACCCTTGCATTCCAATGAGGGGAGCTTCCCTCGTGCTGCGGAGTGCAGCATTCCTGCTTGTACAGGGAGCTGGAATGGTCCCCTCTTTGTGCCAACCTTGCTAAAGCAGTGCCATTATTCACATGGGGCTGGACCTAACCCTCGGCTTCATTACGTATCCATGGGAAATAAATGGCTAAGGAGTATGACTGCAGCAGCACAATAGCTGATTTTCCAAGATGTAAGGCAATATGTGTAATATCAATGCTCAAAAAAGACTGAGCCTTTAGTGTTGTTTTGCATAGACTTTCATGAAAAAGTCTCAGTATTCAGCAAAGGCATCACTGACAGCATTCAAAATATGCTGCTTTAGGGCCCCTTGAAAATGTTTATCCTTCCCTACCTTTGTCTGAAGCACATCTGCTGTAGTTCAAATCCAAAAGCAGTGCAGTTGCCAGAGTTCAGATTAGATCTTTAATTAAGCTTTCATCCCCACTAGCACAGACAACAATGTCAAGTCTGTGGACCCCATGAGAAAATATAGCTTATTCCATTGGCTCCTGTGGTCTGCAACATTGTTAGCATGCTTAAAAGTGCCTAGGCTGTGCTGAGAGTGAATACTGTACCCTAAAGGAACTAATTTCAGGTTTGAATTCTGTTTGAAACATTATTTAAGCCAATTAAAATGTGTCCTTTAGGGATCTTGGCTGAGCTCTCTGTTGTTTGATCTCCAGGGTGCTCTGTGTTGTAGCTCCTCTGCTCTCCCCAGTCCATGCAGAGAGTGGATGGGCAATGTGTGAATGTGATGGGTAATAGTTTGTAGTGTTTTGAGGCCAAAGATCTTAAGGTTTTTGCTTGAAGAGAGCAGATAAAAAATACTTCCAGTGTGTCTGCACAGTAATGCTCTCAGAGAAACAACATCCCTTTGAGGGGCTCGGTAGTCACTTCCTTGGGTTCAGGTGCTTGCAGGCACCATGGCAGGGTAGTCTTAGTAGTCTTGGCTGCCCAAATAGCCTTCTTTCCTTCTCCCTCTCTCCTTTGGTATCAGTCATGATAGTTTTACGAGAGGGAAGAGCCAGGAGCATTTAGCAATTCTGTTTTGTCTTTGCCCGCACAGACACGGGTTGTCAGAGCCTGTTACAACACCCTCCTCATTATCCACAGAGACTGAACTGATGGCAAAGCAGTTCAGGTTGTTCTGATCTGTGAATAAGCTTTATGTGTCTCATGAAGCATATAGTTACCTCTCTGAGGTAGCTATTTGCCACTGGAGCATGACATACTTCTCATACTTTAAAAAAATTTTGTTTATAGGAGCATTCATTTACTTCAGTGGATCACATCAGATGAGCACCAAGATGGCCGTGTCTCATCTGGAAAGCCCTTTCCTTGTCAAGCTGTCCCCTGGGCTCACCTGCTGCCAGGTAACAGCTTGATATTTACATTAAATATGTACATCAAAGATGTAAATATGTACAGCAACTATTCCCTACAAGAAAAAGTTCACAGCTGTACTTTTATTTGTCCTTTTGGCCAGTAAATAAAATGAATAAAATGTACAGTTTTGTAAATTTTTTTTCTCCTTTCCTGAGGCTTTTTTCTGTTTTCTATTCTACAACTTTTCAAAGCTTATGCCATATTGGGGAGAAGTTAAGTTTTGTAGTTATTATATGGTTTTTTTCTGATTCCATATAATCCCTTTCTGATTTAAAAAGTCAGAAAAAGAAAAGGAAAAGAAAGAGAAAGCTTGCCAAAATAGTTTTATTTTGTTCAGTGGAAAAAAGAGGCTGTAGAGAAATAAAAGAAAATCTAGACTGGTTGCTTAATTTTTCAGACTCAGTGTAGAACAGAAATTGTTAATTCCACTTAAGAAAACTATTTTCAAAAATAAAAAATGTCAGAAAAGAAGGAACTGCACTTGGAAGGCCCAAGAATTAGCGGAATTTTATTCCAGCAGGATCTAGGCTTCTTAGGTTATATCTCATCTAAGGGACCAGAAACAAGTGCTAGCTTAGCTAAATCTGTTTTACTTGAAACTGTAGCTCACTTGGACTACACACATCAGTGAGTTACCAGATCTCAGCTGAATAGTTGCAACTTACAGCTGAGGACTGGAAGCCTCTGAAACAATTCAAGAACCATGCCTTGCTGTCATTTAAGGTACTCTTACAGTTCTTAATCTTCACGTGACTTTTTAGTGTTATAAAACATCAGAAATAAAATAGATGCGGGATAAACTCGAACAGAATGCTGTTGCAGGGAACTCAGAAGGCCTGAACCGCTCCATCGAAGGCCTGGGACACCCAGCAGCCTTTGTAATCACAGTGCATTTGTTTAGACAGTTTCATCTCTCTTTTGTTGACTTTGATGCTGAGTAGATAAGCACCTTTCAGATTCAGATTAATTTATCTTAGAAACCCTTAAGGCAAACTGGGCACCACTGATATATGAATCAATGAATTATTCTGGTAAGATCTGTTGCAGAGTTTGGTTTGCATTCAAAATAAACGTGAATGCAGTGGGGATGAACATATTTTTCTCCACTTCAAAGTCAGAAAAGAAACAATTTTTGTCGTAAGTATGCATGTATTGAATGAATTTAAAATTCTCAGATTCAACAAAAGCTAGAGCAAGTTCTCACCTAGCTGTACATGTCTGTCAGGAGAGTGTTTTTGAAGACTGGAAGCCTGGCTTTCTGCCACATTTTCCCTGCAGACTTTTATTCTGGGAAAGAGCAAGGAGTAGCAGTTACTCATTAAGATGTGTTATGTTCTCTGCCTATAAATGTGAGATGATGCCCTCTGTTGGATGTCCCACTGAGAGGATAAAAGAATCCACATAAAGAGATCTATGTTTGTTATTAGCTTTACAAGTTCTTTAGCTCCAGATGTTAAAAAAAAAAAAAAAATGGAGTTGAAGGACAACAAATTTATATTGTGCCTTTCTGGTTAGTTGAAGTTTAGAAGTAAATTCCTTCTGCAGCTTATTTTAGCTGGGTCTTTTTGTAGATGTAAGCTAAGGAACATCTTCATTAAGCTCAAGGTTTTGGAGCTGTGGAAGCAAATTTCTAGTCCCAGCTCTCTGTTTATGACTCTTTAGTGGACGCAGTAGTCATTGTATAGTAGAATGTGTAGACATAGAGAAGGAGACTGACACTATTTCTTACTTAATGAAAGCATAAATTTGTTTGAAAAGCTGTTTGATAGACAAAAGCCATCTAAATTGTTTAGAGTAAAATTCTGCAAGCAGCTCATTTTGGGAAGTGTTTGTATACTGCTGCTTTCTATTTCTTAAGTTTTTTGCTGGGGGAATGAAAGTTACATGAAAGTATTTCAATTTATTGATAAGTATCAAGATTATTTTATATAAGACATGATTTTCACGAGTGGTGGTAAAAAGAAACATTGAGAGACTGAGTCTACCAGACATGAAGCCAAAAGATATTAAAAAGTAGCAGTGTCTTTTAACAGGAATATTTCTGAACAACTGTTCCAGCTCTTGTTTTACTTCATGAAGATTCAAATATTATCAATATCAAGGCTTTTGCAGGGAACTAAAGATACTGCAGTTGAAGAAATTTTAGTCTTTTACTATGTGGACAAGCAGAAAGGACTCAGGGGGAAAGAGAAAAAATTAGTCTTTGAAAATCTTATTTCTTCCCCTCAGTTCTCACCTGAATGTTTGCCTGGGTATTATTAAAAAAATAATAATAATAATAATAAAAAAAATCTATCTATCTATCTATCTATCTATCTATATCTGTATCTATATATATATATATATCTCAGGTTTACTCTGTATTGCAGGGGAGTGAACTGTGATTCCCACTGTTTTCTGATCTTTTCTGCCCCACAAGCAGCCTCATCCACCTACAGTTATTGTTTTTTCCTCCCATATATTGGTCAGTCTTCTTGTTTCAGGAGATGAATAGATTATTTTAAAAATCTGTCTTCAGATCAGATATTCATTTATATTGATTGTGGAAATAAAAGATCATAAGGTTTCTTTCATATGAGAACCTCAATGATTGCACTTCTGAAATTAACACACCTATGAAACTGTCATATATTCAGCATTTGGAAAGAAAAATAACCTTTGTGAGGTTTCTAAATGCTTACTAAGATAAAGAAATTAAGGGAAGTTGTATCATTCAGTTTGCATCAGTTGATAGATACAAGTTAGAAGTAAATTGTAAAAATAAGCTTTACTTTTAAATATGGTTTTGTCTTTAGACATGATACTGCTCCTCAACATGCTGTAATTTCAGACATCCCCATCTTTTATGCCAAGCCTGTGTTTAGACCTGTCATGTCATTCTTTGGTATAATGTACATATATTACTTGCTACTGAATTTCTTGCAGATTGGTTATATAATTTTTTAAAGCTTTTAATTAAAAACTCTTTCAACAGGTAAGATTTTGGTACTGGTTATCTCAGGATTCCCAGCTTTCTGTCTTTAGGAGGACTGCATTAAATGGAACTTTGGAAAAATTACGTGACATTTCAGGATTGCCTGAGATGAATTGGACAAAAGTGACTATACCCGTGGAAAGTGCAGCTGAGGAATTACCTTTTCAGGTAATTAGAAATCACATTTACATTGCTTTCAAAAAGATATTTTACTTTGGACTTTAGAATTAATTTACTTTTAATGATGAAATATAAAAAGAGAATTTCTATTCTTTAATGCTCGTATGAAAAAGAATTTAATTTAGCTTTTTGCATAGGTGCAAATATTAAAGAGTATAGCCATTGTTTCAGCATTCTATACATTAGAATAACATTTTGTAACAAGCATCAAGGGACCCTAAAGATTATTTAGTTCCAACCCTCATTGGCAGGGACACCTTTCCCTTTACCAGGTTGCTCAGAGCTCCATCCAGCCTGGCCTTGAACACATCCAGGGGTGGGGTATCCACAACTTCTCTGGGCAACCTGTTCCAGTGTCTCAAAGTAAAGGATTTCTTCCTAATATCCAATCTGAGCCTACTCTTTTTAAGTTTGAATCCATTCCCCTTGTTCTGTTGCTACGTGGCCTTGTAAATAGCCTCTCTCCATCTTTCTTCAGGTACTGAAGGCTGCAATTAGGTCATTCTGGAGCCTTCTCATTTTGAGGCTGAACAAATCCAATTGTCCCAGCCTTCCCTCACAGGAGAGGTGCTGCATCCCTCTGATCAACTTGGTGGCCTCTTCTGCACTCACTTCAACACTGGGGACCCCAGAGCTGGGCACAATACTCTACATGGGTCTCACAAGAGCAGAGCAGCAGAATCTCCTCCCTTGCCCTGCTGCCCACACTGCTTTTGATGCAGCCCAGGCTTTCTGGGCTGTGAGTGCACATGGCTGGGTCATGTCCAGCCTCTCATCCCCCAGCACCCCCAGGTCCTTCTGGGCAGGGCTGCTCTCAATCCCTTCATCCCGCAGCCTGGATGGACACTGGGCGTTATCCCAGCCCAGGTGCAGCACCTTGCACTTGGTCTTGTTGAACCTCGTGAGATCCCCATGGGCCACTTCTTGAGCTTGTCCAGGTCCCTCTGGATGGCATCCTGTCCTTCAGGTGTGTCAACTGCACCCTCAGCTTGCTGTCACTGGCAAACTTGCTGAGGCTGCACTTGATCACACTATGTCATTGAAGACATTAAATAACATTGGTTCAAATACAGATTCGTGGGGGACACCACTGGTCTCTGATGTTCATCAGGACTCTGAGACATTGACCACTACCCTCTGGCTGTGAGAAATTCTTCCTCATGCAAGCAATTCTTCATCTACCGAACAGTTCATCCATTAAATCTACCTCTTTCCAATTTAGAGAGAGGGATGTCGTGGGGACCATGTCAAAGGCTTTACAGAAGTCCAGATATGGGACAGCCGTAGCCCTTCACTGATGCAGTCACTTCAGCACAGAAGGCCACTGGGTTGGTCAGGCAGGACTTGCCCTTGGTGAAGCCAGGCTGGCTGTCTCGAGTCACCCCCCTGTTGTCCATGTGCCATGTTCCAAGATCTTCCCAGGCACAGAGGTGAGGCTGACAGTGTAGGAACTTCAATTTGCACTCTATCCCTACATTTACTGTACCACATTGCTAACTTCAGCAGGCAATGTGTCCATAGTGCAGATGGACACAATTAAACAGTGTTGCAAATCATCATATTTGGTAACCAAGAATAGCTCAGTTAGGAAGATATATAATTTTTATGTGTTCCAGCAGGAAGATCATTCATGCAACAGTGATGACTTTTACCAGTTTTGATTGAAGCAAGGTCATCTGGGTTGCATAACTTTCCCTAGGTAAAGGCAGTTACAGCTTTGACAGTTGAGGAGCAAACTTCTGACCTGATCAAATCTCAGTTGTAGTTTCTTCAGGCTGATGTTCAGAGTTGGTTGCAGGCACTATTTAGTTCCCGTGCAGATGTCATAAATTATAAAGGAATATATAAATATGTGTGTCTGTGTGTTTGTGTCTTTTTATCATGTCACCTTTAAAGAATTAACTTATTTTTCTGTCTTTACAGATTATTTTGCGAGGCACTATTCTAACAACAAATGCTGCTGTTGCTATTGATGATATCGGTATATCAGAGGAATGTGTAGTTGTGAACAGATCACTTCCAGGAATCAGACAGGAAAGTGAAGGCAAGTTTTGTGGTTTTCAATACATTTTCCCCGATGTCTTCTACATATAACTGTGATTTGACTGAGAACTTGAAGATACCTTTAATAAAGTAGAGGATAATCTGAGAAAAAAGGTCCATGTGCTGTAATCAGTCACCTCCCTGGAAGTGTTCCAGGCTGCATTGGTTGGGCCTTTGCCTGTGGCAGAGTAGATGATCTTTAAGGCGCTTCCCAATCCAAACCATTCTATGGTTCTATAATGAAGGTTTTCATCCTTGTGTTATGCACTAGCTGCTATGAGAAGTTTGCACGAACTCTGCAAACTGAGCTCTGGTGGGAATTTCCTGATACCACTTACTATGTAGTACCTGCTCACATTCACATTTGGATGCAGAGGCAGAAGCAAAGCGTCCTATATTTTCCACTAAAGAGCAAATTCTGCTGCTTTACCTTTAGGTCAAGAGGCTTCTCCCAGCATTACTGCTAAATATCTGGCATATAATGAATGCCCACCAAACTTGTCTTTGTACGCACACTCTGTAGTTTTGAAGTGCCGATGGATGGAAGTATAAACCAACGTAACCTTCTGTCAGACTGCTGCTTGTGGTCCTCTTGATGCTAACAGCTGCTTTTCAAAAATGGCATGGGCACATAATGCAGTCAGGGGTAATGTTGATGAGTTATAGCCATCAGGTATCTGAATTTAATACATAAAAATTTAAAGGCACAATAGAGAGCTTCAGTGTTGTGTTTTTAAGGCTTTTCCCTATATACAGTAGGGTTGAGGTATTTAGAGAAACATTAATTTTAATTTGCTTTCATTATTTTCCCTACAACTCCCTCATTTACCCATTAATCACAAAGATATTGTTTTTAGAACGGAGTTTTTTTTTAAAAAAAAATCCTGTCTGGATAGAGATATGAGTATTTATAAAATTTAGGTTAAACAAAAAAAGATGAAAAGTTGCACATCATTCCTCTCACTTACTTTCCAAAAATCTACTGAAGAAAAACCAGCAGACCCTGGCTTTTTGTTTCCCCATTCATTGAAATTTGGGGTGTTCTCTAATGTGTAGATTGTGGTGCAAGCTAGAAGTGGTGCAGCACCCAGCTTGGGCTTCTTGCAGCTTTCATTGTGACCTGAGCACAGAGATAGCACGGCTGCAGGAGGAAGGTTTGGTGAAAAACCTGCTCCTGGCTCCAGGGGAAAGAGCAGGGAGCCGTACCAGCCTCTCACCTCTGAACAGGAGCCTGGCTCTGTAACACTAAGGTGTATTTGATTACTTTTCACAAAAAAATTTGAATTTTGAATTGTGGACAGTAAGATATAGTTTAAGACCATCAGACAGTGAGATCAGCTGTGTTTCTTATCAACTGTGGTATAATCTAGAGCACTGCATAGGTGGTGCTCTGTTCCTTATGCTGAACATGTTGCTATATTAAAAGATAAAAAGCACTTCTTATCATTTTATATATTTGTGTTTTTACTTACATGTCCTTTTCTGATTTTTAAGGGGAAACAGAATCTGCAGATGCTAATGCTTCATCTTTTTACTGCCCAGCGGGATTTTTTTCATGTGGAGATGGGCAGTGTATTTCATCTGACAAATTTTGTGATTTTAAGCCTGACTGCCCAAATAACCATGATGAAACCAAATGCCGTAAGTGAAAACTTTTAAATCTGTGTTGTTAAGCTCCTGTGACTGGGTTTCTTTGTCCTATTTGCAATGCTTTCATGACTTCATAAATCTTGCAATTTAATTAAAAGTAAAAGCTCTTGAGAAATAGTTACTTCACTTTGATTCTGTTCTGTGATTTTTCCCCTTTTATTTTCTATAGCAACTACTTCCCTCTTAGCATTAAAACCAGAAAAGAAGATATTGATTAATTATTTAGTAGAAGCTGCTGCTTAAAATATAGTATTTTATTTTATAATTCTAATGCACTGGTCACATACATGCACTCAAATTTTATGTTTCATATACTTACTTTTGATGTGAAGATGCCAGAGCTGTACCACAGCTCTACCACAAGCCTGGTCACAGCTATAATTTAAGCTGAGTCAGAATTTTCTGTTTGGATGTGCTGTGACTCCTGTCAGGGCCACATGCCTGGGCTTTCTCTGCATGGAAGCAAACACGTGGGAAAGTAGAGGGAAGTGGTGCATCTCAGACTCCCTCTCCACTGCACAGTCAGCAGGGAGCTCAGAACTGTTTCAGGGTCTCTAATATGTAGCTTCAAAAGTCTTTTTGATTCATTCAGTTTTCTGCTTTGCATAAGAAATCACAGTTACTCTTTGCACTTTTGAAAATGAGTTTCTTGCTTTGAACTATCAACTTTGCTGTAGAACTTGTGATTCATTTTCAAAAGGAGTTGCCACGAGCAATATCTAATGCAAGTCTTCTTTTTAAAAATAGAGCATGATGCTTTCTAGCACATTCAACACAAATGACAGAAACATTGTAGGCAAGATCCTCAAATTATTTTCTGTGTCCTATTATGCATCAAAAAATGTAAACGTCTTCAGAGATGCTAATACAATCTAAATTCACTGTTTATATTTTATGGTTTTTATTTGGAGATTTGAGAATTGTTGATCAGGTAAATAAAAATCTATTTGACTATTAGCAGGTAAAAGAAATACTTCCAACTTCAATTAAATTTCTCTGTGATTTTGGTATTGATTTTTTCTCAGCTAGAGCACTGGTACTGAGGATTTTAAGTGTTTAGAAGGACCAGTATACAAAATATATAGAACTTTGAGGTATAAAACTGCATTTTGTTTTATTAGATAACAGTTTGCCTAGCTAAAATCAGAAATAACTATTAAATGTTCACTAAGCAGAATATCTTTCCTCTTGTGGGCCAGAGTAAAGAAAATTCTGATATTACTGTATCACAGTTGAGGTTGGAAGGGAAATCTGAAGATCACTAAGTGGCTAAACACCACCCAGCTCAAAGCAGGGCCGCCAGAGCAGAATGCCCAGGGCTTGACAGAGTTAGGTTCTGAGTATCTATGAGGATGGAGACTACCCAGCCAGTCAGGACACCCTGTTCCAGTGTTTGATCACCCTTACAGAAAAAAAGTGCCTGTTGCCTCTTCTCATTTCACTGGACACTACTGAGAAGAGTTCTTACTTCTTTACTCCCTCCCTGCCCATGTAACTCATATTAAAACTCTTGCAACACTCCAACATTTTTTTGAATTTACTTTACATTTTTTCTACTTTACTTATGCTTACACACCTTATGCAGCATTGGGTTATGATAGATTGGATTGTTCTCCCATTACCCTTTTTAAATTCAGGTACTGGGTATTTGTTCTCTGACAAAATAATAACACTTCCAAATCAATAGTTTAATTAAAAATGTTCCAAGTAGATTTAGCTGCATGCAACTTTCACTGCACTGTGATAATAAACTGGTATCTTTTAATCAAGAAAATTAAGATCTGCTGGTTTTTGTGGCCATTTGTATTTCCTTTTCACTATTCAGCCTGTGTTTCCATTTCAACATTATGCATTTGGGTGAAGACAAATGTCCAGCAAGGTGTTTAACCAGTCCTAGACTGGTTAATTACAAGTTCTCTATCTGGCAACTGATTTTCTCTTTCCTCTAATTTTATGACTGAAGAAACTTTTATTATACCCAAGTCTCATTTGTCAAGACACTACATTAACAATGCCATGCTAAAGGTTAAACTTTGGAACCATTATATTTGTGGTGATCTTTGCTCTAAGTATATTGCTGACTTATAAATCATTGTTACTGCTGAGCTGGCTCAATGTGTGCTAACACTACAGCTTGTAATGTGGGAAGCAGAATGCAGGTACACAAAGGGCCCTGCAAGAAGTTTGGCAAGTTGGCTGTTTCCAAGCAATAAACTTGCCTGTCAGCACATTAGTCTCATAGTCTACAGCACTAGAATAGCTCATATAATTATTCTCAAATAGTATTTCATCATCTTCATGCTTATGTAGTGCACCATTACTTTCTATATTTTCTTTGCATATTCCTGCGCTTGGATGCAAGCTTTTCATATTTCTCAGACACTTTTCCTTATTTCTGAACTTGGCTAAACACAAATTTTTGTTCGCTTCACCTTTTCCAACTACATTGTTTCTTTCATCAGTATTAACATTTTTTTTCCACAGTGTTCCATCTAATAGTGATTTTATGCACCTTAACCTTGTTAATGTTTTTCTCTTTGTATGAGAACCAGGCAGGGATATTACATGGGCTTAAAATGTCTTTCAAAACATGTTTCATCAAAATCTTATAAACTTAAATTCCAGTAAGACGATTTACATAAATGCTCAGTAAGTCCACTGAATAAGCAAGGTCTTCATACCATTTTCTTATCTCTCAATATCAATCCTTGAGACATCTCTTGATTTTCACTTCCACTCAAATGAGTACCTTTTTTTCTGTCAGGCCTGAAAGAATTCAGTTGAAGATTACCACTTCTGGGACTGCCAAAATGTTTTCTTTCTTGAGTGCTGCTACCCTTGACTATTAGATCACAGCTTTTCTTCTACAGATGAAGAATTTACTGTGGTCATAAAGCTTTTATACTTGAATTCCATGCATTAAAGCAGAAGAGAAAAGCGACAGCCTTTTTCAAACTGCAGATTTACAGCAGTGACCTAACATAGCTATCACATTGTGTGCTTGTGCTCTGGAAGATGAATGTGCAGCATGAGTTCTATGGTCTGCATCCTATGCATTTGGTGGAGTCTAAATGTTCTCTTTTGCACCCTAAGAATTATGTTGATGGAATAGGAATAAGATCAGGTTGGAAAGTAATCTGGTAACAAATGTATTCTTGATATTCTGTCTGACCTTTGTTAATTTCTCCCTTATGCTCTGTCTTTTGCGTCTGGGTTTTTTTTTTTTTTTCCATCTACTTATGGTGCGGATTATCAGGAATAATTATATGGGTTTCTATATAAAATAAATATGAAATAATTTACATTTATATGAAATAATTTACATTTATATAAAATACAGCATATTTTCGCAGGTTTATCCACGGTGACATGCTGTGAGGTGCTCCAACATGGCCTCGTGCACAGTCACTGATGTTTCGAGGTATACCCGTTGCAGCCCTGACTTACCCACAGCTGTAGATACTTTGAGGTGTACTTTCACTGGCACAGACTTACCCTTCAGAGTTACACCTGCTGCCACACACACATAACCATGGCCACAGGTGCTTCAAGATATACCTGCTCTGGCACGGGCTTATTCTTGGCCACAGACACTCCAGAGTGTCCCAATCTCACGTGGCCTCATCCACAGGTCACAGTCCCTTTGACTCGAATCCGCACTGGAGTTCCAGCCTGTTCCTCCCAGTACAGCAGCAGCAATGACCTGGCCATCTGCCAGCAGGCACATCGCCTGTGTTGTTATCAAAATGCTCCCGGGCACAGTAGAGTAAGGTGACAGGCAGTGCAGCAAGCAGTGAAAGCAAGAGGCAGCCACTAATGAGCACTAGGCTCTAATAAATAGTCAGGAAAGCAGGCCCCATGGCAAGCACAGGAGTGTGCCAATTAATAGCTAGAAATCAATAAAAGCTGTAAATTTGATCCAACACATTCCAATCAAACTTGTCATTGTCTCAAACCCTTCGAGCCACATGTGCCAGAATGGACTGCCATGGTTGAACCTCAGCTGGCAGCTCAGCCCCACATAGCTGCTCACTCACTCTCCTGATGGGATGGGGGAGAGAGTCAGATGAGTAAAAGTGATAAAACTCGTGGGTTGAGATGAAGACAGTTTAATAGAAAAAGCAAAAGCCATGAACACAAGCAAAGCAAAACAAGGAATTCATTCACCACTCCCTATGGGCAGGCAGGTGTTCAGCCATCCCTGGGGGAACAGGTCCCCATTACACATTATGGTGGCTTGGGAAGGACAACACCACCACTTGGAACATCCTCTACTAGTCTGTTGCTGAGCATGACACCATATGATGTAGTCTATCCCTTTGTTCATTTTGGGGTCAGCTGTCCTGGCTGCGTCTCTTCCCAACTTTTTGTGTATTCCCAACCTCCTTGCTGGTGGGGCAATGTGAAGAGCAGGAAAGGCCTTGGCTCTATATAAACACTGCTCAGCAATAATTAAAATATTCCTAAATCCAGCACAAATCCAAAATACAGCCCTTTAGCAGCTACCGTGAAGAAAATTAACTACGCCTCAGCCCAAACCAGCACACAAATACACATGGCATTGTTTTGCATTTATGTCTAAATGAAAGATGCATTTAATAGTTATTATTTCTATGGTGTACAATTTAGGGCAGCACAAGCATGTTAAGGCTAGCCTTAAATTAAGTAATTCATAAACTGGACATAATCTATATGTTTGTACAGAGTTTTATATACCTTTATTTGAGTTAGAAGGCAAGTAAAGAGAAGGATGCTCGTGTTGGTTCTTAAAAACTACTTTTGTAGCATAATTGTTTAAAGATAAATATTATTTGGTTTCTAATGGCTACCTTCATATAAGTAATAAAAATCTCCTCAGTATTATAAGAAACATTCCCCATATTTTCCATTACTAATATTGGCAAAGCACATTCTGCTGTAATTATACAGTAACTCTTCCTAAATCTCATTTTTAGAGTCAAATCTTGCATACCAAAATGTCTGTCTCGTATGCTTGCTACTCCATTTCAGCCAGACAAATCAGTAATTTTTAAAGGTGAGACCAGAAACAACAGCCAGATGAGAGAAATGGGCTTAAGCTGAAGGAGTGAAAATATTGCCAGCTTGTAAATTGGAGAAGGTACCCAGTACTGGAAGTGCCTAGATAACTGCATAAGAATCAGTTCGTGGAAGTTAAATGGGGAAGGGATGGGACTAAAATCCCATCTACAGAGAAAAGACAATGCCTTTGACAGCGCAAGAAATGTCTGCAAAGGCTGCATTGCTTGAGCTTGCTGGTGTAAGAGAGAAGTAACCATGGGGCTGGAGGGAGCCGGGGGAGGAAGGACCTAAACTGCTCTGGAGGAAGGACTGAAACCAACTGGTTAAAGTGCCTCTGATACAGTGTCAGGAGAGAACAGTAATGGAAGATTAAATGTCTGGTAAGAGAGAATAAAACAAGGAGAGAATGGGAATGAGGAATACAGAGGTAGAGCAGTGATGTTCTGGCAGGGATCAGTATAAAATGTGGCCATGAAGTGACAAAGAACTGAGACTGCATGAGAGGACCTGGAACAGGGAGCTGCTTGGGGAAATGAGATAACAGAGTGAGGATTTCCAATTTTCCAGTGATTCTAGGACTGAGATAAGGGGTCACAGAAGAACAGTTGTGTAGTAGGTAAAACAGGAAGTAGGCTGTGGAAAAGAAGAGCATTGAGGAAAGGCCAAGGGCATTTTTCTGACAGAGACCACACATACTTTCAGAATTTCTATAGAACCCAGAAGTCGTAAGTCTAACTTGTCTACTTCTTTCAGCAAATACCTGCATAGTATTTTTTGGCCAAAACCTATGTCTCATTGCATAGTTACTCTTTGGTTTCCAGCAAATTATGCACTGTGATAACAAATATTGAATGAGCTTCCTTGGCAGAGAAAACAGGGTGAATAACAAGAAGACCTGAATAGGGACTATTGGATCTTATTTTTGTATAGCTCAGTAAAAACAGGAGCTTTCCCTTCAGTTTATAGAATATTTTTAGAATTTTATTTTCCTCCTGTAAAAAATCTCAATCTTTGTAAGTCTTACAGCTGAGTTAGGAGACACGTAGTACAGTTGTTGTTAAAAATGTAGGTGCACAGTGAAATCACTAGATTTATTTATAACAAAAACCCCTTACTCTACATATTTTGCCTTCCTTACATGCAAAGCTATTTCTCATTTCACAAGTGATATACACCTCTGTTATGTATAAGTCATGTCTGTCTAATACTAAAAAGCCCACGACTGAAACCACAAAGAGGTCTGTTGCAATTTCATGGCTATTGAAATTGATTTCCCAACAGAATTTAGCAAAAGAAAATGTTCTGCAGTGCTTTGTTACTGCAGCTGTCTGTAGATCAGACTACTATATCTATTTGTTTTAAACCTTTATATTTTAAGTGTGGATTTTTTGGTTTTGGTTATTTTGCTGTTTTGGGGTTTTTGTTTTTTCGTGGGGAGGGGGTGGGGGGATGGTAGTGTAGGGTACTTTTTTTCTGAATTGTAACAGTTAATATTTGGAGATGAAAAGTGAGGGAAGGGCGAACTCTGCCTTGGAATTTGTAAAGATCAAACTTGTTTGATCTTCAGGTACTGACTTGGTTTTTGTCTTCTGTTTGTTTGCTTGTTTGTTCCAGTTAGCATTACTTCTTGCTGATGAACTTTTGCAGTAATTTTTAAAGTGTCCTCTATTCAGTTTGTCACTGTAGAAATTAGGGCAATGCATCTACAAAGTACGGTGTTATTTGATTGAATGTATATAATGAAATTAGTAAATAGTAACTGGGATAGAAAACATAAAAAAGGGAAGGAAGATGTGTGTTTCAGTGTGCTTGTATTATAAAGAGGGTTAAAATAGTTTAAGATGACTGTGTCCAGAGTTAAACTGGTTCCTAGAACTGATGATAATTTTATTTTTGCCATCTAGCAACAAGTTCCTAAATTTATCTTAAAATTGTGGATTAAAAATCAATGTAATGTTTATTGGCATATTGGACCCTTTAGAAATACTTTTTAAGTAAAAGAAAATATTATAAGCCAGTAATAATGATGATATCTCTTCACCTGGATTTTTTAATTTATGGTGCATTCTGTATAAATTTACACGAGCTGAAAGACAAGGAGATATTTTGGGGGTTGTAGAGATTTATGAACTTCCATTCTTGAAGAAATGTTTATATCTTAAACACTTGTTTTTAAAATACTCTTTTGAGCAGGACTGTTTATTAAATTCCTATTAGGTGTCGCTCAGCTAACAGAGAAACTGCACATCTGATTTGTGAAGGCATTTGAATAAAGCTTCTCAAAACAGAAAGGGAAAAAGCACTTTGCATAAGAACCCAAAATCAGGAAGAATTCTAGGGTTTTGTGATAACAAGTCAGCTCAGAGAAAACAGAATCTGTTGAAGATGTAAAGGCAGCTTTCTCAAAGCATCAACAAAGCCAACCACTCTCAAATGCTATGCTCACAGTACCACTTACTCCTTCTTGATTAGTGAGGGAGCTTGTTAGAAAAGATGCTAAAAGGGGCGGCAAAGAAAAGTGTATCCAAACAAGTGGCATGGATACCACTAGAAGTTAAAAAGCATCAAACAAATGGCTGAAGTATTTTCTAAATGAAAAATATAGAAAAGATGATGAATTTTGGTAGGTTAAATGTAAAAACACAGTAAGGATGACAAAAGAAGTTTAAGAAACACTAGCAATAAATTCATCAGCACATGAAGAGAAGACAGCCTGGCAGAGTCGATAGGCTCATGTGATGATTAGAGTATAAAGACAGCATGTGAGAAAATAAAAGAAATAGGAAAGCAAAAACAAAAGGCTTAGGACAGAAGGCAGATTAGTTTGTATGAGTTCACTGTGAGAGAAAGTACAAAAATACCCAAGCAAGAGCCTTTTTTCTGAATAATCTCTCTGAAATGGAAGTGCCAGTCGAAGAAGTTATGGGACAAGAGAACTAGATAATTGAAGTGTTATCAAGCATCAAGATCCAAGTGTGTTTCACCCAGGCTCTACCAGCTTGCTCTATTCTTGTATTCTTGGATTTTCCCTAGGTGTTAAATAGTTGGTTTGAGATTTAGTTGAAGGTTTCAGGGTTATTTTATCTTAGTGTACTCATCCATGCTTAAGCTAAATGGTCTGGTGCATCCTTTCTTCTGTGTTTTGTCTGTGTTACAAGCTACAGATGCAAGAAGTCTGGGCTCAGACTTAACAGTTTTATCTTGTTTATTTGCCTCATTTGGTGTAACCATCTGTGTCCAAGGTCTGTCATATTCTTTGCTGCTGTTCTCTGGGGAATATGTGATGGTTTCTTCTATTGAGTAAAAAGCAAATCAAAAATAGCTGTCCATATTCCGTTTTCATTATGTTTTCTCTGGGGATTTTCAGTCATTTCTCTCATGCCTAGATCCTTGAATATTTGCAGATATAGTTTGTCTTCATTTTATTCTATCAAAACATTCTGTCAAAAAATACCTTCCTTCTGTTTTTTAGTCACATTTGATTTGCATCATTTTATCGTTGGCATTTCTGACCCACATACAGCATATGTAGAGCAAACTCATATTTTCTTTGATCTCTTAAACATTATTTGTTCTTCCACATTTGTAGAATGTTTTTTTTATGCTAAGTGTGGATTTTTAAGTGCTTTGCTTAATAATTCACAAAACCTTCTCTTTTTAGAAGCTATAGCCATCAATATTACCAACATGCCTCATTAGTAATTTTTCATTCTTTCTAAAAAATTATGTATAACTTTGTGTAACATAGTTTCTAAAGAGAAAAATGAAACAAAATCAAACATGACAAATAAAAAGCCTCCCATAACTTCCATAAATAAACACAGATGTAATCTTATTCCCCAGGAGACTTCATATGATTCTGGTATGTGCATATTCTACATACCATAGTATAACCATAGCATAATATGACCACAGAAAACTGTGATAAGAATTATAAAACAATGGCAGAATTCTGACAGTCATACCTGAATATTTGCTTTATTTATTCTAGGTATATGATTAATAAATTATTACTTAAAATCTTTAAAGAATTCTCTTAATGTTTTCCATTTAAAGCCTGTTATATTTGCAGGAATAAAAAATATAATTTTGTGATTTAAGCAAGACTTTTTATAAAATGCAGGAGAAGAAAACCTGATGTAAAGAAGAAATTCTTTACTGTGGAAGTGGTGAGTCACTGGAACAGGTTGCCCAGAAAAGCTGTGAATAGCCCATCCCTGGAAGTGTTCGAGGGCAGGTTGGATGGGGCTCTAAGCAGCCAGGTCTAGTGGGAGCTGTCCCTGCCTATGGACGCGGGGTTGTAACTAGAAGATCTTTAAGGTCCCTTCCAACCCAGATCATTCCATGATTCTATGTTTCTTCATTATAACTTAATCAATATTAGTCAGTTTACATTCATTCATAAATGACACCCTTCCACTCCTTTTTTTCTCCCTTTATTTGTAATATACACATTTTCTAAAATGTCACTGCTCTTTTAATTGAAGAATTGAATAATGCAGCTGAATGCAGCTTTTCAGATCTTTTTCACTTCAGTAGTTTGTGTTTCAGGGATTACAAATATCACAGTGTCTCACTAATGCCTGATATTTAACTTTATTCCAATTATAAATAGAGGAAGGATTTTTTTATCATTAGCATACTTGCTGGCATTTAGGAAAAAAGGGAATTTAATTTCTGGCTCCAACAACAAAAAAGATCTTGCAGAAGGTTTGTTGCTGCTTTGTATGCCCAATGTTCTTGCTCCATACCAGGAGGACCGTGAAGTCTTTTTTCAGCACCTCCTTGCCTGCTTTGAGTGCTTTGGCTGAAGCAGCCTAAGAGAGAAGGAGTTGTTTCACTGAATACAGTGCACGTAGCAATGGCTTGGTTGTTCCTCTGTGGCTGCTCTTTTACTCAGCTGTTACTAAGCAAATACCTCATGTCTGGTATGAAGACACTCTGCTTCTCCATGCCCCTTTCCTGGACTTATTTCTAGAATATTGGTGACAGAAACATTTTATTTACTCTTCATACTGCAAAGCTCATTTAGTGATGTTGGGCATAGAAATGAAATGTCTCATTCTTTATTCCAGCTTCTGTATGTGACTTTGAAAGAGAGAGCTGTGGCTGGATTGAAACTGTAAATGCAGATGAATTTGATTGGGTAAGAAGTTCCAGCAGTGCTCTTCCACCCGCGTTTCAGAAGCAAGCCCCTCCATGCGATCACACCTATAACAAACCTGAAGGTAAGACAAGCCAGGCCTAGAAACAGAGAAGTGGAATAGATAAACAATCTCTTAAAACAGATTTTAAGTGGAGGCCATGAATACTTTAAAAACTTTTAGAAACCCTTTATTTCTTCAGCCTGGAAAGTTGTTTTCTGTTTTATTTCAACAGGTCATTTTATGTTCATTCTGAAGAACAGCAGCAACATTTCACAAATAGCTCGGCTACGAAGCCCAAAGTTCAGGCAAACTGGATCAAATTGCACACTGTCCTTTTGGTAAGGAATAATTTACATTTAAAATTCCTGGATCATCTCACATTGCTTCTCTTGGACTGAAATTGAAGTTATAGTTTGAAATAGATACACCTTTCTCTGAAGAATTTATTTAATTTTATTCTGTCAGCATAGACTCTTCATTGTGAACAATATGCAGATATAACATGAAACACTTGGAGAATAAAACTGAAACATGACATGATGTTGTTTTCAGGCTCTGAGCAAAATCATAGTAAGTGATTGTGCCTGCATATATATGGGCAACTACCACAGTCTTTTTGCTAACAATTCTGTGGTTAAGTAAATTTAAATATGTGGATTTCTTTTTGAGAAAAGGAAAGCATTGAAAAATCTAGTAGATTATTGAGTCACTTAAGTATCCAAAATTAGATGTCATCATTTTTAATTAAAAGTCCCACTGTGATAACTGGTTCTTGGCTTTCCCTTCTTTTTTTATATACACAGAAAAAAACGCTGAAAACAAAACAAAAGTAAAAACAAAACAAAAGTAAAAACAAAACAAAAGTAAAAACCAAAAAAACCCAAAAAACACACAACAAAAAAATCAACGATCAAACCCAAACAAACATTTTCAGTAATTGTCTTCTCAGTGTTTGTGCAAACTTGTCGAAGATGGACAGAAAAAATATAGCTGTGATAATTTGTTTACTATGGCCAAATTGGTGCTACTGTTTAAATTAAGATTTGGCCTGACCTTGATGTTATTAAGTGCAGTTTAATATATCTGCCATTGGAAGTGGTATTGTCTTTTTATCTGAGATTCATGACTTGAAGTTGGACATTACAAGTTGTTAGTTGTATATCTGCTTCTGCTTCCAGTTTTGTTGTACAATTGCCAGCCTAAGTATTTAATAGCTTTAAATGCTGGAGAAGGCAACATGTTAACAATAACTAACATAGCTAGAAGGCATACTTATGCATTCAGTAAGTGTTCTGTTTTTCCTTCTTGAAACTTTACAATTATGTACTGAATTTCACTTATAAAAAGACACTATGCATCTGAGTGAGCAGTGTTTGTTGCTTAATATGAAATGTGTCTCTTCAGTTATGGGTTTCAATTTAATGAAGTATACTTCTTCTCTCAAAATTGTCAATTCTTGAAACGAGGCCTAGACTGATATAGCAGCCTATCCCACCATCATTCAGAAAATGGATTGAATTACAGGCACTGTGGACTTCCTATGTATCACAGAGATGTAACAGAAAAGGTGCTGGTCATTGTAACTGATGTCCATTTTCATCACTTGCCCCCTTAACATTCTTGTTTTTATCATTTTAGGTATTACAATTATGGACAGTCAGTTGGGGCAGCAGAGCTGCAATTGCTTGTGGATGGGCTGAAACGGCCTACTGTCCTTTGGAGGACGTATTACAATGAGGGAAATCAATGGTTGAAGGCAGTCATTCAGCTTGGACGCCTTCCACATCCTTTCCAATTTTCACTTGATAAAATCAGTCTGGGTTTTTATGAGGGCGTCTCAGCAATTGATGATATTAGATTTGAAAACTGTGCTCTCCCGCCTCCAGCATTAAGTTGTGAAGGTCCAAATCACTTCTGGTGCAGAGACACAAAAGCGTGTATTGACAGTTTATTGGTCTGTGATCTTGTGGATGACTGTGGGGATGGATCGGATGAAGACAGCTGTAGTAAGTACTTTCCACTATTGCTTACTTATGCCACACAAAAATTGACTTGCCAATTCATCCCTGGACTGAAAGAGCACAGAATTGCTACAGCCAGTAATGATTCCACTGAATACAGTTAGTGATGAAACAGAATGATAATTTTAAACTTAAATGCATATGGTGAGCTACAACTGAGGGTAAATGGAATTCAGTCTCCTTTATCCAAAACTATTATATTTCTTTAACTTGTGTAAAACACGACCACTCATCACAAGTTTATTTTAAAAGAGAGGATTTAAAGTCTGCCAGTTGTTTTGGGTCAATGTGCTATCTTTTATTTTACTGACAGAAGTACAGTGTAAGATGTACTGATGGACTGAGAGGAGTGTATGTCTTACCTCTTCTTAGGACCTATACTCTTCCTATCAAAAAATATGTTAAAATATCTGTGCCGAAGATAGGAGTCATGTTGGACATATTTGTCCCCTTCAAAGAAAGAGCTTGAAAGTACTGAGGAAAGCTATGAGTCACTCAAATTTTTGACATTCACCTTGAGTGCTGAAGGGTGCTGTTGATGGTTTTTCCCCTGAAGCATGCATTCATCAATTTTAAGAACTCAAGAACATTAATATAAAATAAAATTAACTAGCATTTGCTTTATCACTTCGTGAGGTAACTAAATTATGCAAATCACAATCAGTTTGAGAAACAGGGGGCACCTTACATGCTTGAGGTGATATCTATCTGCAGTAATATTTGCTGAATATCAACTTAAAACTGCTCTAAATTTAAAAGAAAGTGAAGGCTTTCCATCTTGTCTTAGTTTTTCTGCTTGTGGAATGTCTAGCTTCTTTATAACCCATTTTGAGGTCTACAATAAGATTTGAGCTGCAGTTTTAAACATCATTAAATGTAACAGCTTAATGAAAAAAAATTGTTATAATGTCAGTTACTGCTCATGAAAAGCAGATGCAAAGTTGGAATGCAAGTTCACGACCTCTGACACATTTCATTGTTTTTTATTAGAAATAATCAATATATTTTGCCTTGGTGTCAAATAAAAAAAGTGCAGTTGTGTTATAAACTCTTTGATTTAGCCTTGATAAAGCTATCATGTTAATATTTTTGAGGATAATAAAGATCTAGACCACAACGTGTTTTTAGGACTACATCTGCCATGCAAAAATACATTAGATCACTTGTCACACATACCTACAAGACAGTATGGTGTGGTTTATTTAATCTAATTAACCTCTGTTGATCTGTTCACTTTCAGTTAAAGAACTTTACGGTCTTTAATTTTAATAATACATAAAATTAATAACATGGACAATTTTTTTCACAGTTCTCTTTGTTCAATAAATTAAGTATAATTTGACAGATATATATATTGAAGGAGAATATTGAAAAAAATTTTTTTATGTACAGACAAGTGTACATATATCCTTCAGAGGGGAATGTCTTCAAGGGGAAGTAGATATGCATTTTTTCTATACATTAGAAATAAATTTTTGCACGGATAAAAAAATATATTAAAGCATTATCCCCTTTTGATACTGCTTTTTTATTTTTGACAGTCTGTTCTGTTTACATTTCAGACCCTGACCTACAGTGTAACTTTGAGAATGGGCTGTGCAATTGGGAGCAGGATATAGAGGATGACTTTGACTGGGTCAGAATCCGGGGTCCAACCCCCACAGTTAATACAGGCCCATTAAAGGATCACACGACAGGCACAGCCAGAGGACACTACTTTTACCTGGAATCCTCTGAGCCACGCCAATTCCGAGATGCAGCAGTTTTGCTTAGTCCTCTCTTCAACCCTTCTGGCAATGGAACCTGTGTTTTCCGCTTTCATTATCATATGTTTGGAAAAGAAGTTTATAAGCTGTCAGTCTTCCAAAGAACTGTGAGTAATACTAAGGGATGGCTGTTGTGGTACAAGTTTGGAAATCAAGAAAACAGATGGATCAGACAGACACTCTTCATCAGCAGTTCTAAGCCATTTCAGGTATGATCCTTCTATGTTGTGAAGTGCTTATTTGTTGCATCGTAAAACACGGAGAGTATATAAATGACTGCACAATCTCAAAGCTATTTGTAACTGTCTGATCAAAACATTGTCTGATCAAACAATTTTAAATTGTTTGTAGGGTTTTTTGAGGGAATATGTGAAATATTTTTGTTCTTGTTGTTACATTAACTTTTCCCCCTGAACCACTTAATTTTAATGTTTCGAATATGTGATATTCAAAATAGATACTGGTTTTGTTTTTCAAGGATTTGGTGAAAAAATCTTATCCAAATCTACTACAAAATAGCTTGATGCATTAATGTAAAGGCTGTTCAAAAGAATATCCTCTGCTCTGCCTTACATTTCAAGAGTTACAAATTAATCTTTAATTATATAATGCCAGAAAAGATATCGATTCAAAATATTTGGCTACTGGCTTAAACTAAGAGTCAAAAATCATTTGGAGAAAGATATGATTAAAATTACAGCTATAAATCTTGACTTATTTTCTCATCTTTTAAATATTGTATCTATTATTTATCTTTCACTATGTGTGATCTATTTGTTCCAGTTGGGATATTCTGCTGGGTTATTAGAGGAGACATTAGTTCACTTGATTGTCAACAGGTCATAAAATTAACTTAACACCCCCCTCTCCCTCCCACCATATTATAAAAAGAAACATCTTCCACCTTCCTTTTAAATCTGATATAGCGCAATAATTTCTTTAGATTGTTCGTATTTATTTCCCAAAAACCACTATTTCTAAGTAGAGAGCAGTTTCCTCCTCTTTGGAGGAAAAGGCATTAATATTACTGTGGATGCAAAGAGGCACCTGGGAGGAGAGTGTCTGTTTTCTGTCGATATTTTGTAGAAATATGAAGGCATATAAACATAATGCTATCAAAGCCCCTTCCCTTCCCTTCCCTTCCCTTCCCTNCGTGTATAATGATGGTGTTACTGAATAGTCTATGCTATAAATACCTTCAGCTCTCAGGTCTTAATTTCCCAGATAGAGGTCTGCCCCCTTCCCTTCCCTTCCCTTCCCTTCCCTTCCCTTCCCTTCCCTTCCCTCCCATCCCATTCTATGTTCAGTGGTTTATCTAAAGAGCTGTAAACCTACGTATCCTGTATTTGACCTCCTGAGAGTTAGGAAGGTCTATTCAGTAACTGAAATGTTTTTCACGTGTTAGTGTTGTAGGGTTTTCTGATGTACTTGTCCAGTTCTGTGCAGGGAATTTCAAAGATCTTATATTATTTTGATGTAGTTTTGTTTCTCGTAGTCATTTTTGAGGGGCATGAGGTGTAAGTTTGATTGTTCTGAAGAAAGAGATCAAGGAGTGATGTTCATTATTGTGTACTGTGTATCTTATCGTGGAGCTTGCCTTGTCACAACCTACACCACTTCCACACTCAGAAGTTTTGAAAAGAGCAAGTTGTGTTCTGTTTCTACTAAGTTGCCAAGTGCTGATCTCTTTGTCAGTCAGACCTTAATTTTGATTTTTTTCTCTTCTAAATGTGTGAGATAATCATACATCTGAGATCTCTCCTCTTCCTCTTCCCTCCCTATGGAAGTAGGTCATTTGTTTACCACATTCCAAGAAATAATCACTATAAATAGGAAATCCCTCAAATTCACATTTTCATTTTTTTTGCTAAGCATGGGAAGCCAACTTTGGGAGTATATAAACAATTGTGCCTATACACCAGCTCCTAGGAAAAGGAGGAATTTTCAGCCAAAAATTCGAAGCAGCAAAGAAAGGCATTTGCGAACCTCTTGAAAGTCAGATTCCCTTTTGGAAGTTTTGAACAGTATAGGTATGAAACTGTAGGCCCTTTAATTGAATGCTCTGGCAGAAACCCAGAGGCAGCAGCAGTCTCCCTTGGCTCACACCAGCTCCCAATAAGCCTCAGAATCTTATTTTGTCAGGAAAGCTTTGTTCTAGCTTCCATTCAACTGTGGTGACATTTGTTGCTGTTCCATCGGATGTTTTACACCAGAGTGTTAAATGTGACATCAATGAGAACAATGGAATTAGCTGGATGAGGAAAAGGTAAATTAAGAGCTAAATTATTTAATAATATATTAACTGAAAGGAATGCAGTTTTCTGAGACAAAATTAAACATCTCTGACAAATACTACTATGGACAAGTAATAAAAATGGTCCCAAATACACATGCTTATAAAAGTTTTGCAGCTTTATTGATCTAGAGTTTCTCTTCCTCTGCAAAGGATATTATTGTCAAGAAATTACAATTTTTTTAATTGGAAAAATTCAAGTTAAAAGTAAATTCCATATAAACTATTCCTTTTAATTATATGAGATACTTGTTTCAACATGAGAAAACCCCACTGTTGAGTGTCCTTTTCTCTTTACTTGATCATTTTCATCCTGAGAAGTTTACCTACATGTCTTTAGATAAACACTTGAAAAGGTAGTAAAATAAGATTCTCTCCATGGTAACCTACTCATATTGATGATGAATAGTGTTTGCTATTATCTTCCTTGGAATAATCATATCTAAAATAGTTTCTGCTCAGAAGAAAGTGCAAAGATTCTATTTCAACATTTCAGAAAAATTTTGCTCTCTTAGCTTGCTCTATTCATTCAGATTTCTGATGATACAGAAAAGGAAATGATACATGAAAAATGGCAAAATTCTGTATCTCAATCTGTTTGGGCACTGTAGTCTCCTATTTGTCATGCTATAAGTCACATACCTTCCTTGTCTGTCTTAAGAGACCATGGGCAACTGTACTATACTGTAAAACACATTGTTAAACAAGAATCATTATCTTTACCCTGATACAGTTATTCCCTTTTTGCTCATCTGCAAACTATATGTTTATCTCTGTAAACAAAGATGGTTATAGATTTTGATACTTCAAAATGTAAGTAATACATAAGGGAGTCTATCATCCTTTTGTGATGAGTTTATAAAGATCAGTTTTGCTGTGTCTTCATTGGCTCCTAAGAAATTTAAAAATGCAGGTACACTGTTTAAGTACATGGTTAACTATTAATGCTATATTTGGTATCATTACTAAAAATTTTAGTATTCTGAGTATCATATATAAAACCTTACTTGTCCCTTCAAATATATAAGGTTTTCCATTTAAGTGTGAAAAATAAGCACCAAAATCAGGAGAAGATAAATAATGCAAAATAATGTTGCAATTAAGTAGATATAAAATGCATTTGATATTTTCCTATTTTACAAGTGGTTAAGAAAAATAAACAAAAAAAATTCACTGTAATCATTTTAGTCTTTTTATCAATTAGGTATTAGCTTAGAAAGTAATAGAATATTGATTGAAAATTAGAATGATACATTTGCTATGAATATAGAAAAGCATTACAGCACAATTATAAAACAACCTTCTTTTTCTAACTGCTATTTTTATTATCTGTTGTGCTGGTTTTTTTGTACTATACAGGTACTTCTTGTATTATGTTTTTAGTATGACTTTGACATATCAGTTTGGTGTCAAATGCATATGTAGTGAACATACATCATTTACATCCAGGCTGTTACTGTTCATCTTGTCAAGACAGATAGGAAGGGCTAAAAATCATACATAGAGTACTAAGCCGGTTAGGTTACAATCACGTAGGCTGTTCTGCTTTTTCACCCTCTACTCTTTTCATTCCTCAGTAAGATGAGATATCAATTGTTCTTTCAGGATTCTGATGATCTTCCATGTAATAAGCGAAACAGCATCACAAAAATGGCTCTTCAGTTATTTCTGAAATTCTTGCTGTTTCTTGCAGTTACTTTTCTGAGAAAAGAGCGAGTTGATCAACAACCTCACCCCACCAGCCATTTCTGTAATGAAAGACTCAGAATTCTAGTGGTAAATGGGAATTTTGGTGTAATTCCATTTTACAAACTATTGTTATAATGGGTTGGGGTTCTGTTTCAAACAAAGAGTCCGGTGTGGCAATCTGTGAGGTCTCAGAATGTAATGTTTTTCTTTTATGCATTTCTACTGGTGATAATTATATTTCATACATGAATAGTATGGGAGAACTTATAGTAAACTAAATACCCTTTTTTACCAATTTAAGACAAGATAATGACTTACTAGTCTTCTGTGTTAGCTATCATATCCTTCAAGTAAGAAAATTT
The DNA here is from genome assembly GCA_013397865.1 of Struthidea cinerea. NCBI lineage: Eukaryota > Metazoa > Chordata > Aves > Passeriformes > Corcoracidae > Struthidea > Struthidea cinerea. The sequence goes on along the minus strand of VZTI01000065.1, from coordinate 446,317 downwards.
AAAAATTCATTTCCTACATAGCAAGCATCAGAACTATGGAAATTACAAGTTTTAGATCTTGTATCCGATTTCACAGCCCCTCAGAGAGAAATTTTCAGTGGGGCTTGTAACATCAATACTTTTGTCGACTTACTTGTCTGAATTTTTCAATCTTCTCTAATCATTAATTGATAACCATTGGGTTGAAATCCTGCACTTATACTGGTGTATTCCAGAACATGGAGCTAACCAAACTCAACCAAATTTCTTTACATGCAGCTTCTCTGGAAAAGTGTGCATTACTCTTTATTGTCCCAAGGAGAAGTATTATTTCCTGGTGTGGAAAGCACAGGAAGAAAGAAAACAAATCAAAGTAATTGTGTATTTACCCATATTTTTGTAACAGTAAACTGGAGGGGGGGGAGTGGGGTGAAGAAGTGGAAATGTTTTGTTTGACCCCTTCTAGAACACTTGGGTAGACTGTGTTCCCTTTAGAAAAAGAGATGCTTGGGATTTAGCAGAGAAACATCTCATCAACAGTGTCACAGAGAAACTTCATAGAGAAAGATCATTAGTGATTTTTCTGAATACAGAGAATGAGAGGTATTCTGTGAAATCATTAAGTCACACAATCCAAGCAAAAGGAAATAGTATTTTAGGAGGGTCTGTTGTACAGTTCATTGCTGAGGGATGTTTTGGATACAAGAAACTTCAAATGAAATCAGTAAGTAACTTGGCAAATTATCGGAAGAAATGTCTGTTAAGGGCTAGCAGCACACTAATGCGGCTATGACCTCTCACCTGTGATATCCTGCTAAGAGTCTGGGTGGAATCAGTGCATGCTGGGTTTGTTCTTGCTGTGGATGTGGCAGCAATCCATGGGGAGACACACACTGCAGTTGGCTGGTCAGCCAACCCTACCGCCGTGCATCTGTGGTCATGCTGTGAGGCACTGTGCTGCACAGAGCTTTTGGTGCATTGGAAGGCTCACTCTTTTTGATATTCTAACTGTGATTTCAGATATTCTGCAGTCACTTTCACCCTTATTGAACCAGGTTTATTATTGTCAAGCGTTGTTAGCCTTCTACCTTGATTTGATTGTCTGCTTGCTTCCTTCTTCAGAGCCTCATTTCAGCGTGTTTTGACATATCAGTAGGAGTTTGTTAATGTTTACTTGGTCAGATACATATTTTTCATTAAAATCTGATGTTGAAGCAGCTCTGAATTTATCAAGGACTTCTCTAAGACATTTATTACACCTCTAATACCCACTTGTGACCATTTTTATGTTATTGCTTTTGATCCATTCCCTGCTAGCAATTTCCACACAAAGATTTAGTCAGCATGGATTTCCACTCAAAAAACAGCTTCAATTTCAATTTTCAATTTATCATTCCTCATCTTCCTTCTCCTACTCTTGTCCTTTGTACTTCCCTTAATAATCTGCTGAGATTAGTATTCAGGGATCCTTTTTTTTCATTTTTTTTTCCTGTCCTTTAAATGTTACCATTTGCTTTTGTTGCTTCTTTCTCCTCCAATACTACTTCAAATAAATGAATATCCAGACATATTTGCTGCATCTCAGTAGCTCATTTTCTGACTATTCTTCTTTGTCTCTGATCTGCGTGTTGGCTTCTTTCATGCCTGATAGCTGTTTTCATGTTGCATGGTACTCTTTGGGTTTTACATTTATGTTGTGATGTTAGTTTCTCGTCTGTTTATAGTCATCATTCTCATTTTTGTTTTCAGTGTGGCATTGTACAGCCTGTGCTTTCAGGCAAACTTACACAGTTTGCTATGTAGTTGGCTCTGGAGTAAATCTTTATTAATTGGCTAATATGGACCTTTAAATATCCAAATGCACAGGATTGGGAAGAGACATTTGCACTAGATAAAAGGTTGCTTAAATTCTCATCCAACCTGACTAGCATATTTCTCACCATTATTGTAAAAAATTTCTTTCTTTATGTCCAATCTAAATCTCTTCTCTTTCAATTTAAAATCATTGCCCCTTGTCCTGTCAGTATAAGCCTTGGTAAAAAGTCTCTCTCAATCTTTCTTATGAGCCAGCTTTAAGTATTGAAATGCTGCCATAAGGTCTCCACAGATCATTCTTTTCTCTAAATTCAAATCTTTCAAACTGTCTTCATAGGAGAGATGTTCCAATAGGAGAGATGTTCCAATGCTCTGACTCTGACCAGATTTTGCAGCCTTCCTCTAGAGCTACTCTTAAACAGGTCCATGTCGTTATTATGCTGGGGAATCCAGAGCTGGATGCAGTACTCCAGGTGTGGGCTCACCAGAGTGGCGCAGAGAGGCACAATCACCTCCCTTGGCTGGCTGGCCACACTTTTTGTATGAAGCCCAGGGCAAAGTCTACACAATTCTGCCAGCTATTTAAACAAAAAGGAAAAAAACCCAACCAAACAACCAAACAAAAACAATAACCATATACCCAAACCAAAAAGGTTGCTTTGTTACTGACATTTAACACTCATGCCTTTTTAGGATGTGTCCTGGCAGGTGTGATGTGCAGAGATGGTTTCAGGGTGTCTGTGAACTGTTGCAACCAGAGGTTGCTGATGTCAGGCCAAATTATGAGCATTACTCGATGTCTGTCCCGCTGAAGTGTCAATGCCTTTTGGAATGGCAGCTCTAATTCTTGCACTTGTAGGATCTAAGCTCTCCACCATGTCCTGTCCTCACGACCAGCATCAAGGGGCTGTAGCAGGCCAGGAACAAAAGATGACATATCTCATGTCAATTTCATGTTCATACGTCAAGCAGAACTTGTATAGGCTCTAGTTGGGACAATTCATGCTCAGGTTTCCTAACTAGCCCACAGTCTAGGTCAGAAACAATATAATATGTAGGGTGAACAATGTGGGAACCAGGGCACTTGTGGGAGGGGGTGAAAAACAACCTTAAGACTTTGTGGTTGGTGGTGAACTTTAATGAAGACCATTTAGTACCTATGGTATGAAGTAAAATACTGATTTCAATATTTTCATATTGAAAATGTCTGTGGTGCAATGCAGTATATTTGAAAGGCAAAAAGGTAGCGTGAGTTTTAATAAAAGTCATTCCTAAACATCAGCTTTGTCATTTTTGATACATGGATTTCAGAGGATAGAAAACTGTGGAAACAAGGAAATCACATGAGAAGTCAGGAAAATATATTGTACAAACCTTCAGAGAAAATTTCATGGGTTTACTTCAGGTCTTTGGGAAAGATAGTGGCCTTTTTTCAGTGCTATCAGAATACTTAATACTATGAAGATATAACCGACTCTAACAGTAGAAATAATTTATTCTTTGTGCTATTGTTTTATTGATATGCTGTGGAAGACTTGTCATGATGTTGTCAAGTCACAATATGTGCACAAAGAGGACCAAGAATAAGAATTTCTAGTCTGTCTTTAATAATGCCTCTTCCAGTGGAAATTATATTCTTAATTTCATATCTGTCATTGCCTAGCAATTTGTTTTTTCTTGAGAAGGGGGAGGACAAGGGGGCCGGGATGAGTTTTTTTACCTTTTTTCCCTATTTTCATGCAGGCTGCTCAAAGGAAATCACAAAAAGTAAAAATAGCCTTTCTATTCACTACTGAACTTTCAAGTTCTGCCCACGTTTTAAATATGGAAAACCCAAAGTCATGAAAGGTTTTCACCATCTTTCAGAACCCATACCCACTGAGAAACTGTGTTGGGCCATTTGAACTTGAGGGGCATCTTGTAAGATAGGAGTATGGTTTTCCTGAAAATTAAGAGTAATGTCTGACATTTCCTATTGGTATTATTGTATTACTTACCAGGAACTGCTGAACAGGAAAATGAGACTTGGATAACTTTGCAAGGAAAAGGAAAATGTTAGTGACTTTTATCTCATGCCTTAACTAGATCTAGAAGCCATCTTTGAAAATGTAACAGGAAGATCACAGGAAAGCTGTATTTCATTGAAGATTTAATTAAATTTCCTTATGTACTTCTATGCTTGATATCAAGCAGGGAGTTTTGAAAATATTTTTATAATCTTTCTGTTTATTGAGTATGCTTATAGCAGAATTATGAAACAATGTAGAAATCCTACTCCCACTGAAGTATATATCAAAACTTTCATTAATTGTAATGAAGACAGTGTTTCATGTCAACTCACATGTTCCGGTGATATCCCTATGTTATTGTTTTCTTACTTTGGGAAGTTAAGGCTGTATGTATGGATGTAGGAGCAACAATTCTCTATAACTAAGTCAGGAAAGGTCCATATCTTTAGGCAAAAGGTCTAATAATGATCCCTTTGCTCACTAGCATTTGCTGCTGAAGAGATAATTCACTGTTTGTTACCACAAATGTTTTCACAAGCACTGAAAAGAAATCGATGTGTCTCCTCTTAGGATGCTCCTTATCTCAGCATGGATGAATTGCCTTATCAGTAAGCACTGCATAGGTCAGATACAAGTCAGTCCATTCAACCCAATTCAGGCTTCCCTACACAGAGATGTGGAAATATCTTTATGCAGCCCGTTATATCTTGACATGCTCTACTGTGCAAAAGGGGGGGACAGAAGTACTCATGTCATAACAAGTCATCATGATCAATGTGGAACACTTCTTTCAGGACCATAATTCCCAGATATTTGATATAGTAACTCAGCCAGACAGAATTCTGCTGGGTTTTCTGTTTGTTGGGTTTTTTTGTTTTTTTTTTTCGTTTTTTTCCTTACTTACCTATAAAATGTGAGGGAAACCATGGTTGGGAGAAAAGAAAGAAGACTTTGTATATCCTTGTAGATTAAGTTAAAACTAACCATGAACTTAAGCTGGTTTAGATATAGCTTCCTAATTATAATTTCTATATAGATGTTTCCCAAGTGGGCAGACTAATCATGTTGTTCTATGTGTAGAATCAGAAACTTTTAGGCACTGACAATATAGTACTTCTGCAATAGTTCTTCCAGTGCTAATATTACAGAGTGACAAAAGAGTCTTTTCTCTTGAATGAAGTTTTGTGGCCTTAACACAGCAAAGTAAAGACTCCCAGAATATGTAGTTATTAATCCCACCAATATAACTGAATAGTCTAAAACAGGATAGAAATGTGATTCATGCCTGCACTTTAGAGAAATGCTGTGAAAAACATCATAAATCAGCATGAGGGTTCACAAGCTTGTAGTGAAGTGTGATAAAGTGCTTTACTGAACCAGAACTAGTGTTTTTCACTATCTTATAAAACCAAGCACTGTAAAACATCAAATATTTGACACAAGATTTTTCATATTTGATGTGTGTAACCTTAAGAATGTTGGTAACAATTCATTTGGACACCTGTGTGAAAGGACTTTATTTCAACTTTTGAAGTCTTGAGACATTAATTTCTAGAGCATTTTCAATGGTCACAAAAGAAAGGGGCTGATGAGCTTTGAAGAAGGGCAGTGTGATCTTGAGCTTTACAATGAGTATCATTAAAACGATGTGGTGATCCAGTGTTGATAATCATTCCAGAAGCTGATGGCTGGTCTTTTGGGGGCAGAAGGATTCCATGTGGCGCTGAACAGCTCTGAAAGCTGGAATACACTGTGACAACCCATGCACCCATTTTTTTTTTCCCAAAAGAAACAGTGTCACAGAAGGTACAGAGGAACAGTTCAGTGCCACGTAGACAGGATGCAAGCACTGGACATCTAGGTGAGAGACTGGGGGAATAGTCTCAAGTCCACAGTGCCTACTCCTTTGATGGCAGCTGAGGAAGCAGAGAAACAAAGCCAAGAAGGGATAAAACACTATGTTTGTACTCATCAAAGCCATCAATATCTTATTTGACATGAATTAATAACTATTGAAAAATTCAAAATTAAATCTAAATTTCTCAGACTTTTTTTAAATCAAAATTTTTCTGAGAGAATTGTGTTCTTATGAAAAATAGTTTCCCTTTTAATGTACTTCTTCAGAAATTATTATAGGAATATGTTCACGTGTCCTTAAAAAAAGCATTCTACGGTGAAGACTTATGACATGACTTGTGACATGATCATTAGATTAAAATATTTTAATGAAAAGGAGGTTTGAAGCTTTATTCTGTGGCTTGTCTTTTGTCTGTAATTACAAAAGTTCCATCACCTCATAAGGAGTTGCTTTTTTGATGAAAAATTATTACTTATTAATTATACAATTTTCTTTATTTATCCCTAGCATTGCAACATAGGGGTAGCTTACTTCAGAGATATGCAGTGAAATGTGTATTAATTTGCTTTCAGTAAGTTACAACAAAAGTTTTTTATGACAAAGTGTTTTGTCAGTTGTGTGGTTGTTCTTTCCTGTTCAAACCAAATCACATGATTTCTTGCTAGAAATCATCGTAGAAACCTAATCAAAATTAGCATGCTCTAACTACCAATAAAATAAATAAATAACACTTTTGACACCTCCTGTGACACCTGAGATATGGTTTGTCTAAATTACAAGTTAAATACATTAGAACTAATATCACTATTTCCTATGCATTCAGAAACCCTTAGAATTTTGAATACTCCACAGGTTTTGAAATTAATTCCATTCTATCTTAAACTATGCTTGTATAAAAATTAAAGTTTTATTTTGGTAACGTTCAGTGGGCATTGGCTAGTGACAGAAATGAGCATTACTATAAAAATTGAACATTTGTAGAGAACAATATTACCCATTGTAATTTCTCTGTTAACCCTCGTCATAACGTTACTTCGCTCTTCAAAAGCCTATTTTGTTCAAAATCTTAAGGGATCATTCCTTTTATGTATACAGAGTTTCATTCTAATCCAGTTTGCTTTCATGGAATTGGCTTTCTTCCCCTTTTCTTTATGTTGAATACCTTTCGAGACCTTTATAGATTTCATTGAGTCTGGATCTTAGACTTCTGAAAACGTGAAATTGGGAACTATTTATTCTCATTCAAATAATAAATGTGATGTGAATTTCCTGGAAGTTGTTTAATAATATCTTATGAAGCTTGCAGAATTACAGCTGGCAAATTAATTTAAGTGGTCAAAGTTTCACCACAGCTGCAGAGAAATTATGCTCTGTATCAAGGCACTAAACTCATAAATTGGTCTTATTTTTGGTTCTAAGTGTATACTTAGACCAGTATTACATTTTCTGTGTTGCTAATGAGTTCATGCTGTTTGTCAAATTATTGGACTCCCCAAGTGCATGAATGAAGAAAAAAATAATTTGGGTGGGGAGATTTTAATCAAAATTATCATAATCATCATCATAACATATAGAGGTAATTCCCCCTAGAGAACTGTGTTCTGTCGCTTCTAAATTTGGACATTTTAAATCCCTTTGTAAAAATACTCCTGCTAAAGGTGCAAGAGTGCAACTTTCTTAAGGGAAATGTTGGTGGAAGATGTTACATAAGGATGTCCTCAGCCCCTGTGACTGTCAGAGCTGGGGATATGGGCACAGGCAGCTTTGGGGAGAAAAACTCCTGGAACATCCAGCAGTGACATCCACCAGTGCACAAACCAATCCCATGGAAAATTAATGTAGTTGTGAGGGTATTTGAGTTTGTCTTAGTAACAATTGCGTAAGTAAACAAACTCACTGCCTCTTTGTCTGAATTTGAGGTAATTAATAAGTATTTAATTGCAAGTAGATAATCATTCATACTTGGAAAACAAATTGAAAATTATATTTTAACTGCTGTGTGTTTGCCAGTCAAGATTACACTGGAAGGAGATTTGTCATTTTGGAATAATAAATTTCCTTGCATGGTATTTCCAAATACTAGATGTTTTGGGTTGTCCTGTTTCCTGTTTCTAACCATTTTATTGCTGTTGGTACCAGTACTGTAGCATTGTCCCTATTTTTAATCTGAAAACCCGAAAGACTAGAGTAATATTAAAGAATATTTGTGGGTATTCTGAGGGAAAAATAAGAATCCCATACTGATGTGAGAGCAATGAAAAGCAATGCTGTCATTTAGTGTTGTCATTCGCATTAAATATATCTTGTGCTTAAATTACCCATCTGGAGCATATCCATAGTAGGGGCCATATACCCGTCTTCTTTTAGCATACTCATTTATTTTATCTAATGGTTGTCATATATAAATGAAGTGTAATAATTTTTATTTACTCTGGTGATATCAGCGTCAGTAATAAATCTATAATTCACATGCAATGTCAGAATAACAGAAACTAATTTGTCAGTGTTAACATATCCAGACTGATATTATTATTTTACTTTTAAAAGGTTAAGGCCATTCCTTGCATCTTTTAAGTATATTTCCCTCCTGTTACAGGGTAATAAATTTCAAGTGTGATGTTTAAAAGCTCTATGTACATATCATATGAAAAGTGGTTCTTGTTGATTATAACCTTTCTTTACAAATAAAATTGCACATAAATAAATTACAACAAAAATATTAGAACTAAAAGTACCCTGAAGCAGTCTTGTCATATTTTTGCCACTATTTATATTTCATTCCTATGTAGGAATTTTATACTAAAGTGAGGAAAAATGAATACCTTAGAAATTTTATACAGCATTTCAGAAGCTGAATGTGTGTGTGCAGTATGTGAAATAAGTATTTAAAACAATGGTGAAGAAATAACAGTGTTTGAACTCAGTTGGATCAGCAAAAACATACATTTATCTTTTTTCAAAGTGTGTGGTTCAAGAAGGCTTTATATTTTTTAAAATTAGGGATTTATTAATTAGTCAAACTACGAATATTCTCACCAAATCTTTCACTAATCACCTGTTGGATATTTATCACTCAGCAACAGACAGAAGACAAGAGGTTTATTTAGTCTTCCAGAGAGTATTCACGGACACTAACTTCTCCCATTCATTGGCAGTAGACAATAATGAAGTAAATATAACACTGACAACTCTCATGAAATAGTAGAATATTTTTCTTTAGAAGAAAGATAATTTCTTACCTGCCTAATTGTTTTCATTATACAGGAATTTGTATAAGAGTCTATAATTTATTCAAATGGATGGTACTATATTTAAGCATGATTAATATTATTGCAATAAATACCAAAGGAGGTAATCATAATATGCCACTTATGGTAATGTCTTGCCATCATTTTATATCACAGTGATGTTTCAGTGCATTTACAGTATTGTAAAGCCAACCAGTCTGTTGTGGTTCACTATGATTAATGCGACCACCAGTGAAAGCTGATAATAATTAGTCTCTTTCATAAATGGTCATTAAATAGAATATATTCCCTAGAATAAATTTAATCTCATTTTAAGAGTGAAACATGGCAAATGACTTCTCTATCAATTCAGAAGGAATATTTAATGAGAAGTAGAAGTCTACCACACACTGAAAAATGCTTTTGTAATTTGTGTTTTCCTAGATTTTGGTGAAAGGTACCGTAGGCGATGGTTTCACTGGAGACATTGGACTTGATGACGTGTCTTTTCTGGGCTGTACTCTTTACAGTGGTAAGAGCCGAAGGGCACATCTCCAAGCTGTCAGCTGATTCGTTGCTGTCATTTGAAAATATTGCTACTAGAAAAGTAAAAACCAGGCTAGCCTGACAAGGAAATCTAGACTTGTTTCCCTGCTTCTCAGACCCTCATATCGAGGCATGAGCACAAAATAGTTTCTGCTGTGCATGTAAGGTCCGAAAGAGATCCTTAGTGAGAAGTGTGCTGCTTCCATACTCTTGGAGATTTTTATTCCTAAAAGGTAAAATAAACTTATCTGTGTGTAAATGAACTGAACTTTCATTCATCCAATTCAGTTTGATACAGTTTTCCACCTTCCCCCAATAATTCCTAATGTACTTACTGTGCCAATTGTTCTCATATGACAGCACAAAAGTAGTTCAGGTGATAGAGCAACCTGTCATCAAAAGTCATTGTTAGCAAGGGTAGTACAATGTCTGCAGAATTGTAAAATATTATATCCCAAAATACCTGTACTTTAAGACACCAGACTCAAGACCTGGAGGTCATCACAGAAGGGATTTTAAGAGGGCTGCTGTTAGCTGCAGCAGCATTGCAGGGTTATACATGGTGTGACAGTTGCTGTAAAGTCATGATAGGTCTGTAGAGCAGCAAACAGTTTAAAACAGTGTCTGAATATTGGTATCCTAGCACTTAATCTAAAACACCCTAGTGCAGATGCATTTTGTTCTGCTACTCCAAAAATTTCTTGTAGATATAATTAGTTCTGCTAGGAATATCAAATGTGTATGGTATTTCTTTTGCAGATAATTATCTAATGTTTTACTATATTTATACAGCATAAAGCAGTTATTATAACATTTTGGATATAAAGGCTTTTTGTAAATAGTTAATGTACCATGCCTTATATTCAGGGAAAAGAATCTTAAAAGAGCTAATCAGAAAATCCCTAAACATTTTCAAATTAGTTCAAAATAAGCAAGAAATTTGGAAATTATTGAGGGTCAGAGTTTCAAAGTTCATAACTAAGGAAAAAAAAACTCATTGTGTGGAAAGATAAAATGAAAATACTCAAGTATAATGGTGACAGGAATCAGGTTTTGTGTTCTGTATATTTTCAAAATTTTTTAAGTGTCGAGAGCAATTTTTGAGACAGTCCAGTGTCCTGCCTTTATTTTATCTCCTCCATGCCATAAAAATATCCCAACAACCAAAGAACAGTCAAAGAGACTGTGGGAATAGCCTGCAAAACAGAAAACAGATACGGCATTTTCCACCATATTTAACACGAGTGGGATCAGGTTGAAAAAGCAGGGTTCCCCTGTCCCTGCACACTAGAATCAAGCACTGCCCAGTTGCTCTTGTTCCACTTTAAGTGACCAAATACTGACAGGGAGAGCTGGGCTTGACAGCTCGGTGGTAAAATCTCTCATAAGTAACATTGATGTTGAATCTTTTGAATCTTGAGTGTACTGCTTCAATACATAATTTGAATGCCCTAATCAAAGGCTATTCAGTGATGCTTGCTCTGGACAAAATGGTGTTTAATAAAGTACAGAAAATCAATTGTTTCAAAATAGAGGAAGTATCAGATCCTCCTTTCTTTTCACATGTGGTGAAGGCTATGGTACTTCAAAATTTCTTCTTCCATTTCAGCTTATCAGGAGAAGAGGCTCAAATGTGGCATTTATATTTAAAAATTTCTGACCAATAAGGTGCTTGCTATTATTGTGAGTTGTAGATAAATTTATCAATTCATACAATTCTTACTTCAAAACATTCCTTCCCCTAAGTCTTTTGTTTGAGTTTTAGGACATTATGGGAGCATCATTCATTTGACTGAAATATATATTTAATGTCATGTATTTTCTACCTACCTTACAAAATAGAAATGGGTAATTTATTACCAATATTATTGCTCCAGCCTTCAAGGGAAAAAAAAAAATTCTTTGCTATCCCAGACACATTTAATATAAAAAGTCTTCACATGTACTTTTTAATTAACTCAGGTGTATTGCTCAGGTGCATTGTGCACTACAGCTAATAATTTTATAAATTACTAAATTTTAAAAAGGGGTTTTATGATGAAAACTCATTTTATGGACAATAATAGCAAAGGTTTTGAAGAAAAGAGAGTAAGCTTGAAGAAAGGTGCATAGTAAAGAATAGGAGGACAAAAAAAGACGATTTGAAAGAAGTGGTAATGAGTTTGAATGAAACATAAAAGAGGTGGTGGAACAAGGTGGTGACCTCAGAATAATTTCTCTAATAAGAAAATAATTTTTTTCAGTGATAAATTTACAAGGTAAGAAGGTTACATAGTAATTTCCACAGTCACTTTTAGTAATCAACATGTTAAAAAACGCCATTATCATCGGAATAATCTGTTAGCCTTGGTTCACAGGGAAAATCAGTTTCTGTGATTGCTTGGTGAGTCTTGGCATCAGTTTTTTGAAGTAACTCACTGGGTTAATCCAAATTTGAAAGACAGGCAAGAGGTGTAAATAAATTCCTGCAAGTGTCAAAGATTATGTGGATGGTGTGGCAAAACTAGTGCTTTCCACTGAGGACACCTCCAATTCAGTTCCTGCTGAGCTCAACTTAACTGTCCAGGCATGTTTCCATAAAGCTATACCCTGGAAAAGGGTGGGAGTGGCAGGGGGGGAAACCGTTATGAAGCTGGAATGCCTTAGTCCAGGTGCTCAACATTGTTTTGGCTCCTTTTTCAAAGGAAACTTGCCCTCTGTTTCTACAACTACTTCAGGAACTTCAGTTCCTGCCACACTCCCCATGAACAACTGCACAGAGAAGGAGTTTGTCTGTAGAGCCTCTGGCCACTGCATCCAAATGATCCAGATGTGTGATTTTAGACCTGATTGCTTTGATAAGTCGGATGAGTCAGCTTGTGGTGAGTGGAATAGATGATGTTCTTTGCTACCTTACTAGTTTGTGGGTCTTAAACACATTGCTTTAGCAGCTCTATCTTATCTTTGCAATTTGGTATTAGCACCTAGATGTTATTTTAATGTGATTTTCCCCAGAAAAATTTTGCTCTTAATATTTGTGATGTAATGCACTTTCTGCCTTGTGATTCAGACTCAGCCTTTCAATTCAAGTAACTACTGAAATGTGGCAGGAGAAGGAATCCTCAGTTCCCTAATGATTGATAACTATACATGACAATTTTAAGTGAGCATAGTTTCTTAAAATATTCACTGGTCTAGACTGGAAGAGAGAATAACTAGAGTTTCATGTTTGGGGTGGATGTGTGGGAGAATTGGATCCACTTCTTGTCTTCTTCAATGAGTATGAGTTTCATTTGCTTGTTTGGTTGTTGGGGTTTTCTTCATACCAAATTGTTTCAGCAGCAGCAGCAATTGTGAAATTCACCCTACTCCACACAGAAGTGAGTTCCAGCCTGTAAAGCTGTTAGTCTTATGGGAACGCTATAAGTGGGACAAAGGACAAGGTCTGCATAAGATGTCCATAAAGATCTAGGACAATTGTTGATTGCTTCTGAGTTGCAGCAGTTCACACTGTAGCATTTTAAAAGCTGTTAATGACTTCCTTTTGCCTCAAAGAGCAGGACTTGAAAGAGCTATTTACTGAAGACAGTTAATGAGGGGGACAGACATCTAGAGACAGTGACCTCATCAGCCTTTGCAAGCACAACTATTGTCACTGAAAATGAAAACTCTGAATTCATTATGTGTAGTGTTGGGAATTCAATCACCTCTCTCAGGGCTGAGGACTCAGTGAGGAAAAGCATCCTTCAGTCCCTATGTCTATTTCTTATGTGGGAATAACTGGAAGAAATGAATCTGATGTTTAAATATCACTGGGTAGTTTCCTATAGTGTGAAAAAACACCAGCCGTTGAGATCTGGCCCTGAGAAATAAATGCAGAGCCCTCTGCATATTTCTCTCTTCAGAAATTTACATTACCTTACAAAACATCTTTTCCTTCTAAGCAAGATAAATACTGTGGAGACTACCTCTTTAAATATTTGCTCTGTCTGAGGTCTCCCATCACTAAGATGGGAATTTATCACTTAAATGACAATGCTAGGACTTAAAAAGTCCTGAATAAAACAGAAATATGATCACAGGAAGGTGTTATCTTTCTCAGAGGCACTTCAAATATAATGTTTACAAAGCATGTTAAAAAGGGGAATAAGCATTTAATGCAACTCATCATTCTCATGAAACATCACAAATCTTCATATGAGCAACTCATGAGATCACACTGGCTGCAGTTTACTTCCTTAGTGAGGATATATAAGCTATAAATCAAAACTCACTCTCTCTTTAGTCTACCATTTTTAGCCTTCAGAGAAGGAAGCATCAGGCACAGTTTACCAACAAACTATGATTTCTTGATGCAGCATTTTATATGGGTTTGTGGGTTAAAATAAATTCTCATTTTCCTTGCACAAGTGCCAAAAAAGTCACTTAAGTGTAATAATCTGTTCCAAAGATCTACAGAGTGACTAGACTCAACTTGGTTCATGTGCTGGAGAATAAATATTCATAGCAGAAACGGAAAATAAATTGGTTTCTTTACCCTAAGGAAGATCAGTAGTGAGCTCACTTTTCTTGTCCACTTGCTCAGGAAGCAAAAAGTCATTGAAAGGCAGTTGCATATTTATTTAGTAAGACAACAATTTGGTATTTGATACCAATACCAAATCAATGCATTTTTATGTAACTTTCAAGTTTTGTGAGAACTGCTTGAAAAATTGGTTTGTTTGGTTTTTTTTAGAATTTTGGGCATGGACTAAGTACACAAGTTATAATGATTTGCTAATGTCACCAGCCTACAGGACTGGAGACAGAGCTGTACAGCCGCTCACAGATTCTCAGCTGATGAATTTTACATAAATTTCCATGTATATTACATGACAGATTATTAGAATGACCTGAAATCTGGTCAGAATGCATATGGAGGTAGATACTGAGGTGCAATTGAATTGGTATATTCCCAAAATTAGAATCAGTCTAATAGAGGCGAACATATAAAATGCATGTTTTATCTATAGGGAAAAACTATGCATGTTAGTAATGTGTAAGTATTCACAGATACTATAAATTGAATACTTTTTGTTTCCATGTTGCTTCTTGTATCGTAACATGAGTTAAAAATTTTCAATTTTTATATAAACATGAGTAATCACTGTTAATCTCTAAAGTCATGGAAGTCTGTGACTTCGAAGATAAAGGCCTGTGCGGATGGCATCAACCAGCCTTGGAACAGATGTCAGGAAACTATTCCATACATATCACAAACACATTCAAGTGGCAACTTGGAAGAGGAGCAAATCTCTACCCTGAGCAAGAGCAACACTGCCCATTAACTGATCATACGACGTGAGTACATTTTTTCAGGTGCTTGAGTCTCTTCTAGAATGTATGATCTTAACCACATATAGATTTTCAAGGGGAAAAACTGCTCCATTTACAATACTGAAACAGTTTACTGATTTATTAATGGCACATAATTAACTGACAAGCAGTGAAGGAGGTATTCAGGATCAATACTACAGATGAATCGAAATAAAAAAAAACAATTATAAGCAGGTAAAAAATTCTAAACACCTTTCTATAAGTAATTCCCAGAAGTTTCAGTACCTCCCCAATCAGAGAACCACGTGCACTTCTCCCACAGGATATGTGGAGTACAAGCACGTTCCCCCTTATGGGAAAGCAAGTTTGGAAGACATGGCTTCTCCAGCTTTATGTGTACACATGCCATGAGAAATCAACCCTCCTTGTAGCACGCCAAGCTGCCAGCCCAGCAGTTGGCTGCAGGCTGTGGGCAGCATCCAGTGGGGGTGGTGCTCTGTCTGGTCTCTGCAGTGGTTGTGGCACCAGTAAGATGACCTCTGGCATGTCAAAACCAGGTGTTGGCCACTGCTCTTTGCACTGCGTTATCAATCCCTGCTACTAAAAATTTTCATCCCACTTTTACACTTCTTTTCAAGCTGACTTCTCCTTTGAAATCTGGCTTTGTAATTAATTTGGTACTGCCTAATTCAGTTCATGGTGGTCATCCTCTTGATCAGTTTTAGGTGAATACCTTCTCAAGCAGTCTTTATTCACACAGACAATTTATGCTCATTTTTCTACCTTACTAGCTATGGCTAGTTGTTGTAAGCTATTGCTACCAATTTTGTTATTGTTATTGTTAACTATCATTGTTAGCTATTGCTCTTATCCCAGCAGTTTTGCCCAAGGGTGGGCAGCACAAGTTAACACAATGGGTCTTGTGAATTCTGCAGTCATTTAATATTTGACTAATGCAGTTCAAAATGGCTGTAGTTAGAGCTAACTTCAGTTTAGTTGATATTTTATTTACCATTTATTTTTGTTTTAACATTTTTCTGGTAAATGATATAACTTCATATTAAAAGGTAAAATATCTATTCTCTCAGTGAAGACTTGTAAATTAACATTGCATTCTAGGTAGATTGCTTAAGATAGGTACTAGCTCCCCCAAAGATACTCCTTTGATTTATCTCAAGGAACAAAAATTAGCTTTTCTGCATGCACCTTTGGTTTTAAATGTGTGGGGTTTTTGATTTTCTTTTTTTATTAAGTAAGAAATGTGTTTTAAAAAGATGCATTAATCCAATGTATTCCAGTTAAAAGTAACAGTAAGATTTATTGAAAAAAAACCCAACAGATAACTAGCAAGTGTTTTGAGTACAATTTTCAATGTAATACAACTTCATTAATAAGAAAATTTCTGTACAGTGTATTTATTCTGAACAGAAAAGTACTTGCCTGGTTCTAGTGACATGTATGTTTACTTCCTGTGACAATCGCCCAAAGGTGGTCTTTAAATTAAGACCACTCCAAAAAAGTTTTTGCTATGTTGCTACTAGTTTAAAATGACATATTGCATTTAATCAGCCTGAATTCTATCACTATTAAAGAATGAGCTCAACATGTTAGTTTCACTGTGCACTTCATTAAAATTACTGCATTTTTACAAAAATCCCAAAACAACAATACCAAATCCAGAAAAAATCATTCAACAATAGCAAAGAATTACAATGCTACCTAGTTGTTTCTAGGTCTCATGTGAAAAGGAAGTATGTTCCATAAAAAAGAGCAACTGTTTACAATAAATTAGCTGTCAAATCTTCCATTGACTGCTCTTTAATTGTTATATATTAGCCAATACTAGCCCTGTATGTGTACTTAGTAAATCCTCTCACAACCTTTCCGCTATAGGTTTGAATTGGCACAGTGATACATGGAATTGCATTACTGGTTTTCAACGTATTTTCAGTGTTTAATGCCACTCACAGTATATTGAAAAGGACTGATGAAAAGAGAAAGTAAATGATCCATAGAGATTGCAGTTTTCAGGCAACTCTGTAATGTATTTCTCTTGTGATGTTTCGCATGAGATGCAGTTTGGTTCTATGGTTTCCCCCTTCCCCTTGTATATTGGTCTGTAGAGAAGTACAGAAAATAGATCCTTCCAAATTACCACAGGAGATGCAGAGCAGCAGTTTTGTTGAATTAAAACCCTGCAACGCTTAGTTTTATTTTCTCATCCATTTTCCCCAAACTTCCATGGAGTTAGATGAGGCAAGCTGTGTTACTGTAATCTTGTATGTTTGCAAATTAAAAGAAAATATGCATGACTACGTATAGAAATGTTTGGATTCATCCTGATGCAAGAGTAGCTGGCAGTGCAGCTTACAGTGAGTTCTTTCAGCAAAAATACCTGTGAATACTTGGAGTCAAACCATCTGCTTCCCCAGAATAAGTACTTGGGCTAGCCACATGTAGGCTGGTGAATTGTGAGGTGGAGGTGTGAGTCTTTGAAGCTGTAATTACATTAATTAAGTGAAAGTAATTACTTTGGAAATAGAGAGAACAGCTTGTATGTGTATATATAAACCAAAGGCTGGAGGATTAGAAGTCATTATGGGAGTTTGCCATGGCAGCCTGGTTTGAGCTAGACAGTCCCTGGCTTGAGCTAGAAAAAGTCAGTTGTGCGTTTTACAAAGGACTAGGTGACATTGGCATTGTGCACTGAAAAGACCACTATTCGTGTATGAATGTAGAGCTCCTGTGACATGTTTCTATACTTAGCAAATGGAATTCTCTACTGCAGTTCGGTTTCGAAAAGCTATAAAAATAAAAGTAGCAGTTTGTTTAGGCTTAAACAAGTGTACAGAGTTGACACCAGCAAATGGATAAGTCTATCAGTTTATTTCCTTTTTAAAGAATCTTGTTAGTGATGTAGCAAATTCTTTGACATTATTAATGATATTTGGGTACAACTGTTAATTGAAAACTTTGTAGTCACTTAATTGGTATGATAATTCATGCATCAAATCTAATGAATCAAAGCAAAAATGGATGTAGAGATAAATTTCTAAGCTGACTTGATAATTATTGCTGTGTAAAGAGCTCCCCTGATGAACATATTTTTAACACGTGTCTTGCTTTTGTGTCTGCTTTTCAGGCAATCATTAGCAGAATTCAGGACAGGAAAATCAGGCAAAATTAAAGTTAAGTAATATACTTAAGACCAGCAGTTTTTTTCAAATATCAAGAAATGTTTTAAATTTGAGAGTCTAAGAACTTCAAAATAGGAGAAAAAATTATTAAATATTGTATATATGGTTTTACTTGTTTACTTGGAGTTTTTTGTTTGTTTGTTGGTTGTTGTTTTTTTTCCTTGTGTGTCTAACGTAAATAATACCATTTACTTTTAAGAATAAGAGTGGCCAGAAATTATTTGCAGGATGATGTCATATTATTTCATTGCAAGTAATCATAATTTAATCAAACCTAATTTTGTACAAGAAAGAGAATATACCCAAAGTCTTTTTTACTTCTAATGTTAGGATGCCAGAGCATGGAATTAATCTCATAATGAAAATAAATTAAATTGTGAAGACTTTAATCATTTTGTGTTGGTAAAACTTTGCCAACTCATTTTCTTTCTGGAATTCGTATTTATTATATAAAACAAGGCATCAAAGTTTTATGCGATACACTTGGAGTATGCTCACAGATAGAAATTTTCTTCTGGAATTTTGACTCTTAGGATCCAATAATAAATAGACGATGGTTTTATTTAGTACAAGATTTCCTTCTCACACTTCTGGCGGTTTTCTTTTGAGCAACTTGCTGATGTCAGTGTCCAGTTACAGGTCTCAGTATGATTTGTGTTTTGGTGTGTTAAGCTTCTTTGGTTCCACTCAGTTTGATTTAACTCAAATCTTGTATTCAATCTTGAACTCAATCTTGTATTCGCGTGACAAAGGTAGAAATTTATTTTCTCTAGCACTATGCAAAGAACTCCGTCTGTTGGCATCCAGCTGTAAACACAAGTAGAGGTTGGCTTCTGCAATAGGAAATAGCTCTATGACATCCTTTCAGAAAGCAGTCTTCCAAAAAATTTATGTCTGCTTTATTATGGCATGACAATCATATTATTTTTTTTGTTTCTGTGTTTATTATGCCTTAATATTAAATGTTAATGGATATGAGAGATTACTAGGAAAAAAAAATGTTTCCAATCATAATAAGAGAACTTACTCTTTTTTGGAATAACCACATTGAAAGTAATTTAATACATATGGCTGTAAGTGAAAATCTGCATTCCTAATAACTGTTTGCTCCCGATTCTCTTTTAATTTTTTTAATCTACACAGAAATACTTACATTTAATTCAAGGAAAGCCTTCCTTTCTTTTTTTTTTTTCTAGTAGCTAGATACAGATTTTAGTTACTGACTATTTAAGACCTATTAATATTTAAGTGGTTGGAATTGTTCAGCAGAGAAAATCTTTCTCTCATGCGTAGAATTAATTAAATTATTGGAGTTCTTATTGTCCTTTAAGAATACTGGAAATTACATATTTTATAACATTTAAATTTTGAATATAGAATATTTTTCTGAAACAATATCCTCACAGCTGCAACAATCTTTATTGGGGGAAGAAATTTTTTGAAGCCTATGAATATGTTATATGTCAAACTGCAAGAAGAGGTCTGTGAAGGTTTTGTCCATATATTATGATCTAAATAGGCCATCCTATATTTGTTCATATATCATGATCTATAATAGGCCATCCTATATTATCTACAGAAGGATAAGTAGTCAAAGTATTTCCGGTGCAGACACTGAATATCTAACAAGTACAGATAAGAAAGGAACAAGGTATTTTTTTCTCATTCTCTGTCTTTCTCATCGTAAATCTTCTCATGCTTTGTAAAGATTTGTGCCCTGCTACATTTCTTTCAGGTTCACAGTCACTGTAAACCTTAAGTAAAACCTTGGCACTGTCCACCACATGAGTACCCTCTCCTTCCTATATCACCTGTGGCCTTCTGGCTGAACTAATGAGCATAATGGGCAGTGCATTGAGGTGCTGTTACCCAGACCATAAAGGAAGTGATAAATTTCTTCTTGAACAAGTTCTTGCACATTAAGGTGTCTTTCACGTCTGAATTTTTGTAGCATTTTTTGTTATTTCTCCAGGAAGATGCAACGTTGTGGGAAATGTTAGGGTTTGCCTTTTTTTTTTTTTCTAACAGAAGGGTTATTCTTTTTATATATGTACATTTCTATAACACCTTCTGTAAAAGTTCTAAATTTTCTCTACTCACCGTTCCCATGAGCAGTTTCCCATGTAACAGGCAAATTTCAAGTAAAAGGCTGAATATGTTCATGGCTTCTCCATTTTACACTTAATAGTGTAGTTACATTGGACTATACATGATCACATAAAGATTAAACTCTCCTCGTGTCTTTGCCTGTTTCCTTTGGAATATTGTAATAATGAATTTTGAATGCTATATATTTGTATTGCAACTTTTGCTAGAAAATATAACAAGTTTTCTTCTTATACCTTTTAAATTTTTACCAGAACTTTCATATCATCTGGTTTTGACGCTATAAACAAGAATTAATAGGAGTGAACAGAAAATGAAGGTAGCATGATGGAAAGGTCAAAGTATCACAGTTTACAACCACCTTGTGACAAGTGTATAAGGCATTAAAATATCAATGCTATATTCTGATGACAATACAAGAAAAAAATGACAAAAACATAAATATTTTCTCATAAATATGTTTTTTAGGAATTAAAAGGTTAGAATCTAACTCCCTATTAGCTAAAATTTTTTCTCAGAAATCTTTTGATGAAATGTTTTTAGCTAGGAAATCTTAGCTAATCTAAAACAAAAAAACTGCAAATGAATTAACTTTAGCAAAACTTCTGTCAGGTGGTTGCTTATGCTTTGGGGGAAAGAAGCTAGAGAAGAGAGTGATCTCCCACAGCCTCACTACCCACATAAAGGATGCTGAGGATGTGGAAAATGCAAACTGAAGCCATTGTCTTGACTGATTCAAACCATCAGCTTGAGCTTTGATGTCCCGCATTTTCCTGATATGTCCAATATCCTACAATCCTTCCCCTTTGGTCAAGAGAGTGCTTCTATTGAAGGTCACCTAGTGCCCTACTGGGTTTTCTTGACCACTATTTTGGTTTTTTCTCTATACAGAAACCCATATGTTCTAAGTGCAGGTCACTCACCTGGCAGATCCTGGACAGATGATGTTGGAGAGCTGAAGAATACTTTCAATGCATAATAGGTGCAATAGGTGTGGGGCTCTGATTTGCTACATAGACACTGCACAGTGTTTATGGACACCGAGAATCAGGGAAAATGAAAATGCACCTGGAGGCTGCTGCTTTCTGAATTTTGAAGTTTAATAGGGTGTGCTGATCATTGGGATGCTTGTAACTCTAAGGAGACTAAAATTTCCCTCTCCAGTTTATGTTTTCTGTTTGTTTGTTTTTCTCATTGTTGCTGAGATTTGGAAGGAAATCAGAACTTTTTAGTGAAAGGGAGTTGTTTCTTTTCTAATCAAGTTTAGCGTTCAGTCCTAAGGAAAAATAATGAGTAAAAGCTATTTTATGAGTCCATTGAAGTGTTTAATCAGGCGTTCTCAAACAATTTGTGGAAGATACACAGACGAATTAACACTTAAAAAACTGAGAGATGTCCAACAGTTCATTAAATAAGAGTTTGAACTTGCTGTACAAGAAGGTTCATCTGAATAAGTTTTGATCCACTTTCAGACATTGCAACAATAGACAATTAGTACTGTGAAATGTGTAATTCACAGCCTGAGACGTGACTTGATAGCACTGCCAGATTTAAGATGGGCCTAATTTTTTGATAGATCTCCAACTTTTCTTAACCCACCTAATCTTTCCCTAATTAGTATATTTAGTTCACTGTGTTCTTTTGAATGCCTTGAAGGGGGAAATAGCATGAGGATTATTCTATGAATGTCCATTCTTTGCCAACTACAGTTTAAAAGATATTTGAAATATTAAGTTATTAACGAAGACAAGTATGCAAATATAGGTCAATTGCTTATGTTGAAAATTTTATATCCATTAAAATGTTTTGAATTTCCCTCTGAAATTAATTAGGGTTTTTGGACTGGCACAGGAGTGTCTTTATATAAGGAATGCTTCTTGTACGGAGGTAAAATTAATTATTTTCAAAGGGTAAATATCAAGATTTTAATGACAGTGTAGCTGCCAACTAAGAGGTTTTCCATGGGTTAGTTTTCTAAATTGGCCTGGCTCTGCAGCTACTGGCAGGGGAGCCTGCCTGTATTCTGCTGAATTTCAGCACTTACATAAGATCTATGCTGAAAGCCAGATTTTTTCACTATTATAAATGTTGAAAAATACCTTGTTTTACAGTTCTTACCATTAACTTCTTGAGGTCTCATTAAAAAAACAAACAAACAAACAAAAAAAAAACCTCAAGGGGGTCTTTTTATGGAATATGAAAGAAATTAATTTAAGAAGGGATCAGTTGATTAACTCTCACAATGAAGAAAGTTGTCTTCTCTGAAGATCACTTAAAAAACAAAGGTTGAGGGTGAAGGGGTGAAGAACATCATCTGAGCAGAGTAAGAGAAACTGATAATTTATGTTTATGGAAAGCTTTGGAATACCTTGTTACTGCATATTTCTTACTAGTTTAAGATAAAAATGGCCCAGCTAAGAAATCCTTTACTTTCAAAGTCAGAGCTTGACAGAACAAACAGGTGATTGCATGTACCTTAATTGGCTTTCTTCAAACTCTTCCCCTGTAGATCATGCACCTCTCTGGAAATTCCATACAGGCTTCTATACCAGGCATTTTAAGAATTCAAGACAGAGAAATTACTTTGTTCTGTGAGCAAATGTGATGCAGGTTAATTTTCATTAGGAGAAAGCTTTCCTTTTGAAGATGGATAGGTCACAAATACTCTAGTCTTGTAGTCCTAAGTATAAAAATTTCCATGATAGGAGTGAAAGTGAACAAGGATGCTCTTCACATACTTACCCATCCCCTTCTGATCCCTCTATTTCCCATTACTTGCCCGCATAACCTTAATATTCCTGTAATCACATGCCAACACCATGTTTAATGGCTTGCACTGTGAAGTGTTTCATACAGGGGACTTTCATCTGGTTTACTAGTTTGAAATGTGATATTATTGCAAACACTGAAACATGGTCAAAAAAGTTGCAATGACACCTGCCTTCTTAGGATGGGCTGTGGGACAGTAGCATCTAGGCAGAGATGTGATCTTTGGCCTGCCTTCAGGTCAAAGACATGTCTGACAGACCATACCAGTAAGAGATGGATGATTGAATTTCATCATGGTATTGATTGTACCCTGCCACTGTTTCAAACTGGTCTCACTGAGAGGCATGGCTGTAATACTGAATACTCTGGAAAGCATGAGGTCTGTAAGCGCTATTGCTTTTCAGAGCTTTTTATCATTCTGCTTCTTATAGTCCTTCTGAATGCTGTTGTAAATACAGTGCAGGCACCCTTGGGCCATTGAAGGCATGAGTTCCCAGAAGCAGAGTAAATTCTGAATTTTTCAATATTTTTGCAAACCTTAAGAGAACTGGATCCTCTTTTATCTCCAAGCCAGGCTCTGGTAGAATACTCAGCACCAAGGCAAAAAAAGAAACTTAAAACTTCTACCTTGAAATAACAGCTTTCTTCAGGAGAAAGTAGGGAAATAAATGAACTGTCCAAACACATGCTTCTTGAAAGATCTGTAACCATGAGTTTTCAAAGCTTTCAACTATTAGTTATAGTACAGGCAGTTTATTTGGAGAATGTTTTAATACTTAGGCTAGAGGATGAAGTAAATGCATGCAGTAATTATACAGTTGTCCGAGTTGCTAGGATTCAGTGATAAAGAAAAGCATCAGCAGCAATTGTCTCATTTGCCTTTTAATGAAAAGAAAAATAATATTGTGGAGAAGATCCTGATTTCCACAGATCCTTACTCTTTCCCCTAGGATTCCACCCAGACAAACTTTGGTCCCTGCTATGTTTATGAGCAGTTTTCAGTGATCTCACATGTAACAAATCTGACTATGCAAAATGAAGATCTGTCCCATTAAAGTGTTGCTTTTTAAATTGTTTGTTTGGATGCTTTTTTCTTTTCTGGTGCAACGCCAGGGGAGGTAGAAGCAGTAGTACAGCTAACAAGCAGTGAAGCAGTCTCTGATTTGTGAGGATTTTTGAAGGCCTGTTTCTGAATCTATACCATCAAACTCCTCACTCTTCCCATTAGGCAGGATTTTCGGTCTGTGGAGAACCTGATGCCATGACATCTTTGAGCATATTGTGTTTCTCTTGGCAGCGCTTGCTGGGTATGGTCATTGTCTTCTCACAGCTGTAGTGATACAGCTTTACAGAGTGGCTGCCCAGAACCTGGCCAACCAGGAAAACCAAAAAGAAAGGAAAACCTAATGCCAGCACCTATTTAAAAACATAGCCTCCATTGTCAGGTTTGTAAGCACTTGTTGGAAAGATTCTTTTGAGGAGTACTGAGCGTGAAGCAACTCTGTTGGAGAGAAGAGAATCTTAGCTCTAGTCAACAGCTGCATTTTATTTTGAAAAGTAAGGTTTTTAGGGGCAAAATCTTAAATACCCAAAACTCTAAAACTGTACTTCTGGTCTCTCTATACACTCAGACTCTGATGCTTACTTCAAAGACAGCCTCATCTTTCCCAGTAGCTCAGGGGCCAAAATTTCACCCAATATTTTCTTGACTTTAGGCCAGGATCAAACCCTCTGATTTCCCTGAGGAAAGAGGGCAGTAGGGAAAGCCAGAGTCCCTCTACCCACGTCTACGTGATCCTGTGGGCTGACTTCAGCTCTTTTTTTTTTTTTTTGCCAATCTCTGATATGGAAATACTAGCTGCCTTTGCAAGGGTGGTTTTTTTTATTCTGGCTACACACTAAGAAGCCTCCAGATACTCAGACAGCAGATGCTATCGAAGGAAATATTGCAATCATAAATTAATTATGATGAAATGTTTTGTTTTAATAAATTATAACCCTTTTTCTCTGAGCAGGTGCACTGAAGAAGGCTGGTATCTCTTTGCAGACAGCTCAAATGGAGAATTTGGTCACACAGCTGACATTGCTACCCCAGTTATCTCCCTTACAGGGCCCAGGTGCAAAATCATATTCTGGAATCACATGAATGGTTCAACAATAGGGGTTTTGGAGGTACAGAGATGCTCTTTGTTCTGTTTTGTTTTTCTGCATGAAATTACTGTGAGAAAATTTATGCCTTCTCTTTTTTTTAGTTTCATTAAAGCCTAGGCTGCAAGTAAATGAAAATGAACAATTGCTAACACTCTACTGCTCTCAACATGTTATGATCTGAAGGAAGCATGAGCTCAAGTAGACTGGAGAAATTATAATTTTCTGTAACAACCAGAAATTGTGACTGTTACAGACATGCTGTGGTTGGAATTTCCATACAAGAAAAAGCTTTGTGTCACACAGTACCATTTGACACTGAAAAGCAACAATAGATATTTGGACATCAAGGTTTTTGGCTAAATGTGGGAGCAGGAAAAAAATAATTGTACCAAAATTTGACATAAAATTCTGTAGAAGGAGCTTATTCCTTGAAAAGCTGAACATGTCTCTTTCAGAGATTAATTATATTCATGTAAGCAGCATTGAACTATTTCTGTGGCATATAAGCAACAAATTTGCTTTCCCATACCCTTTTCTTTACTCCAGTTAGAATAAAAGCACTTCTGTAAAGGAAATTTAACTCATTAGAAGCTTGTAGATCAAATGAGCCACTGCAGAGAGAAATTAAGAAAACAGCAATGTTGTTCTAAACAGCTTTTTTACCACACAACTCTGGGCTTATAATAGGATTTCCCAGGAATGTTAAGAAATACCTACAGCATCAGGAATGGATTGAAAAAAATACTCAGTGTACGTTACCCAGTCACCAGTGCACTCAGTATCATATTGGATGTGGGCAGTGCATGTCGATTTAAATGCACAAATAAATTCTCACTAGCTCAGTTACTCCGAATAGCAATCTATAATAAAAAGCTGACAGAGTTCAACTGTTGTGAAATCAAAATTAATATGTGTGTTGATATAAGAAATGAAATCTGGGATGTGGTGACCTACACGCCCTGCGTGTGGCTTGCTAGGTATTCATTGGAAGCATGTTCTGTGTTTTATTGGATTTTTCCTAAATAACTTTTTTAAAATGTAGTTGAATTTCTCCCAGCTAGGTGAAGATCTCACTAGGCTGCTTGGCAAGCAGTAAAATATTAATTCATAAGAATCTGTGGGAAATCAGAGCATAAAGATTGTTCATCCTCAGTTTTAAGGCTTGGGACCTATTAACGTGCTTTGGGACTTCTTTGGATACTCTGGGGTCCAGGGCTTCTTTACAGTGTAGGAACCCATGTTAGTTGGAATCACACTCAAAGAGTGTTCTGCAGAATCAGCAGCAAATTCTGTGGAGCCATGGCCAGTATTACCACCACCAAAGGCAAATGTGTATAGTATAGGATTTTTTTTTCTCAGTTTCAGCACAGATTACAATGTCCCTGTATTCTTTAACTGATTCTCCCTCACCCCCAACCTAATTGATTTTAAGAGGTACCAAAGGAAAATCATGAGATCTTTGCACACTGTTAAGAATTGCCTGGATTCAATTGCTTGATTAATCAATTAATAATGGGTATAAGAATAACTCAGAATATAAAACCATTTAGGTGATATCTCATTATTTGTATTAAGAAGGCTCTAACTATTGCATGAATGTGAATATTTTCTGTGCTTAAAAGGCCTTTAATCAATAACTTCCCCCAAGACTACCACAGTTTTTGGACTTTTGCATGTTAGTCTGCATCCATGCCATAAATATCATGTAGGATTGCTGAAGATTTTCCTGCTGTTTGAATGAATGGCTACCTTCCTGTGTTTCTATTACTTTTTTAAACATTGATTTGCTGTCGCTTTCCTGAGCAACCTCAGTTTGATTATTTGTTGGAACCTTTTTTATTTAGTTTCTGTTCTCTGACTTGGCATGGGTAATTCTACCAAAGTATTAGATGTGCTTTTTTGCAATGTAATTGAAATGCGTAGAGCTTCAAAGTGCATTAAGGTACAGGGAAGCCTTGGGTTTCAATAGCACACGAATTTATGTCCATGTTTTACTCTAAAATTTTGACCTTTATCATGATATGATAGAAAATATGAATTTCTGATGAAGGAATTGGATATATAATAGAGTAGATAATTTACAGACTGTAAAAGCATGTGAGTGTATGTCTCTAGTCACACATATATCTACCTTCATATAAATATATAATTTGTATTTGAGAGTAAAAAAAAGATATTTTCTTATTCAGCACACTTTATTCGTTCAGATAATATCTGTAATCCCTTTTTCTCTAATTTATTTATTTTCATTTGAAATTCATGTCTTGTATGGGCAGATCTTCCTGTCTATAAAGCCAGAAGTCACTTGTTTTTCTATCCAATTTAATATATTATCTATTTGTTTTGTTCCCCTGAAATGAAAGCTCTTTAGTGTGAGGATTTGCTGTTTGCTTGGCAGAACTTACCTGTTATGCAATATCATGTACCCTCATAGGACTGCATAAATTTAAAACAAAAAAAAGGAGTTTTTTCATTATGATGAAAAATGCCTGGGCTGCCCTAAGAAGATTACGCAGAGTAGCAGTAAATCCTTGAAAGCAGAAGTAGTTCAGGCAACTGGTGAATGGATGTTTAGCTCTGCTAGTACTGGCTGGAGACAGAGCTTGACACACTTCATCAAACACCCATCTTGTTATTGTCAGCTCAGTTGAATTTGGATGCCCATGAGGTTGGATCAAAGAATATTTAGGACTTTCTGCTCATGTTGAAGAGTGTCCTTATTCTCCAATTTGCTGTTTACAAGGGTATAGGCTTTTAAAAATCTTTCATTGCTCAGACAGATGACATTTGGTCTTTATAAAAAAAGAAAAAAAATTATTTGTGGAAGAAAGAAAATGTTTCATGAGAAAGGACAAGAAAATCTATCCTGGAAGAGCAGTTAATTGTATGCATGAACAAGTATATTTTTCAGTAACTCTTGTTAGCTCTGTTTCCATGTTGTACAACTGAATCACAACCCACTAATGATCAATTTTTATTCACTGCTAGCCACTCTGGATAAAGTAATGAGATAAGTTAGTCCAGTTAAGGCTCTGGGCTGGGTATGTTTATGAGGAGATCAGAAATTCTTAAAGCATTATTTTCTTAGTATAGTCATTTACACTGACATCTCCATTTGCATCAGGTTGGACATTAGGAAAAGGTTCTTCACCCAGAGGGTGGCTGGGCACTACCACAGGCTCCCCAGGACAGTGGGCGCAGCACCCAGCCTGACCAAGTGCAAGGAGCACCTGAACAGTCTCAGTCATATGATTCAGTTTTACGTAGTCCTGCAAGGAGTAGGGATTTGGATTTGATTGCCCCTTCCAATTCCAGATATTCTATGATTCTGTGAATTTTAAAGGTGGAATAGAGATTAGATGTACAAGACAATTTTGTACTCTTGTATACAATTATATGACTCTTAAGTGAGTTGGTAATGGAAACACATTTTTTGGTGACCTAGAATTATTTTGTTTTTTAGGTACTCTGTAAAAGCAGTAACAAGACTTCTAAACTGTGGACTCAAAGTGGCAGCCAAGGTCCCCAGTGGAACAGAGCAGAAGTGTTCTTAGGAATTCGTTCAAATTTTCAGGTGTGTCTTCATATGTGATGTGCTTCCTGGAGAGCTGGCTATTAGTACCTCCATATTAAGCATTCTTCACCTTTTCATTTCCCTTTTTACACCATGCACGTACCTCTCCTCCCAAACAGAAGAAATCATCTTTTTGGCTGCCTGCTTTGTTATCTGAGCAGAACTCAAGTTTTTGGAGATTTCTCACTCCTCTTTAATCTCAGACTGATATCCATTTCTAGGACTGAGAATCCCTTCTATCGTTGAATCCAACTCTGCTTAAAATATTCTACTTCTTTCTCCTTAGTGTGCAGTAAGTACAAACATTTGGGTTTTGAAAAAAGACCCTTGAGTATGATGTTCTCTTTGAAATCGGAGCAGATTCCCAAGCCTCTTAGAGATACTTGCTTTGTTGTAGACTTATGAAAAAATCCCAAAAAACCAGCTATAGTCAGTAACATGTTTTTAAAAGAGTTACATTTCCTGATACTTCGGTCTTGGAATTTTAATGAAATTTAAAAATTCTTTTTACATTCACGGGAATAAATGATGGATGGCAGTCTTTTTCAGACTTACTTTGCAGAAGTAGGTGGAACCCTTGCCATTAATTCAGGGTGAGTGAGGACTAGTATCTCTTTGAGTGGCATGATTTATTTCCTTTTTTGTGTGTGCTTGGTAATGTTAGCAGATGGTCCTTCAATAACTACGGTGACAGATCTGTACTAAATGTAGTACAAGATTTTGTAGAATTATGCTTTGACAGTAAGAACTGACCACTTCATATGAAAAGATTTGTGAGGACCAAGTTCAGTCTCTGTT
This sequence comes from Struthidea cinerea, assembly GCA_013397865.1. Lineage (NCBI taxonomy): Eukaryota > Metazoa > Chordata > Aves > Passeriformes > Corcoracidae > Struthidea > Struthidea cinerea. The sequence continues at coordinate 416,993 of VZTI01000065.1, read as the reverse complement.
CTTTTCATGTTGTGTGTATAAGCTTTTCTCTATCTTATCAGTGGCTTACTGTAATAGCTCTGTAATTTTTACTAGGTTATTTTCAGGGCAAAACGTGGTGTCAGTTACATGGGAGACGTGGCAGTGGATGATATTACCTTTGAAGATTGTTCTCCTCTGCTTATCTCAGACAAACCTTGCACATCAGAGGAATTCATGTGTGCCAACAAGTACTGCATCCCAAAGAATAATCTGTGTGATTTTGTAAATGACTGTGCAGATAACTCAGATGAAAGCCCTAGTATTTGCGGTAAGTATGGTAGTTTTTTTAATATAATTATCATAAATAACTCTGCCTGCTGTGAATTTTTATTACTCAGATACTTTTGACAGCTCAGCTAAGAAAGCAAACAAGAAGGTAATAATTTAATTCTATTCCTTGGCTTTTAAGGATTTTAAATTACTATTATTTAATTTAAAGTCACACGATAGAAAATACAAAGACCTGCTAATGAATTTATTAAAATAACTCAGAAAGCAGCTGTCTTTAAAAGCAGAATAAAATTATCCTGCTTTCCATATGAAAAGAATGTATTAAAGCTGAAAAAAATGATTCAAGCATAATACCTTTGGGAGATGAGGGACCTACCTTCTTAGATATTTCAAGGGTTGTCAGGTCTCAGCAAATCATTTTAATCTGAATATTGTACAATTTTGGTTTTACAAGACATATCAAGAAGCAGCATATGTAGTATCTGATTCCAAGAATGATATTTCATACCAAATGGCTCCTCCTGGATCACAATATATGATATTAACATCTCCTTTTTTTTCTACTACTACTCACACAATCAAGTCTGCATTGTTTGGTACCATATGAATAGATGCCGCATTTTTATTAAGAATATGAATGAATTCAGTTTATCAAATTCTCAGTGAATACATTTCTATGAAGCAAAGGTATGCTGATATCCTACGAAAGCTAGGGTACATGGCAAAGGAACAATGTTTTGCAAATTATTTTCATACTATTAAACTACTCAATGATTTCCAGTCCGGGAATAGTACATCACTAACCTGTATGGGACTAGTTCAGATCTTCTGCAATTAAAAATGAGGAGTATTCCAAGTTGTTATTACTCTGTTGAAAAAGATTCTCAAACTTTGGCTTTTATTTTCTGAAATTTTCAAAAACTGTTTATTCATGGAGTTTTTTGGGGTTTTTTTTTGAGTTTTCTGGATTGTCTGTCTTTCCATGAAATATCATCAGACAACTAAAAACTGAAGCATTAAGGGCAAAATGCTTCAAATAAACTGATGGGATCTTGTTTTGCAACTACTACAATGAGGATTTTATTCTGATTGGAATTGGAAGAGATGAATTGAACCAGTTCTACGAAGCCAATGCTTTCCTCTAACGTGTTTTTTTTATTATTATTTTTACGTAAGGAAAAAAATGGTAAAATTCTTTAGAAAAAATTTCCCTAACTGCATTTTTATTGTAAGCTTCATAGTGAAGCATTATGGTGCTTTAAAAGCGTGGGAGTCATTTAATATGCAAGTGCACAATCATCTGCAGTATGAGCTTCTAAGCAGGCTGTCTAAATTCTCTTTTCCATCAGTGGAGTAACTTCCTTTCAGGCTGAAGTTCGTGCAACTTAAAATCAGTTGTTTGAGTTAGATTAAATAAATTGTCCTGTAGATATGAGCATTTCTCTTTGTTGACTAGAGAGATCCTACAAGGACATCTAAATTTAGATTAGGTAATACCCAATATATACAGAATTAGCAGGGATAATGCCTTACAGTCTTGATTCTTGGAAACATGTCTTTAAAATAAAATGGTCAGTTGTATGCATGAATTTTATTGACTTAAGATGGAATTTATAAATACTGGAATTTCTTTCAGAATGGTCTTGAAATATTAAGTAACTAAATCAGTTGGAAAAATATTATTATGAATTTTACGGGCAGTTGCATACATCTGAATTAATCTACAATTTGGGATTTTCATAAAAGATAATCATGTCATTTAGCACATCAAGTTTGGGTTGGTTTTAATTGTTATTTCAGATGGCATTGTATTTGTAGACAAAGGTAAAAGACAGTGAAGCTAGTTTTCCTGAATAGCTCATATTTTTAAGAAATAGTTTCTAAATTTTTCTCTTTATGACATTCACAGATTAAAATTTTTTTAAAAAAAGAAATATTTTATTTGATTTCAGCCTGAAATTTTTGATGTAGCTCTCTGTCCTGTTTTGGTCCATGTCTAGTTTCCATGGATTCTAGCTCCTTGGCCTTGTTACTGATGCTTCTGAGTTCCTTTTAGTTAAATAAAACTACTTTCAAGTGGCTGAACATTATAAGACCTCAGAAGAGGCTCAGATTTTGTTTACATTTTGGAAGAGACATTTTATAATTTCTGATATTGTCCTACAAAATGATCCATACAGTTTCCAAATTTATCTTCAAAGCACTTTCATTTTCAGCAATAATAGTAAGAATATTCAGGGCACAGTCTCTTGAAGTCTCTGCTGAAATTCCAGCCTACTTCAGCAATTTTAGTCTTGGTAATCATCATAATGAATTTATAGATGTATAGAGAGAAAAATATACAGAACTTAAACTTGTATCATGATGAAATTGACTTAATTTATATGCACAGTTTACTCACCATGCTGACTGTTTTGACATTCAAGATTCTAAAATTGATAAAGAGCGTGAATGTTCTTTCATATAGAAACCAACAAAAATTATGACAGCTTTCTCCTTTTCTAGGCATTAATTACAACTTAAGGAGAAATGCAGAGAGTCACAGAATCATTTAGGTTGGACAAGACCTTTAGGGTCATTGAATCCCACTGCAAACCTAGCATTGCCAATTTCACCACCAAGCGCCACATCTACATGCCTTCTAAAGACCTCTAGGGATGGTGACTCAATCACTTCACTGAGCAGCCTGTTCCAATGCTTGACAACCCATTCAGTAATAAAATTTTCCTAGTATCCAATTTTAGCCTCTACTGGTGCAACTTGAGGTCCTTTCTTCTTCTCCTATCACCCATTACTTGGGAGAAGACACCAACCCCCACCTCGCAACAACCTCACTTCCGATAGCTGTCAAGAGCATTAAGGTCCCCCCTGAGCCTCCTTTTCTCCAGACTAAACGCCCCCAGCTCCCTCAGCCACTCCTCATCAGACCTGTGCTCCAGGCCCTTATCCTTCTTTGGACACAATCCACCAGCAACATTATTATCTATGTTTCTATATTGGTGTCTTAGTTTGGACAAATTTGGAGGAGAATACCCTCTGATAGAAGTCAGGTTGCAACCACTCCTCCCGCCCAGGTTCGGGAAAAAAATTTCCTCAAAGGAAAGTGAAAGAGATAACAAACTATTTATTTAACAAACACACAGGTGGGGAATAATAATGCTAAATAATGAGATCTCTCTCTCTGTGGAGAGAAAACCTGAGAAGATTTCAGAGGTCCTCTGTAGGTGCGGTCTCTCTCCTCCTCGGAGCTGGTTGGCGAGGGGCCACCCCCCCGGGCCTCCGGGAAAATTCTCCTGATGTGTTCAGATGTTGTTGAAACAGTCCAGAAGAGAAGGAAAGAACAAAAACCACAAAAATCCTAGGAAAACGAAATTCAACCCTCCGTCTCTCGCTGGGAGAAAAAAGAGCCGAGAAAAAAAACCAAGGGTACCGCAGAAACAGAGGAGCGTATCTCCGTGTCCTTGAAACAACTGCTTTGAAACGTTGTTTTCTGTCCTTCTCAGGCTCAGTTTAAAGACACAGAAAAGATTGGTGGGCATAGGGTAGCGATAGGGGATACACATTATAAAGTCACCCCAAGACAATTGGCTAAGAAAATATAAGTGAATTGAGGAATTGTGCAAAAGTAGGCTAACTTTGTGTGGGATTCAGCTCAAGGTTATCACACCTACGTCTATGTTTTGCCTATCTGTGTCTGTATAGTGGCTGTGTTTTTATGGTTCTCATTACATTCATTTGGAGGTATCTGTTCCCTAGATATAGGCATTTGCTCTTGTTCTCACCTGATCTTAACATGTTCCTTCAGAAAGAGGCTGGTTTTCTGCACGTCTTGAACGCCTCTTGAATATGGAGGTCAATTAAGACCCCAAGGAGCTAAAATAGGTTACTAAATTTGGTTACGTTTATACCAAGGCTTCTGTTGACTAATAAAACAAGCACTGAGACCCACCTCATATATATGCAAGTAGATCTATCCTATTATTATAGTCTAGAACATTAAAAGTGCTCTTTTTAATGAGATACATGGATATTATTTTTTTATAGTGAAGCTTTTTTCCCCGTGGATTTGAACACTAGCTTGTACTATATGTACCTAATTAACTACTTGAAAATAAATCTCTTTTCATGTGTGTGCAAATATATTTCAGGTACATCTATTGGGCGTTGCAATTTTGAGTTTGAACTTTGTGGATGGAAGCAAGACGAAAATGATGATTTCGACTGGCACCTCAGAACTAGCAGTACTGCAAAACTGGGCACTGGACCAGCTACTGATCACACACTGCAAGAGCCATCTGGTCATTATATTTTTATAAAGAGTTCATTTTTTCAGCTACCAGGACAGAAAGCTAGGATTTCTAGTCCAGTCCTAAGCAGAAGGAATAAAAACTGCAAGGTATGTGAGGGTGTGGTAGTAGCAGGAATGAAGTATTTGATTTCTAGATTGCACCAAGAGTACTCCTAAAATGATTAAAGATGATTACTGAACTAATTCTTGAGGAAAAAAAAAAAAATCTTATTGTAGAGAAGTCAGGGTCTGATCTTATTTCATTGAAATCATAAGAAAAGTTATGTCTTGGTGCAGGAGAAGAATGGTTCTGGAAGTAAATGAGTACTCTGGGAGATTCAGACGAAGCTGACAGTGAATGTAGTGTCTGTTTTACCATGTCTTATGCAACTTGTCCAAAGTAACAAACAACTATTTGAGGGTTTGTGATTTTAAGGAGAAAGTGTGTATAATTGGTTTTCAAAGAATAGAACTGCAAAAGGAAGGATGTGTGACGGAAGGCTTTGTCACCAGCTCTTCTCTGGAGAATGGAGAACTGTACGCCTTGATCTTCCAAACCAGTACAGCACATTGCAGTGACTTCAGCTGGAACATTTCTTTGCAAACCTGGAATAAAAAGTTTCCTGGCTTTGATAACATCTTTTATAGTCTTTGTTAAAAATATAATTTCCCAGAAACTTTAGCTATGCTTTATTTTGAAACTGCAAGTTCCCCTTTATACATCTAGTAAGTAGGTCTCTCAAGAGGATAATTTTGATGAGGCCATTTTTTAAAAAGCTTTTGAAATGAACTGTGTGTGTGATCACAGAAATATGCTAATCAAAGGAAGGTTGTCTTAGACTGAAATAGTCTTAAACAGTTTACTAGCTATGGAGGTGACATCTCTATGCAAGATGTCTGGTCACTTGCCTCTAGTTTCATTTATCTCATACTATTCAGGAGGAAAATCAAAACAAGAAAAGAGTTTGTCTGAAACTTGGAAAGCATTCTGCTTATGTCTGAGATTTTAACAGGTCATTTTACTGAAATACTTCTGTCTGAAAACTCTCCAAACTATTTATAGATAAGAAAGTCAGGAAGTATTAAACATAAAATCAAACGACTTTATGATTCAAAAGAAAACTTGACTAATTATGATATTCAGTAGCAAAGTTTAATCTAGCCATTATAAAATTGTCTTCAAAATTGGAACCATGTCAATGTTTTATGCCCAGAATACGTATATAAAAAAAAAATTCTGCTTACACAAGTGTGAACTCAGCCTTCTGATTCTAGCATCATATTTGAGAGTGTCTCTTTCTCTACATTATCTGGTTTTATGCTCTAAAAATACCTTTTCCATTTTTAACTTCTATGAAGAAAAGGTAAAATAACTGAGAATGGCATGTTCACCTCTGTACTGTTATGAGGTATCACACATTAAATGCAATTAAGTGCTTGAAGCGAAACTATGGGAAACTGTTGCTTTTATCACATGAAAAATCATTTACAAAATTGTGCAGGTTTATGCACCTTGTAGAGACCAAACTCTTGACATCCATGATGTGGCCTGAAATGGTCAGTCATATTTGTGATATTTTACTTTTTGAAGGTTCTGAGCAGTTTTGAAACTTACACATAGTCAAATGACCAAAGTGAAATTTCTGGTACAGGAAATTTATGAATGGAAAAAAAATATTTGAAGGTCTGAAACTTCACCTTGTAAGATCAGAGAGTCCCTTGAAGTATTTTACTCCTTCCTATGGGTTATTTGAGAATAAAATGCTACATCATATATTACAACAGATTTAGTTTGTGATATTAGACCCTTTCAGATCAATGGAAAAGGAACAACAATGGGACAAGTTTCATGCAGAGAAAATAAATATACATCAGCAACTATAAAGGGACATGCATGAATAAAAATCTTTTGTCTATATACAAGGCTTTCAGAAACAAAGCTGCATCTTCAATAGGAATAGTAATACAATATTGAATTTTAAATAACTGAGAGTGCAGTTAATGGTGATGAATTTTCACAGTGATTTTTTTCTGTATGTATTTGGTCTTTTGTACTTCAAAATTTCTTTTCACCATTTTTACTAAAAATAAATAAATCACTGTTTTCTACTCCAAGGACCTCTTATATCTTTTAGCTATTTTGTTTTTGCTTATGTCCATGTAGAAGTTTTGCTTTCTCTGTAGATTGGATTATTTTCCAATTGCACACTCTATAATCTACATAAACACATTTTTAAGCAGAAAATTTTTCAGTAATCTGAAGTTGTTTCCTATATTATAAATGGCACTACTTCATTCCTCTGTTTTCTTATAAAGTAATTTAGTTCTTTTACATTTTTATGCAAGAGTCATTCAAAGGGATGCAAGATTAGCTTTTGAATATTCTAATGCTGGTTTTAAAGTTTGGCTTGTGAAATAGTTAAAAGATTGCCACTAGTAAGTTGTTTTGTTGCATTTTGATTAATTTATTTTTCAATCAGTAAAATTAATGACTACTTTGAATGCTATTAGTAATGCTCAATTTAAGAATTAGAGTAAATACAATAGCAGAATTTGTCTGAAGTCACATATTGCATACTTTATGCTCTTGCTTTTGCTTACAGATAATTTTCTATTATCATATGTATGGAGCTCACATTGGATCATTGATTATCTACCAGAGAACTACATTGAAACATGAAAAAATTCTCCTTAATCTTACTGGAAACCAGGGAAATTTCTGGCAGCGCAAGGCACTGACCCTGTCTGGAGATGGAGATGAAGATTTTCAAGTTGTCTTTGAAGGGATAGCTGGAAAAGGTCCCAAAGATGGGATAGCACTTGATGACCTCACGTTTTCCAGGGAGTGCTTACCATCCCAGGAGTTTTTACCAGCAGAGCCCACAAAGCTACCTCCAATAGGTATGTTCCTGCTATGGATAGTCTATGTAAGTTTGGAAAGAAGGAATAGCAGCATTGCTTTCATTTCTTTGTCTCTCTTTCAAAAGAGAAATAGTGCACATATCTTGCTAACAACATGTAGAAATTAAAACACTTTTAGACAGCCCATGAAATTCTAATAAAATTATTAAATAATTGTTTGGGTACTGAGTCAACCCTTGTGAATCTGCAAAGTTTCTTGTCCAGCCATGTACACTTAGCCAATATCCTGCTTAATTCAGTCGGATTTATTTTTCAAAAGTTGTAAAATAGAGTTGTTGTAGAATAAAGAACTGAGTGGGACAGAGCTAATGTGGGTAATTTGCAATAAGGCCGGCAGGCTTAAATGGTATTTGCTGGTGGGAATTGCTACTAATACTGCTTAGGCGCCATATCCGTATTCTGCCAGCATCAGTGCAATTATTTGCACCGTCCTTTCCTTACTAGGGAAATAAGACTCAGAAAACATTTACCAGAAATAATACAGTTTTGATGGGGATGGATCCCAATAACCCCAAGGTAAGGGCTACTCATGAAAGCATTGATGCTGTACATTAGCAATGTTTGCTTGGCCACAAATGATGAAGGAGAGAATCTTTTGACAGAACAGGACAAATCTTTTTCCTCCTTCCATGTTTATCATAGAGCTACTGAAATGTAACCCCTGAAGTGGAATTTAGAAGATGCATTTTGTTCCTGGGCCTACTACAAATTTCCTGCATGGCTGCAGAAAGTAATTTTATCTCACTTCTCTGTCTTTCTGATCAATAAAACAAAGTTAATATTTCCCAGTGTCAAGGACTACCACAAGAATGGATCATTAATTTATGCAAGCAACTTTGCTTTGTTACTGCTGCTAATGAGTAGCCTTCCCCCTTTAGGATGTCATTAAGCACTGCTCAGGCATTGGGAAATAACACTGATGAGACTACATCAAACCCAAGAAATTGCACTGAACTTCGAGCACAAGATAAGCAGGATAGATATGGGCAAAATTTTCCAGACATCTCTCTGATAAGGTGCCAGTTATAGTACTATTGGCTTCTTCTGCCAAGCCGCTCATGAAAATTTATTGCAAATGAAATTGGTATTTTAAAGTTCAGCTTTATATGAACGTTACTCCAGGAGGAACACTAGCCAAGGTTTCTGATTCTTTATTTTTGTTGTATTCAGACTCTATCCTCTTAATGGGAGATGCAAGTCCTTGTGGCAATGTTAGAAGTTTTAAAAGCTTTGGTTTTGATAGTAAAGGATCTTCCAAAACACTTTTATGTTTTATAATAAAAAAGCTACTAAAATCTCAGGAAAGAGCCACCAGAGACTGATTTCTTGGTGTAGCTCATCTAAGATGTACTTTGTGAACTTCATAGGTTCACAACACTTTAAGGCAATGGTTTAAATTCACCCTTATAATAAACCATATTTTTTATATGAACAAATTTTACTTGTCCAGGATAAGAGTTTATATGACCCACTGAGGGGTTCAACTTACAGCAAGTACTTAGCAGTGGTATCTGTTTGCATCATTGCTGGAAAGTGGGTCTGCTTCTGCCGACAGAAATGCTCTGAACTGTGGCAAAATGCATGCTGGATGTTGTGAAATGTGCTCTGTAATGCAACTTTTTAAAATAGAACCAGCTAGAATGGACATGATGATCAGCTGCAAAAATCTGCAGCCCTAGACTTAACTGCTTATATGTAAAAATAAAAGAAAGTTTAACCGAAAGTAAAACACTTATATTCATTGCTCAATTTTTTAAAAGTTTCTGAGGATGAAGAAGATCATGCACCAAAGATCTGTTTCTTTCTTGTCTCCAGCTAGGAACAGTATTTGCTGAGACAGTAGAAATGCTTCATCTTTAAGAGAGAAATTTGTAGTTTTTGAGGTCTGCTCTAACACAATTCCTTTTCAATTTTTTATTTCTTTTAGATAATCTTTGTAATATACACATCAGAGGAGATTCTTCTGAGTCTCATTGAGCCATATCCCTGTGTAAGACAAGTATGCTAGTGTGTCTGCTTGTTATTTCTGCACATAAAGTGATATGACAATGAATGTAGTGTAAAGGCAAAATAGAACAGAACCATTAAATGTTCCCATCTATGACACAGGCTCCCACTGTTCAGAAGAATTTTTCCCTGACTCTATATAAACACCTTGAAATTCTGCACATTAACAAAAATATATTCTAATGTCGTTGTTTCTTTCAGCCGAACATGCAGTAATGTTTAAAGGCTGGAAGTGAGCACTGGACAGCTAGAAAAAATAATTTTGATAGTTAGCATTGTAATTTTCTGTAAACTACAGGATACTGTAGATTGTTCTCCACATGCTGCTTAGCAACAACAATGCTAAAGTGCAAAGCCACTGAGAACCACTTAAATTGCTGGGCCTGAGAAACAGTAAACATCATTTTTAATCAAATTTTCATTGTATTAACATCAGTTTTTGCTCACGTGCTACAATGGTACTGTGTGCAGGAAAATGCAAAGACAATTTTGTTCTAACAATGCTATTTGTGCCTGTTGCTGTGTCTCCGCAGTGTGCTAAGATTCTTGAGTTAGATTCTGCCTTGTGTAAAGGGCTGCCTGTATCCACATCAGCCCAGAAAGAGACCCTGGCCACACTGAACCTTGTGAAAGTTGCAGTTGTTTCTGTATTTGCTTTGTGTGGCAAAGTTTTGGTGGCTGGGGGCTGCAGGGGTGGCTTCTGTGAGAATGTGCCAGACGCTTCCCGCGTGTCTGACAGGGCCAGTTCCAGCTGGCTCCAGGATGGACCCACTGCAGGCCAGGGCTGAGCCCACCAGTGACGGTGGCAGCATCCCTGTGATAACAGATTTAAGAAGGGGAAAAGTTGTTGCATAACAGCAATTGCAGCCAGAGAGAGGAGAGAGAACATGCAAGAGAAAAAGCTTTGCTGACACCAAGGTCAGGGAAGAAGGAGCAGGAGGAGGTGCTCCAGGTGCTGGAGCAGAGATTCCCCTGCAGCCTTTAGTAAGTACCATTGTGAGTTAGGCTGTCTCATGGCAGCCCATGGAGGTTAATGGTGGAATAGTTATCCACAAGTTATCCATGAGTAATATTTTATACTTACAGTTGTTTACAAAAGAGACATCATGGATTTGACAACAATTTCCATGACCTCTAAACTTGGTTTTCCTCTCTTCTTTCTATCCCTTTCCTCCTGCAGTGTTGTTACTGACTATAAAAATTGCATATCCCTTCATCAGAGTTTCTGCTCATGTCTCTGTACTATTCACCTGGGAATACAACAGCTGCCAAGGGCTGCCTGATCAGATTAGCAGGCTACAATAAAGAAAAGTTATTCCCAGAGACTTGAGAACTGGTATCTGCTGACTTCAGTTTTGGAGAGAAGACAGTTATTTTCAGCAAATTAAAAGCAATTCACTGAAGTGTGGAACATGTCTTTAAGAACTTTGAGAATATAGGAATATTAACAGAGAATCTCATCAAGATCCATTTCACTTGATATCCTGTCTAGTGCTGTCAGTGAGCTGCTGAACATATATGATACTTTCTCTTAATGTTCCTAATATTTCCTTTTAAGGGGACCTTATGAACCAAATGTCGTTTTGGATACGTAGTAAACCTTAATGTATTTGCCTTCTGTATGGAGCTTAGTTTCCCTGGAAACGCATTCAGAAGTATAGCCCCCTTCTCACTTTTTGCAGCAAGTTGTACAGTTCTGCCACTGGCTGAGAAAGCGACTGTTTTCACCCTGTCTCCTTTTACTGGAAATGGTGAACAGCCAAACATACCTACTCCATATTGCTCTCTGTGCAATCATCCTTAAGCAACACTATACACTGAAGGAGTTTCAACTGATTTCTTACATGGAAACTATTCCATATGTTTTCTTTTCTCTGACTTTTAAAAAAATCTCTTTTGGGATTACAAAATCAGGCCTGTGTAGAGCATTTAGGAAATGAGTGACCAGTGGAATGATACTGTAACAAAATGGTTCTTTTCTGTTTCTTTCCTGACAAATCCTAAAGCCTTGATTGTTTTGTCCTTTTTGAACATTGGGCTTTTGTGTTCCTGGAACAGTTTCAGTACTGTGCTGTGTCACTCTTTAGGAGTGGTAGTGATAGCATTTCATAACCTGTGAAAGACGGACTGTGTTATTCTGGTGTAACTCAATTAACATCACATTTCATTGACAGTCAGGGGGCAATTAATTTGCTAAACTTTGACTGTTTATCTCCATTGTAGTTGTATAAAATAACTGCCACACCTGTTGGGGCTGGATTATAGGAAAGAGAGTGCCCTGCAATGGCAGCTGATGTCAGGAAGGTTTTTCAGTTCGTAACTAGCACTGGATACAGCCCCATTAAGCCACTTCATTTTCACAAAAAGAATTTTCCTGTTATTCATAGTTATTCCTTGCTTATATCATCCTGAATACCTTTGTATCAGTGGCAAAGTCTCTCATAACTCGTGCACTTCCCTTGTGTTTAATAAGTAAACATTAAAGAATACTGCCTTGCTGTTTTTCTGCTCTTTCCTTGCTTGGTTTGGGGTTTTTTTTGCTTTGGTTGGTGTGGTTTTTTTGTTCCATACTGATTTTTGAATCATTTTAGTACAAGTTTCTACTTCACAAAAAACCCTAAAATTTGTAGAATTTAGTCATCAGCACAATTAAAATAAATATACACAAAGTAATAGAACAATCAGGAAATCAGATTTGCCAAAAATATCTTCATTTGAAATATTGCTCAAAACTCTAGAGTGTTCTCTAAAGGCCAAAGGATATTGCTTATATCACTCTTTTGCAGTTATAATTAGATCTATAAAAGTTTATGGACACATAAATAGAAATAACTTTGGCAGTTTTTGTAACTAATATATAATTACAAGAATAATAAAATTTTATGCTTCAGTGCATAATGTGATCTACTGAAAAGAGGAAAAAAATATCTCTTTATGCAGAACTAATCAAATAACAAAGCATTTATAGCTTCCTTTGAAACAGCCAGCATTGACCATTGCCTGAGAGGACAGGATGTGAAATGAATGAAGTAGAATTTCTAAAGCATTTTAAAATCAGTTCTGGGAAGAGAAAGAATTAAAAACAAAACTGAAACCACGCAAAAATAAAAAATAACCCCAAAGCAACAACAACAAAAGCCTAAAAAAATCCAACCAAACAAAGACTCTCCACAAAGACCCCCAAACAAAAACAAGCCTATAAAGAGGACTTATCATTTCTTTTGGAAGACTGACTCTGTCTATCGTTGCCTTAATTGCGTACATCAGGTTGTGAATTTTTTTCTTCATTAGTACCTGAATAGCAATATACTCTCAGATGTAAGTAGAATGAAGTTCCATGCACATGGCAACTTCCATTTTCACCTATAAAATAATACAAAAGGTTTCTCATTATGGTATTTTAAAACTAAGAAATCCACATGTTTATTTTTTCTCTCTCCTTTCTGGTACAGTGCACAATTACTTCCATATTTTTCAGAAAAATGGTGGAAATACTGTAGAATATGTAGATCGGTTTAGGAGCTTGATATGAAGCTACTGCTTTTGACTATAAAGTAGTCATTCATACAGGTGACTTGAATTCAACTTCTACATATATTGTCCACCTGTTATGATGAAAATTATTGAGTGTAAAGGAGAAAAATATGCAGCCTAGATTTTGGTCATGTATTTTCTAATTCTGTTAAGCTTTCTCCCGTCGAATTCCAATTCTGTGTAATTGTAATCACAGTACTTTATCAATTTAACTGGAAATACTGCCCTTGTACGACCTTTTTAATTCTACAGTTTCTTCTGATCCTTTTTCCTTGTTGGTAGCTTGGACTCTGATTTATCTCCTTTTATTTTGAGCTCTAGACTTACTAGATTGCACAATGGTTTGAAAGCAATGTGCCCATTTGCTAAACTAAAGAAGAAAATGCCATATATTTGTACCTGTCTAATTTGCAAAATAATGATAAAAATTTAGAATGTGTTGTAATTTCGAAGGAGTTAAAAATATCTTTTCCAGCATTCTGTAGGGATTTAGAATACATTTTAGTCCCTAACCAACTACAACAGTTGAACATACAATAAAGTATGTTCAGTAAAAATAATTTGCAGACATTTCCCATATTTTATTATAATTTTATGTCAAAGAAACAAAACTTTTCCCCTAGGTGTTCCCAGACCTAATACCTTGTATGTGAAATTAAAGCTCACAAATTTTTTGGAGCAGCAGTCAGATGAGAGCAGAGCCTGGATTGGGCCCATAACTGATTGCAGCTCTAGAAACTGGCCAACAGAATGTGATTAATGTCATCTCAGTACATGATTAATGCCATCTAAGGTCCTTGGAGGTAGGGCATTGTCAGCACTTGTTTTTCTGTTTCACGAAACTGTTTAACATCTTCAAAACTTTTTTTAGCCCTTGGGTCTCCATGGACTTGTTTCTGAGAAAAGCGTCCCAGAGCAGACATCCAAATAAATATAAGGTCAGGAGAAATGAATTTTCAGTGCTGGCAATTTGATGTGAGTCTCTGAGCAGCAGGTGAGGGCAGGTATTTATATCTACATTCATAGTATGAGCTGGTAATTCCTTTTGGCAATGAGTAGCTAGGGTTTGGGAATAGCTTTTATAACCAAACTGCTCCAAAAAAGTGTAAGAGGAATTTCTGGTATTATATTTATGAAGGAGAACCCCCTTAAAGAGCCCGGCTCTTTCATTTTCTCCCTACTTGGAGAACCTAGTAAGAAGACTTTTACCAAATCTGAGCTTTCTCAGGACCACCAGTGCTGCTGACATTATTAGCTCTCATTACTAGACTTTTCCCTATGTGTTACATATTCCGCATTCAGAGCTGGACTTTCTTTGGATGAACTGAGAACATGAAAGCTCTAACCCTGCTCTGCATTCCAAGAACCAGATAACAAGCTACTCTTACTGGTGGGTAATTACTTTTCTTTTTCTCACACATCTAAAAGTAGAGAAATGATGTTACAGAAGAGAGCGTTCTTAGAAATATTGAATGTTTCTACTGTTAAGTCTTGCCACAGCAAAAGTAATCTGAAAAAAAAGTTATATTTCAGAGTATCTAGTCCTGTTTTACCTTTGGTGCAGTGCACCTTTGCTGGGCATTTGAATTTTCTAGACATCCTGGAACAAAATTTCTATGTGTGGTTAAGACTGAAGACAAGTGTGGTTCTTTATTCTCCTTCTCTAAGTCTAGGGAACAAGATCTAACTCAAATGTTTTTTTAAGTTTATACTTTGTGCTTTACATTAAGAAAGATTTCAGACAACTCACTGCACAGCTTCATTTTCATTCTCTAATTTTTTTTTTGTTCTCAAATTTTTCAACAGAATGTGACTTCCAAGTAAAATGATATTTTAGCTTTCACAAGGTACCCAGCTATCACAAGATGTGCCTGGGTGCTGTTTAGTGCTACGATAAAGAAAGTTAATACCCAAATAAGTGGTAAAAAGACCATTAGCTGTCAAAATTTATTAAGCATTCTCGGCTGTGGAAAGACCACAATCATTTTTTGCTTAAAAATCAGATAACCCCCTTGGTCCGTCATCCATGTTGAAGACAGAGGTAACGAACGTATTGAACACCTCTGCCTTTTCTGTGTCGCTGTTTATGAGGAGACCATCCTCATCCTGTAGTGGGTCGATTGCCATTAATGTACTTGAAAAAACTCTTTTTATTGTCCCCCACGTCTCTGCTCAGCTGAGCTTTGGCCGCACAAATTTATTCACTACAGTGGAAAGCAGCATCTCTGTATTCTTCCCATTTCACCTGCCCTTGCTTCTGCTGGCCAGAAGCACCTTCCTTTTTTGCCCTTTTTCCAAGAGAAGATTCCTGTACAACCAAGATGGCCTTCTGCCTCACCTGCTTGACTTCTGACATTTGGGAATTGCCTGCTCCTGTGCCCTTAGGAGGTGATGTTTAAAAAGTGGCCAACACTGATGGACACCAGCACTTGCAAAAAACATATTCCTAGGGGAAACTCACTAATTCCCTGAGCAGTCTGAGGTCTGCTCTGTGCAGATCCAGAGTAGAGGTTTTTGCACTTTTCCTTCTGTTAGCAGAGATTTTAAACTCGATTGCTTTGTGGTCACTGTGGCCAAGACGGCTGCCAATCTCCACTTTGCTCACGAGATCCACTCTGTTGACAAGCAGTAGATCAAGGAATTTGTCAGAGCTTCAAAAAAAGATTGTGTAAGAAATAACTTGGCTTGTATTTGACTTAGAGATGAAGGTTTGGGTGAGGTAAATATGAGGAGTTTAGGTAGTATTGTTTTTTGGGTATCAGGACTGTTGGTACTTTCCTCTGTATTTCCCTTACCTGCCTTTCCAAGCAGAGGAAAGCTGAATGGCAGAGCTTACATGGAAAGCGCTGTGGAAATCCTGTAAAGTGGCATCAAACAGTTTCATCAGGGTTGTCTTTCTTACCATGAACTATTCTGCTCTTTCCATGTTCAGTCACTTGCTAAGCAGATGTGCTACTACTCTCTTTCCTCAAAGTGTGCTGATAAACGTGAACACATGCTGAATGGCGGTGCAGTTAATAAAGTTATTAATGCTTTTGGGAATAAATTATTGTACTGGATTGGTTTAACGTTAAATGAGAACAATAAAAAAATGCTTTTGTCTTAATCATTCATACTGGCTGGAAAAAAGATGAGGAACAGAACTTCTTAATCACACTAGGAGACAGTGTAGCAGCATTACAGCATAAGAGTGCCAAGTGTAATCCTTGTTGTTTTCAAAACCTCACCTCAAAGCACTTTTGCTGATTTTATAGCTATAATTCTAGTCTTTTTCTTTCAGTGTCTGAGAACAAACGTGTAACTCAGAGGAAAGGGAAAAGCTGACCATATCTGAAGCTACATTTCTATAAGATACTGTGTGATTAAGGAGTTTGTTGGTATCTTTCTTCTCCGTCAAGCATTAGGCATTTTTCATTTTCCTGTTGACCTCTTCAGTGGAGGCTTAAATGTGTGGAGGGCTGTTCAAGACATCAATGAAATCTTTCAATCATCATGTCCTCTTCAGATGAATGTGGCAAATACAGTAATCCTGAAATTTAGTTCTTCTGAGCAATGACAGATGAGGATTCATAGGGATCATGAGATTCAATTTAATCAGTTTTGGGCAGTGTTAGTTTCTCCTACACCTGACCCTTACTCACATATTTCAGAAGAGTTTAAATATAGCTGTGTTTAAATGCTGCAATTTCTTATAGAAATTCTGAGCAAATTATGTTTCTTGCAGCTCTTTCACACTTCAACCCCATCTGTACACAACTGAGAATTCTCCAGAACAATTTCCCTTGTAGTTTACATTTGTATTGTTGAATATTAACACTGATTTAAGGGAAGAAGTTGACATTCCTAAATAGTAGAGATCCCAAGCTGATAATAGATGTATCTTGTTATCTTCCCCTTTGAATATTGAACAGTCTTTTGTCAAATTAAAACCTTGTCTGGACCACCTCATAGTGTCTAACATGGTGAAGAAAATGCTGTTTTCTGGAAAACATTTGAGGTCTTGCAGACATATGATAGAAAGACTATTTACTACTTATACTATGTCTTTTTACATGCCTTTATTTGCCAGAGAAAGGTTTCTCAACATACTTTTGTTCACACTGTCAGTTCTGGAACCAGTGTTTCTCAGGTTCTGGGACTGCATGTCCACTGACTTCTCTCACCAAGGTTAAATCAGGCCAGGACAGTGTCCTGCCCTCTGGTCTCAGAGTCAGGGCTGTGACTGTAAATTGGTCAGGCTTTGAGTAGGATTTGAGGGAAGTGCTTTCCACCTGTCACATTTGCTGAGCACAGTCCAGCAGCTCTGGCAAGTTGTACAAAGGTGATTTATCACTGCACTGCAGCTTCACCTTCCACTGTATGCTTTGGGAAGCAGCTTGGGGTATGGTGGAGAATATGAAATGAACACATATTCCAGTGCAGCCGGTGAAGATCTCTCCCCCTTCAGATTCAGTTATAACATCATAAAATATAAGTTCACTGTTTAACCAACTTTTCTTTGATCTCCTGGTAGAAATTCCCTTCTAACATACCTCAGCTATTCAGAGTTTGTGAAACCTCCTTCTGATGATTAAACTGTTCTGATTTATGAGCATCTGCTTTACTTCAAGCCATACTTTAGATTCACTCTCCAGACTTTTCTCCCATCAGAAATGCATCAGAAACCACTGACCAGAGCCTGCTCTCGGCACCAGGAAATGCAGATGCCCTACCTTCTTCCACCCTCCAAACAATCAGATAGCAAGTTGGACCATTAAACCAGAGGTCACAGCTAAACCATTTGGGGCTCTAAAGCAGAGATGTCACCAGTTATGCACCAGTCCAGGCTCTCAACAAAGCACTGTTACATTGATTTGCTTCAAGCAAGATGTCGGTCTATAGTTATAAAGTACATTTTGTGTGAGCTTCAAGTTGTACATCTAAAGGACATACTACAACTTTTTGACATATTTTTAGGATTGTGGATTTGATATCTAAGGAATGCTTTTTCTTTCTGTGCCTTTGCTAAGGAGTTCAGGCAGTAAATATTTTGATTTCATTTATTTAAGCCAGAACATGGCAAACCAAAATTTTGTGCAATATAAATTTATTTTGGATTTTTGCTAAGAGTAAACTCAGGAGTGTGAGTTAAGCTTTGCACTTTAGTTAGTATTTAATTTTTCTCACTACAGTAGATGCATATGATGAATACTATTTTTTCTGAAAAAGCTTTGCTTAAAAACTAGATGTGGATTCCATTTCTCTTAGTATTTCTTTTTCCACCCTCAAGAAGATAGATTATAAATTTCAACATGTCTTTGGAAAGGGAAGACTGTATAAAAGAACTGATGTATCACTGTTCTCATTAAGTGTATAACCTGTTACAGCAGTTTTGCTTGCTTGTCCTTTTCTTTATATTGGAGACATAAACCACCTGATTAGCACTGGAATAACAATATTAACATGTATTGTATATATTGTTTCAGTTTTCTGGCAAGGAACAAACCAGTCTTGATGCTATTGCAATGGAAGGAGTATTTTTCAATGAATCCAGTCCTGGGTCTCTTCTTATTCAGTATGGGAATTTCCCACCTAAAGAAAGTAACTAAAAATTTCCTTTTAAGTTGACCTACTAGCATGTTTTATTGACAAAATAGGGGTAGAATTAATCAACATGGAAAGTATGTACTATTTCTATTACTGAAGATATTAGTATGCTGGCACTGTAAGAGTGGAGGAATTAAAAAGACCTTTTATCTCTAGTCTAGCCTTTCTCTAGTCAAAACCTGGTTTTTTTATTTCTTTTGAGTGAATGCACATTTACATGCATCTAAGCAATTGATTTGAAGTTTTTGCTCTAATAATATTGCTTTTAGCATTGCCCTGCTTATTGTATATGCAGTAAATTCAGTATGAAGAGGCATTGAGTTGCCCATCTTGCCTTCAGCTCAGGATTTCTGGTAACCTTAAATAAAGTAAAGCATCATGTTTGGACCCATTGAATGTGTCATCGAATGGGTATGTCTTAAAATGTTTTGAGTGACTGATAAAAAACAATACTTTTCTAATAACAAAGTACAAACAAATAGAACAAAGAAGATTCTTCAGTACTCTGTCATGGATGGAGACAATACAGAACAGTAATAGGCTACCTTGCTGTTTATGTTTTTGGTTCTTTTTGGTTCTGAGGTTGAATATAACTGGATCTGATTACTGGAAAAGAATTTTCTTATGCTTGTGTGTGGGAATGGACAAGATAAGAAATCTGTTGAGGAAGTTTTGGTTGTTGGAGAAGCTTTCATCTGCTCTTCCTTTGTAATGGTCGTGACTGAGAAGGTTGATAATTTCTTCTAAAAGTCCCTTTTTCAAATGAACTCAAGCTGTTGTTTTTCTAACTTCCAGTTGTTCACAATGCAAATCAATATGTCAAGGTACTTGCAAGGCTTACAAAACCAAATGTTTGCACTCAATTATAGAAAAAAAAGGCTATTTCCTTAAAAAAAAAAAAGAAAAGCTGACATAGTGTAATACTTTTTAAATCCTTTTTTTTCCCAACACCCCAACATCTAAAAGTCTTTAAAAATTGTTGTAATTTCTAAAGGTTTGCTTTTGAAATGAGATGCATTTTTCACATTCCTGCACTGACAAGTCAGTATTACTATGCATCATCAACAGTGATAAAAGCACTTTTCTCTGTGTCCTTGGGCTATACTGGTGAGATATTAGAGGAAAGATGTTCTTGTTAACAAATTATTTTTTTAAGGACACATAGATTTCAGTCATACAGTTATGTCAACTCAGAGTGAGAAGGATAATGGAGTAATTGTTGCAGGGAAAAACTCAGAGATCTAAATTATCCAGAGAGCCCCTATCCCTGGGATGTCACACTCTTAGTCTGCTGATTAATTA
Organism: Struthidea cinerea; assembly: GCA_013397865.1. Lineage (NCBI taxonomy): Eukaryota > Metazoa > Chordata > Aves > Passeriformes > Corcoracidae > Struthidea > Struthidea cinerea. Next base: position 397,102 of record VZTI01000065.1, on the reverse strand, counting down.
CTCTGGCCTCTATACCAGATTATGGTTCTCCAGGAGCTCTAGCTTTGATTTAGAAGAAGGTACGCTTCTAGCTATGTGAGTGTAAATAAATTCTTTTGAAAAACTTTTGAAGCAGATATAGATTTTCACATCTATTGATGGGTTATTCTGATAATTGTAAACTACCCATTCATTTGATTTGGTTTAGGTTTGGAAAACATCAATGTTGGTACTATTAAATATAATAAGTTTGAGATGGCTAACTTTAAAATAATCCCAATTAGAACATAATCTGGCCACTTCTGGAAAGGATAATAAAAATTATTTCTATAAATATATTAATAGAAAAAGGAGGGGCAAGGAAAACCGCCATTCCTTATTGGATGCAGGGGGAATATTGTTACCAAAGATGAGGAAAAGGCTGAATACTTGAGACCTTCTTTGCCTCAGTTTTCAACAATAAGACAGATTGTCCTCAGGAAAAAATTATTTTCTCTCTTGATGTTTGCAGATACATTTTTTTTTTCCAAAATATTTTTAAGAGAAACACCCTTATAAAATAAGGAGATTAATCCTTGTCCTAACTGCATATTTTGAAATATAACAGTTTCACCTAAATCCCCCTCAATTCAAAGATTATTTATCTGAAGGATACATATAAAGATAAGATAAAAGATATTTATCAGAAAGGGGGTCTAAGAGCCCCTGAGGGTCTACTGTAGCCCAGTGTGTTGATGCAGTTACCACACAGGACAAAAATTCTACCCACTAACAATCTTCAAGAAACACTGATGGGAGGAAAAATTTACTGAACCTTGTTAAGGAGAAGTTCCTCTCAATTAAATATCTCTCTCATACCCACAGGAATCTATATAACAGAGTGTTTGAACAATTAGGATTGAGAAAAAGTAGGGAAGAAAGAAAGAGAGCTCAAAAAAAAAAAAAATCCTTTCCATGTAGGTTCAGGGTTGTTTTTTGTGGGGAGGGGAGGTTGTTTGTTTGTTTGGTGAGTTTTTTTCCCTGCAGTTTTCAAGCCTTAGAAATGTCATTTAAAGAGAAGCTACACTATGGAAGTACATCCAGAAGCAAGTCACGTTACAGACTTAGTTAGGCAGTGTAATATCATTCATTACACATGCTTGAAAAGATTCATTCATGCCAGGATTCAAGATGGATTTTTTTGTTTTTCCTCAGGAAACAAAGACTTCCACTTTTCAACTCTGCTTTTTTTTTAAACCTCAAATTGGAGGCAATGCTACAAAGGGACCTCAAAATTCAACAGTTATTGCAATTATTGATCATTGAACTGCAAGGGAAAGTATTTCAAGGCATGAACTGCATCCTGAAATTTAACTTCCTAGTTTGCTGACAAAATTAATGTTTTGCTAAATTCTTGCTGCCATCCCATAAAAGAAAGATAGGATTATAATAACTAGCTCCTAAAAATATATGTCATTTAAATTAGGCAGCAACTTTATAATAAATCTCTGTCACCCTTTGGGATACAACACAGATGACTGAAATTTTTAAGAAGATTGATAGAAGTTTCTGATGGACGCTGACTGATTCATTGATACTATTGCACCATTCTTTTGATCGGGAACATTTTCAGAGATTGTGTACTAATAAAAATCACACTGTTGCTTTTACAAACTTGTAGCTGTGAACTTCAAACAAGTCCTTTTCTTCTGGTCAGAGATTACTCATTTATCTTGTGTCTAGATCTGGAGACCTTTACCTGATGTTCTTGACTTTCCAAGTTACTATGAGATTTTTATTCTTACTTGCTTCTTTTAGATCAGGAATTTTTCTTCATTTCTCTGAGCAACTGTTAAAAGCCAAATAATACACAATCATCAAACCTGATACATATTTTTATGTTACTAAGAAATCAGGAATTAAAAATTAATAATTTTCCTGGAAATCTTGCTAGATATTTCTATCATATTCCAATATTTATTTGTATTTAAAATTTATTTTAATAAGGATTGGTTAGGAGGATTTTTACTTAAAAAGAAGATGTTAACACTTGTTTTCTTTAGCCGACATCTAGAAATAAAATTACTTGTTTTCACTTTACCCAAAACATACAGCAGAGGGTTCTGACAATGTTTTTTCACTTTGGGATATTTGTAATTTAGAGTCTGACTGAAACAAATGCCATGGGATGGAGGTTGCCAACATGACCACTGAATACCCCATCTCTTATCCTCTTTTTACTAATAAATCATTTTTTCTGACCTCTTAATAAAATCCAGCCTTATGTGAATTTCATTTAGCTCCTTTAAATTAATACAGTGGTAATGGAAACAAGTTTTTAGCACCATGTGATTTTCAGTATCAATTAACTTAGATTCTCCCTGTACTTGTGCAACTTTTAGACATATACATATTCTAATTTTGTCTGTTGAGCTAATATATTGATACTTCTATTTTTAAGTAAAATTATGCTTGTTAATTTATTTCTGGCAGAGCAGAATGTACAAAGTAAATAGGAAGGGGTCCATTTCAGAATTTTGTGTTTCACTTCTTGATTACAGAATGTACTAAAGATGCTATGTTTTATTCAGAGTCCTGCAGAAACTGATCTGAAATGAAAACATGAAACTTGGAAATAGATCCTGTGATCTGAGTCCTACAATCTTTAGGCTGTACAATAGCAGAATTATCCCTTAAAAATGGCAGGAATACTGCACAAAAAGGACACCGCCAACCTACTGAACTCATTAAAAAAATCCATTAAAAGGCAAACCTCTGTAGTTAAAACAGAAAAGTTTTTTTCTTCCAAATTAGGGCTCCTAAAGTAGGCTCAACTTTTCAGCTAAAATAAAATTATTTAATCCAACACCACATGAAAGGAGAATGTCAGCAATTAAGTCAGACTAGAAAGCTTTGTTAGTGAAGGAATGCCTGGCTGGAGCTTGCCCTCTGAGGCTTTACAAGGGAAACAGTCATTTATTTAGGCAATCACTTGACAAAATACAAAAGAAATAAACTGATAATGGATTGGCACTTCAGGGGAACCAAAGGCTTTTAATAAAAGTGCTCTGGACCACCCTCCTCCCCCTAAATATTAAACTCTCTGAAATGTAACCTTCCAGTAACCTTGCTGGGATGCATGGCACTGTGATTCACCAGGACACCCTCATTCTTTGCTTTTCAGGCTCCTGCTCACATGGCCATAGGCAGTGCCAGAATGGCAAGTGTTACCGACCAGAACAAAGCTGTGATTTTGAAGACAACTGTGGGGATAATACAGACGAGAGTGAATGTGGAACTTCCTGCACCTTTGAGAATGGCAGATGTGGCTGGCAAAATTCCCTGGCTGACAATTTCAACTGGGTGCTAGGGGGTCAGCTCGCCTCAAAGTTTTAGACCTCCCGGGGACCACACGCTTGGAAATAGAACTGGTATGTTGTTAGCTCACAAACAAGATATAATTGCCTTCATGAAATGTTTCATACCTTCACAGGCAGCAGGGGAGTACTAACACGTCTAATCAGGCTGTCATTTTCAATGAATTAGATGTGTTACAATATAAAAATATTAATTACCATTGTGCAATAACTTTAATTTAGGACAATTGAATCTTAGTTGTTTATCATATGAGTCAGGCAAGACAATTTGATACTTGTCTGGAGAGAGGCATTTGGTCTGGCTGCGATTTGCAAGGGTGAGTTAGCTCTGCTCTGAGATGCACTGGGTCCCACTCCTCCAGATCTTGAGGTAATTTCCAGGAAGCTTACAGTTTCCCATAGTGACTATTCATACTTTAATTTTAGATAATGTTAAATAAATAAATAAATTTAAATAAACAAAGCTCCTTTGTTAGTGCATCTCCTGGTTTCTTTTGGCCAAAGCACTCAGTTACCTGTTCATGTTCTTGCTACAAGCTCTGTGCCTTCATCCTTTGCTTTTGAAGGTCCTGTAGCTCAGGCAGATGCTGCCAAGGCTGAGCTCAGAACTGACCTTAAATTGAAATATTTCACATCAGAGTTGCACAAAGGAGTGGTAGTAGTTGTTGAATGTTTACACGAGCTGCTGAAGGACAAAACCCAATAAGCTTGAAAATATGTAGAAAAAAAAAATCATTTGCATTGTCTAATAATATATATGTTTAAGGTATTATCACAAATGCATCACTACACTTGTTAAATATATGCTTGACCTCAGGAATAAAGTAAATTTCTTATCCCATAATACTATGGCAAACATCTACGGTCATACCTTAGCCAGAGAAGTGTCAAAGTTAGAATGAGCCCATTCGTTTATGCAATATCTAGTAAAGTAAAATTTTTTTGCCTAATTCATACAGAAACATCAGTAGATGTGCAATTAAAATTTAAGTGTGTTATTTATACTACATTTATGTTTATGTGAAGTACACATTTCTTATTTGTACAAACTAAAAAAACGAATTTGAAAAATTGGGAGAATTTTTTATGCTTCTGATTAAAAATAAAGATGGAAGACTCAAGGACCATATCAGTCTTGAAAAATATTGACTCTAGGCATCTATTTTTGCAATTTCCTCTGACTAAATAATTTATATGTGCATTAATATTCATACAGAGTAAAAATGACCAAAGGTAATATGAACCATTAGGGATACCTAATGATTTATAAATGCATAAAGGTTTTTTCCGTGTTTCAGAAGTTTTTATTTAGTGCAACTTGCTATTTTGAAGATTACCTTTCAGGAAACTTTATCCTGAAATTTATCATGATGTGGCTATTGTATGATGCATTGTCAGAATTGCAACTGCTGCTGTCTGGCAGGGACATGTAGCTGGAAAACATGGAAATGTTCCCAGTCTTCTACACAGGCCCATCCAATTCTTAAGCTGCTACAAACAGCTTATTCCTGATATAAGAAGTGCACAAGGAATGGTATCTGGTAATTTTTTCTCCTAAGCTGATGTTGACTAATATGAGACCTACGAGGGAAGTGTGCTTCATATGTCTCTGCATTTACTTTACTCCGTTTTGGAATCTAATTTGAAAATCTAAAACATTTTTTCAGTAACACATCATTTAATTTCAGGGCATTTCCTATATCTTGAGGCCAGTGCAATAGGCCTAATAAATGAAAAAGCCCATGTGAAGAGCTCCATATGGAAAGAATCAAGTGGGACTTGTGTGATGAGCTTCTGGTACTTCAAGTCATCAAAAGCCATGGGACATATTCAGGTTCTGATTAAGGTAATAAAAAACCCCTTTTCTTTTGAATATATTATATCTGTAAGGGTGTACATGCTCCCACAGAGTGCTTCAGACAGTGACATTCTGTTGTTTAGCTCATAGACTGGAAGAGCTCCCACGCGCCTCCTGGTTCTGTGCTGTTTTTTATTACTCCAGTCTCTTAAAAATGCTTTCAGCATTTCTCTTCCAAGAGAAGCTTCTCTGAAAAGCCACAGAAAATCTTTTAAAATTCTCTTTTAATTTTCCCCTCTTCACATATAGTACCTTTCTCTTTAATATTCTGCATGTGAGGCTCTTTTGATATTTTGCTGCCATCCCAATTGGTAGTTATCAGTATCCAGCCCTATTGTTCTGATGGGATAACATACACAAAAAGAGAACTAACAACGTACACAAAATTAGAATAAAATGCAAAAATATCACTCCATTAAATAATTTATCTTTTTATATAAACAGGTGCAGAGTACATAATCAACTTGATCTCGAAATACGTATTTTTTCACTAAATGTGAGATGACCAAAAAATAATTTTAAAAGACTATCTAGTTATTAATTGGCAAGTGAAAACTGAGACATTTGTAAAAAATTGTCTGTTCCTTTGTTGTTCATTAAAAAGGATTAATTGCTTGTAAAAGCAATTTTTGAATCATAATATAGTTCAGACAAGAAATTAATTGTTATGTAGAAATAATAATCAACACTGTTCAGACACAGTGACCAAATATACCACTTCTAGACATACTAGAAAACTTTGCAAAAGACAGTGTGTGTATTTGTGCTTACTTGTGTCTGCACAGGGAGTTCATGGTGCAATTTATTTGCCATATGTCTGTTAACTTCCCTTCCTATGATATCTCTAATAATGTCTTGGTGAAGTGCATTAAAGTTTCTATTTCCAGTGCATATGTTGGCTGACTTAACTTTAAATGATAAATTATATTTTTTTTCCTTGAAAATAAATTACTAAAAATTATTTCTCCAATATTCTGGATAATATAAAAATAATTTTAAAGCCTGAAAGATAAAAGACTTCAATAGGATTTAATATCTAGAGATGCAACCTAGGATATGTCTTCCTGAAATATAAAAACAATTAACCCTTTGACAGACATCAGGAGATTTTTTTCATGAATTAGTCCAAACACCTACAAATAACAGCAGAACACTCATCAAGTAACTGTATAGTTATTGAGATGTATTTATATAGCTCTTTTCCCTAGAAAGGCTCAAATTTGTAAAGGAGGCAAGTGGATTACAGAAAAAATAGTAATTGTTGTCTTAAAATAACTTTCAATTTTTAATGTATTAAAAAATGAAAACAAAAATAGATCCTATTATATAAAATATATCCCATTACATAGAATGAATGCAAAAATAAATATTTATCTTAACTCAAAGATAGATAAATATTTATCTTAACTCAAACATCAGATTACATTCTCATTTCATTACTGCACTGTGTAACTTGTAACTAAATATTGTAGTTATAAGCATTTCAGGGTTGCTTAATTTTAGTTATAAGCTAAGTTGCAAACTAACTTTGGTGGAAAATCAATACTAGCCACATCAGGCATGTGTGAGTGGTTTGCATGTAATGTTTGTATCACTGTTGATTGTGGCCAGCAATTATTTTTTCCACCCTCAGAATGGACAAAGTGTTTTAATTTATTTTTTTCTATATTAACCTGAGCAGAGGTTTATTAGATAGCTATCCCTATCATAATATATGCTATCATTATAGCCTGTAGAGATCTGCTGTACTAAGACTCAAATATATTACTTTAATGGAATTTTCTATATGACAATAAAATTCCCTTTTTCTAGGTTTTGGGAATATTCTTTATGTTTTTTCTTTGTTTTATTCTTATTGCACAGAGACACTGCCCTCTTCTTATTTTCACCTTATTTTATTATTCTAATAAACTTTCAAGACAATATTTTTATGTTACTTTAAACCCCTGTCTCCAGGGAGCTTAAAGATATTTTTAAAGGCAGTCTGAATAGAAAACGTTTGAGTCATGACTTACTCTTTTGTTTTTTTTCTTTTAATGAAAGCAAGAATTCTACCTAGAGTTAGGAAAAATTCTTCTCGTCATTGTACCTGGGATTTTTTGCAGATCATCTTGAGTTTACCTCTTATGCTGCTTATGAGGACCCATAAGCTCATATTTTAATTAGAGTTTCTATTTAACAGTGTCTCTAAGAATAAAATCTAATTAAACAACACATAGTCATGGGAAGTCATACTGAAGCTTCTCCTGCTGGTTCAAACTGCAATACCTGGATATTTCCATCCAGATTGAGTATCCCTTGATTTAAAGTAAAGCTAATGTCAGTGAAATCAGATCTGTAGGTAGTGAGTAGTTGAAAATGCAAGGAAGAGAAGATCTGGGAAGGTAATTGACATCTCAAATCTGAAAACTTAGCAAACTGTCTCCAGCTGAAGTTATCATATCCATTGAAAGTTTAAATGACAGTGAAGATTATATATACAATGGCACAGCAATGAACAATAAGATGGTATAGAGGTTTAGAGGAAGAATTAAAGCCATTTCTTAAAAAATTGTAGTTCATGGTAGGCATCATTGTCTTTTCTTAATATATGCATTGCTTGTTCACATTCAGGAAGTCTAAGAATATTATCTATCATACTACTAAAGTGGTATCTCAGATTATGAGATAAACAAAAACTAGAAATGAAACTAAAATACCGTAAAAGGGTACTATAGCCAAGCATGAACTTATTTTGTTAAGGTTTGCAGCTAGAGAAAATCAATTCATTTTCCTAATGGAATTTCTCTGAAGTTACTCTTGTTTTGATTTTTTCTCTTGAAATTGTACTACATATTCTTTGAAGAAAACTGTCTGTATATGGAATGATAACAATACAGTCAAAGTTATGGGCTGTTGAACTAGCTGCAAACATATAGTATTCTTCAAACTGACCCCCTCAACATTTATGTAAACAAAAGATGTTGACAGTGCAGCTATTTATGAAAACTGAAATATCCAACTCACCACCCATCTAAGTTCAAATTACAAAGTTTTTGATGGCGATGCAAAAGCAAATGGAACATTCCCCGAAGAGATCTGGATATAACTAGTCAAAACTTTTTCCAGTGAGATTTTGAGACATTCTGGTCTTGTCTGTGGCAGTTGTAAGAGAATAGCATCCATTGTAGAAGATATTTCAAAGATCAGGTGCAGCATGTTCACTGTGCCTGCTTTAGTGGTGCTGGTGGGGTACCTCATCAGCATTCAGTTTATTTTATGAGTCAGAAGAAGCGGTGTATTTTTAAACATGCTTATGGAGGGGCAAGCAAGAATTATTAGGTGAAAGGAATAATACGTATTATTATTCTGCTGATCTAAAATAAGCTTTCAACTGCTGCTTAAGTTGTCTCTGTCATTAAAAAAAAGAAGAAACTCCTAGGTATCACAATAGGAAAGGAGCAACAAAGGATAAAATCATTTGTTGAAAATAATTGTTGTGGTATCAATGTTAATTGCTTTTGTGTATAGACATTTTAATTAAAAAAGATAATTTTGGATCTAGTACAGTTAGGGGAAGATTCTTTCAAAGATTTGAAACAAGGCTCTAAAAACAAATATCCAGATGAATAAGGAAGGTGAAACCTGTCATTAGCAACTCCCTCTGCTGACTGTGACAAGGCCAATACACACAGGATCTCATTAGGAAGTTCCAGTGGACCTTACCCAGGCATTTAATTAATTCCATGCAGTCACAAATGAGCAAAGACATAATGATATTCAGGAAGACAAGAGGTCCTGGCCAGCGCATGGCAAGTGAAGCAGGGCCCCATTTATACCGCAGCAGCAACAGCCTGACCTGGCCAGGGCAGCAGGCAGCTGGAGCCAGCAAACAGCCTCCTCCAGCTGCTCAGGGCTGCTGCAGCACAGACCCTGTTACCTGGCTGCTGCTTTTCAGCAAAAGCTGGAAGCCATCACAGTTGTTCCCTCGGTATTCTTACTGCTTTTAACCAGCCTAATGTAAGAGGAGAGGGTTGGTAATGTAGAAGTGTATGGCTTAGCAGGTGCCAGAGCTCAGGTATAGATCACTCACACTGGATTTTCTAATTCCCTGGTTATTTTTAGTGGAGCAGTCTACTATCCTTGGCTGTGGACATGAAAATCTGTGGCAGAGGTGCTGCAGATGCCAGCTGGTATACTCTGGACATATGTATTTGTAGGATCAAGTAGCTTAAAGTGACATTTTTACAAATCAATATATTTGACCCTACTTCTATGGGAAGTCACTCAAGAATAAGGTTTAAGGAAACCACTTATTCTTCTTCACAGCATAAAATAGAATGTGTATTTCTACATGGATTCTTCTCACTGACTGCATGAAAAACAATTGACCCCTCACATTAATGTAGAAGTTAGAGATTGCATCAGGTAGCCTCAAAGCAGATTATCTGACCTCCATGAAACTAGAGGAAGAAATCAAATTTTCAAAGATTTGCTTGAACGCTTTACTTAAGAGTTTGCTGAACTTCAAATCATGGTCCAAAGCATATAGAATATCTGTAGATTTAATAAACATAGACATAAAAGTTATTTTGTAGGCAAAATTAAATTATTAGCAAAATTCTTTAACAGCGAAGTGTAATTTTCTAGTACTTCATTCCACATAGCAGCATAGCAGTAATGGCCTTTATTTTATGAGTATCTATAGCTCTCAAAAGGACACAGTTTTAAACTATTTACTCCCATTACTGACCTGCAAACTGTTATTAAAACTTGTATTTGAGTCAATGAAATGTCTTTTCTGACTAATGAGTGAGAGTAAGAGAATATTAATCCCAAGAGTTCTGAAGGAAATCAGTGGCAATACTGTGAAATACAGTATTACTTGTCAAGAGTAACTTTCATGGCATCTTTACTTCCCAGAGCAAGATAATTTTTTATTTGTATTTCCTGAATCTCAAACAGCACTTTCCACCTTTATAGATATTGTTTCAAAAAGGGTTGTTGATTCTGACACAATGACATAAGCATATTTCCAAGCAAATTGAGAAAGAGAGAGTGATTAAATAGAAATAAGTCCGTTTTTCAAAAAGAGTTTATGTTGCAGACATCATTCAGTGTGTTTTATTTTCTGAGATGAGTACATTAGGAAGTTATTTCAATCTTCTTATTGTCAGTTACTGGAAGAATATAATTCATTGTATTCCTATACTGCAACCAGATGTAAGCATTCATTCCAAAGAGTTGGTGAGAGAGAATAATATATTCAAACATCTTCTGAAGGAAAAAAGTATTTTGAAAAGAGTTAAAGAGTCACCCTTGTATTTTGGCATCTTTCTTGTGAAGACAAGAGGCTCATGAGAGGATTTGTAACCTACAATCACTGTTTTTCTAGAAATGCATGTAAGTGAAATTGTGCATATGTGAATTATCTGGGTTTTTTCTTTAAATTCTTTGAGAACTTGACCTTTTCCTCCCTTAGGAGATGAGGGCGATGAATAGTATAGGGTTAGTGTGACTAGGGCATGTCTCTGTCATGCAGGGCAGTGCCTGGTTATAAAACTGGACAGTCTGACAGATTTGGACAGAGTGATGCACACTGAGTCATTGAAGAAACTCAGCAATATCGTGTAACATTCCATCTGGAGTCACAAGCCGTGTGTCCCAGAGTTAATACCACTACCACAGCCTGGCACAAATAGCATAATGTGACACAGATAACAAATGCACTTTCAGTCCCCTCCACACTGCACAGTTCTCCAGTGTTGTTTCACTGAACCCATTCCCCAAGTCAGAGATCTCTGGGAGTGATTTCCTTTATTGATTTGTCAGCTCATAATCTCACAGAGTGCTCCTTTTACACTGCTGCTTTTTATCATATGAGACTTTGAAGTGACTCTGGGATCTTTGCAGGTCAGACATATTTTGCTCTTTTCTAACACTTTTCAGGGCACACATTCAACAGTGCAAGTTGTTATTTAAATGGGTCTCAGGGCAGAGTTCTTTGAAGGATCATAGAGCTACTGTTTAATGATTTTTACTGACGCAACAGACATCAAAATCAGATCTTTTTATAACAACTGGGAAACAGGCATAGGACTTTGAACAATAGCCTCTGAACTATAGCCTTGAGCTTTGAGAATTTTCCACACCTCTTCTTCTAGAGAATTCAGAAATTTAATTAACCTTTTTTTTTTTTTGAGATAATAAATAATGCAAGATGTAACCTTGTGCCTGCTGATACCTTTTACGAAGCATAAAGCATTTATCAGATCTAAAATCCCAAGACAGTATCTAATTTTCTCGGTCAACAACCCCACTTGGACAAAGATCCCCAAATTTCTAAGAAATGTTCTAAGAAAAAACTGAACATTTCTGAGTTCCATTTGACCTCAGAAAAGGTGGAGGGTCTTTCTTTTTTCCTTTTTTCTTTCTCTCTTTTTAAACCCCAAAGCCCCTTGGTTTTCCACTGAGAAAAGTATCTTCTTTTTTTTCAAATAAATACTGAACTGAGCAGATGTTATACTGTGAAACTTCAGCAAGATCACATGTAGCACTAGCGCTCATGGTGCTGAACATTAATTTGTTACAGGTTTTGTATTCCCTTCATGCATCTTTTATTTTTAATTCACAGATCACTTTTAGTGTCCTGGAGATGTTCTAGTTTCTGGTAGTCCTTGATCTTTGGCAGGCTTGCAGTATCAAGTTGTAGTGTGCTTAAAATTACTTTGATTAATCAATAAGGGTTCTTAACAAAAGAGTCTAATTTTTATCCTTGCAGAATTTTTTTCAGTTTCTGACCTTCAGCTTTGAATCCTCATTAGCTTCCGGAAGAGAAACCAAACCAAACCAAACCAAACCAACAAACCACCCCACCATCCCCCCCCCAAACCAAAACCCCAAAAACAAAACAAACAAAACCAACCAACCAACCAAACAACCAACCAACAAACCCCCACCAAACCCTAAAAGCAACCAAACAAAACAAAAAGAAAAAAACAAAACAAAAAAAAACAAACAAACACAAAAACAAACAAACAAAAAAACTCAAAAACACCCCAAACCAGATGTGTTTCTGTGTTTGCCATAATTTATTTCACAAAGATGGAGGGACCTGATCCCAATTAATTTTATGGGAGTCAGACTAGGAATTTTTTAGTACACATATTTATGACTGTAATAATCTCTAAGAGTATTTGTTTGTAGGTTGACCCCATAGCATTAAGTGGAATTGTCTTCTCATTGCATGCACTGACTTCCAAGAGGGCTGTAGAGAGCAGGTATTATTCGCAGCAGAGAATAGTAGTGTCAATGCAGTGGGAGCTTTGAGAGATATCAGTTTCTTTCCCCCACCTTACTATGGAAGCAAACCCTTCCATAACTCAGCAACTTCATGGTGCTGGCTGGCGAGAGGGTCATGGCAGCTCAGAGATTAATTTCCTGCCCACTCATGGAAACCCCATAGTTCATTCATAGCAGTTTCTTATCTTTGTAGACTCAAATTCTTCCAATAGGTCTTTCTGTTCAGTCACACACCTCAGGTTTCCAGCTTCCCTCAGCACTTCCCAGTGTTCCTCATTGTTTTGTAACTTGTTTCTGCAAGGTTTGCCAGGCCATATCTGCAAAATTAAAAATTATCAAGTAGCTCATATAAGGAAGTTTAAACTACTCTTAAAACTAAAGAAACCATGTTAACATGATTTTCTGTTTAAATTAATGAAGTCATGAGAGATGACACTGTCATACTACCAAAATCAGGAGTTGCAGGCCATTTGCATTAAGTCTGGAATGTGCGGGTGTAACTGTGTGGTCTGCAGATTATATTTGATTTTGCCTTCAGCAGGAGCACTAAAAGAAGACGATTAACACTAAAAATTGCATTTCTTAGCTCGAGCCCACATACCAGATTAGTAGAGGCTCTTAATCCATCTGTGATACTAATTTTTCTTTAGCTCCAGTTGTTTAGATGATCTGGAAAGTTTGTGGGGTTTTTTGTTTGGTTGGGTTTTTTTTAAATAAACAAATTTTTATTATAAGTATGGATCTAATGTAATTAAAAAAAAATGAGAATTATTTAATCTTTAGCTGTAATGTGAACCAGGAATAAACTGGGTGTGGTCAAAATATGGGCATTTTCTTAGCAGATTGGGGTCTTGTTTTCTAAAGAGAATGAGCATACCATAAAAACCCACAACCTACCAAGCAAAAAACTCAAGCCTTTGAGACTGTGTTTGTCAAAACCTGATGTGGCTGCTTTTCAGATATTCATATGAAATGAAAACTACCAGCCCAAATTTTTTGCTTACTATTCAAATTCATACAAGTGAAAAAAAAAAATCCTTTAATGGAAAGCATTCCTATTTGTTGGATAGCAGTCATTGAATAAAAATACAGTAATATATTTTAGCTTTAATTCGAACACTTATAATAGTAAAACAATTAAAAGCAAGGTGAACAAAAAAGTCCAAGTAACCTTATTTTATTTCTTTGCAAAATCATCTCTTTTCTCTAAACCATTAGATGTCACCACACCTTTCTTATTATAACATTAGGGTAAGGTTTGATACCACAAGTGCCATTTTATTATTATTAATTTAAATTATTATTTGGCATCCAATTTTATGGATGTCAATTTCTCTTTCACTGAAATGTAAGAAGAGAGAGCTGTTGTGGAAAGGTCGTATGACCTTTAGGAAAATTAGGCTAATGCAATTGTATAACAACATTTATTTTATATACTTCTCAGTTTATTGGAAACTGTGTTTTGTTGTTTGAAATTACTGTGGACCAGGCACTCAATCTATATTTGGCTGAATCAATAAATCAAGGCACAAACGTGAAGCATCTTCCAGCTTTTAAATAGTTTGCTTACACTTGTTTTCTGTACATTTATACCATCTCATTTAGGCATCTGAAAAAAATGCTTCTTCTTTTAAGTGACAGAATGATAAAGCTACGCTGCCATTCATCCAATTAAAATTTTCAGTCTATATTTAGGTGTAATTTGGTCTTCCCCTCAGCACCTCACTGTTGCCTTCCACACTTTTCACTGAATAGCACAGCTCTAGTATATTACTGTTTTCCAGTTTAATTTAGTTTGATCTGCATGGAAGAATAACTTCTTTAAATAAGAATTTCCAGCGTGATCCAGAAGAGGTACTATTTAAATTTTGATACATGAGGCATCTAATTCAGTTCATTGATCAGCAAACACTATAAGACCCTTATTATTTATGGCATAGAAATATCGTTAGACGTGAAGGATTCTGCAGTGCACAACATTATTCTGAGCATTTTGACAGTGTGATTCAGTTCAGAATTGTGTTCCGTGGGACTTCAGAGGGAGTATGTTACCAAAAAGCTTATTAGCAGTCAAAAATTACGTATATGGGTTTCCATCTCTTTAACATTTTATACACCAGCTCTATTCTTCAGGAGTTACTAAAAGAATGAGAGTTCTGCTTTTTTTCTTTTCCCAGTCTAGCTGTTTTAGGAATATGTGGGCTATGGAAAGGAATGAAGAACTAATGAAAATCTTCCCCAACTCACTAGCTGCACATTAATTAATCTTAGACTTTCCCTTAGTTAAAAGTATAGTCTTTTAAAGTCAGTATCTCTGGAATTTAATCTCTATAAAAATTGCAGTCCCCTCCTTCCAAGTTGCACCAAGATTTTTTTCACAGAGAAGTGAGTGTTTATTCAGGTTAGATCTGAGATCTTTTGGCTGTAATGGTGCAGTAAGATTTTTTTAAAAAGACCATCTGTCTTGAAAAGACCAATGTTAAAGAGTTTGACAAGAGAATTTTCACAGTATGTAGTTGAAAACCTGAATGGTTTTACAAATAATATCCACAGAAGACGTGGTCATATGAGAAAGAAAGGTAGAGATGACCACGTGGCAAGACCAAAGTAGGAACCTCATGGTAAATGATAATAAAATACCCTATAGCATACCATTTAGTTTTATGCCAATCTAATTGCTACAGAATTTACACAGAGGATGCCATTGCTGTAGAAAATTCTTAAATATTATATTAAAGTCTCACTTTCCATACTGACATGATGAGATTGAATTTCTGCTGTAGAAGTGGTGGGGAAGGTAGGTTCTTCCACAAATCCCTTGGAGTTTTCTTTTTTTCGGTTGTTTTGTCACTCAGTGGCTATATTTTTCTTTGATTTGCCTTTTTTAATGTTGCAATATTTCCTCAGTTCACACTAAAAGGTTTATACTCTTCTGATAATTAGCTCTGTGCTTATTTGCTGCAGGGAATAAATCCATTTAGAAAACGCAGACAGAACTTCTGCACTGTCTGCAAGATCTAGGGAAAAACTGAAGAAGTGGAACCAGAGAATTGAGGTTATCACAGCTCCTGAAACTATAAAACTGAAGTGGATAATGTAATAGTTGCTGCACTGGGGGAAATAAAAAAAAATGGAAGGACCTCTGAGGGATTTTAATTGAAAACAAAAAAATATTAATGGAACAGAAAAAAATGCCACTGAATTTCCAGTTCTACCTTAGTTTCATTTGTATTTGTTTGACAGGTTGAAAGGTATTACAAATTCTCTTATACATATTGAAGTGTGGCTGGCATGTGTTCTCATGTTTGTTTTTAGATCAGTCATTTGCCTTTCTCTGGAAAATTATGTCTCTTACCACAGGAAAGACATCTTAGAAAGAGACCTCTGCACTTTCTCCATTAGGGATTTTTTCCTCAGAAATATGTTAGGGTGACAGGACTTGCTGTTATAATGCAATTTGTCCAGGTCTGGATGGGATTCCTATTACTTAACGTCACAGATGCCCCCAGAGCAGCCACTGCTGCAGTCACTTTAGCCTCTCTTTGTTGATGGTGGGTTTTTACTCCCCATGTCAAAAGGAATCGTCAGTATGATTTGTCTCATTGGAAAGCAGTCATCTACAAGAGGAAAGGTGGCTATTACTTTCCCTACAGCTTCCTGTACACTTGTAACTATATATTATACCTTTCAGTAAGCAATATTGGGTACCGTCAGGCATGTCACCGGATAAATATCTGAATTTTGAATATTTCAGTAAATGTTGTCATATACTTATGTAAATTTTTAATGCTGGCAATGCCAACACCAAGATCTCGTGAATCTATCTGCAAATTTTTGTCTTCTACATCCCTACCATGCTATGTGTATGTAGATATTTGTAACTTCATATGTCCTTCAACATACTAGGTGGTGGCCATCAGATAGAGAACTGCTTTATTATAGGAATATCTATCAGTTATAAGAGCTCTCAATTTGTAGAGAATATATTTAATAACTGCATATTAAACAATTAAATCAGATAGGTGGTTCCTTGGCATTCTCTCAGAAATAAATAGTCGTATCCATTAGATGTTACAGAGACAGGACTTGAGTGTTTCTCTTTAGGATGTCTCATTTGTTCAGAATTAATTCAGTGAAGCTTCAAATACTTAATTGAGCTTTGACTATATAAAGAACATACTATTTTTTTCAGCCTCAGCATTTTGAGTCCCCTGAGGCTGTCCAGTTCATCTAATATCCCAGAGGATCTGTTCTGTATTTCTACAAGGCCAAAAGCTACAATCCAATTGAAAAGATTATTCCAATAGAATACAAATAGGCTGTATAGTAGATGTCACAAAGAAAGAAATACAGTTTTATCTCAGAGAACATCCCACTGCATCAAAGTAGGAATGACACCTGACTGACATTAATCACTCTCTTATTCATCTGAAAAAGCATACGATGCACTTTGATGATTAGTAGGGAATATTCATGTCAATCCTTGTCCTGCAGAGTTGTCACTTTGAGGAAGTAACAAATTAAATATTTAGTAAAACCTTAACATTTTTAATGACAGTGTACAAGAATTAAGAATTACTATTGTCAGTCTTCAAAATTATCACTAATCTTTTAATTACATTGTCCTGCCTAAAAGCGTTGCTGTTACATCCGAGGCGTATAAAGAAAACGACACAGAGTCCAGGCTCATGAACAGTGGAAGCCGAAGCTTTTCGTTAATAATTTTCTGAGTACTATATAGGATAGATCACAAAAGGTGTGTTGAGT
This sequence comes from Struthidea cinerea, assembly GCA_013397865.1. Classification (NCBI taxonomy): domain Eukaryota; kingdom Metazoa; phylum Chordata; class Aves; order Passeriformes; family Corcoracidae; genus Struthidea; species Struthidea cinerea. Next base: position 379,861 of record VZTI01000065.1, on the reverse strand, counting down.
GGCAATAGGTAATTGGTTCCTTGGCCATCCACCCCTTGAGAGGACTGGCCAAGTTCTAAGAGACCTATTCCATAATATTTACAAAGTCAAAGCCATAACAATCTTGCAAAACAACTTGTGAGTGCAAGAAGTTTATGAAACTGTGACCTTGTTTAAAATAGTTTACATAGGAAAGACAGTTTTCTCACAGAATATTGAGAAAAGGCTGAAGAATTTCTCTGCTTCTAGCTTTTTAGCACCTACATAAAAGAATCTTACTTTTTCTAAGTATGTTTTGTTTGCATCAGAGATATGTACTTCTTTTTTTATTTTATTTTTGCCTCACCAGAATTCTGGTAAAGATATGTTTTCCTACTTCCATTCAGTATCATACAGAGAATCAACGTGTTATTAGAGGTGAATTGCCAAATTGAAATATTGACTAAAACAAAAAAAAAATCTCTGGAAGATTCCAGATGCTTTGTTCAGCTGAATTGGGTTTGCCTTGGGGCTTTTATTTTTCAATGCAGCTATAATGATAATTCTTTAATTCTTCATGAACAGATCTTCACATTTTGAAGAGCTGAGAGGACTTTCACACAGGCTGATGCCATAATTCCCACTTTGTAAACACTGTGACACTGCAAATAGAATGCTTCTGACCTTAGCAAGTATCTGTCAAAGTGTCAGAGGAGAAAAGTTGTCCTGCCAGCACAGCTTCTGCCTGCCCACTCTGTCACTCAAATGGTACTTTGATCCATGGCGTGTGAAAGAAAAGCTGCTTCACCATCCTTTTTCTCCAAAAGGCATCCTGGACAAACACTCATTGGCAGTGTCTGGTCTGATCTGCAGACCTGAGACATGAGTTTTACCCATGTCCTGGTTTCACTGTGGCTGGTTGTACACACAGATTTTCCAAGACACTCAGGGGGCTGTGCCTTGCCACCGTCCTTCCCGGTGGGTGCTCTGAGGTCAGGATGCATCATGGATGTCACCACTGGTCCTAGAGTTGTTAGGGTTATGCTCCTCCTATTTGGAAAACAAGTTTGTTTTCCTTCTGTCAGTCCATATCCAAACTGATAAAGGAAAACATTAATGGGGAAAAAAAAAAAGAAAAAATGGAGAAGATGAGTTAAGGAGTTAAAGGTGCACATAAAAAGCTGAAATTTGATAAGTGACTTTTGCATCCCATCTTTCAATATGGTATTCAGAGTATTACATATAGGAGGAAAAATATGACAGGTTTGAGGTTGCAACAACTTTTTACGATCTTGATCCACAAACTCTTCTGTTACATCTGTTACTCTATATGCTCTGCATTTATTTAGATAGTAGAAGTAAGGGGGTTACTTTTATTTTATAATCCAAGAAATCTAGCATTGCCCAACATTTAGCACACTGTCCTTGTTTGGCATTATGGATGGTTGTAACTGTTGTCCGTAGTCTTCCTAGAATTTTTGCAACTGTGATTATTTCTCTTTGAAGCTTTTCTTTTCCAAAATGTTACAGTTGCCTCAACTCTGAGATGGGAACAATCCAGTGAAATGTGGTTAAAACAAAGGTGTAACAAGGTTTGAGACAAAGCAACTAAGTTGCTTAAAATGCTAATGGTCTTATCAAGTGGCTTTGATACTTATTATTACTTAGCCTTAGTAGCAACAGAACTGAAGGAAAAAAATGTAATCCAAGCAATCAAAATTGTATCCCTTAAGCTACCTAAAACCCAAAATCAAACAAAGGTGGATTATGAGAGGAAATGAAGAAGAAATGTATGCATTTGAGGAGAAAGAAGGGCTGGGAGGGCTGGGAAAGGAAGAGAGGATGAAGAACTACAAAGTACCTAATGAGTTCTCTTATACAGTGAGGAGTTGTTTTATTTCTGTCTTCTAATCGGTAAGGATAACATCTGAAATGAAGATGTATTTTTAAGAACCTAAGTATATAAAAGCATATATGATGGAAATACTATCGTAGGAATGTAAAGGATGAAAATGTCAGAAAAGTTGCCTTGGTTATGAATGAAAGCTGGCTATAATGAAATCCATTAGATTTAGTAGTTGTGACAGGATAAACCCAAGTTATAAGAACGTGAAATACACAGAATAATTCAAAGAAAAACAATAAATTATTCTTTCCTTCCCATTATAGATATCCAAAATGAGTGGGTTTAAAGTATAACTTCATCTTTTTTTAACCAGCAATTTAATTGTCATTCCTTGCAATGTGTACCCACTTGAAACAAAATCCTGTCTCCAGGTGAATTACAAGTCACTTTTCATCAAAGCATCTTTTAAACCAGCTTTTCTCAACTCAACACTTAGAGCAGTTAAGAAAGAAGAGTCTTACTATTTAAGAATTTTACTTCTAGAAACATTGAAATTGCTGGTACCCTTGGCAGCGGGAGGTGTTGATGCCTTTTGATGCTCTGGAGGAATTCACTGAGATTTCAGAATTCCAAACAAAACAGGTGCATTTTAAAAAAGGGATTTTATCTGTGGTATATTTTCAGTTATCTATTTTTTTCATTAGAATGAATGGGGTTTTTTTTCTGAAATGCATATTCCTTTTTTATAACAAGGTTAATTTCAGAAATGAAAATTGGGGAAAAGATATTTCAGAGAATGAAAATAATCTTAAAACTTTACACAAAGGAGGAAATTAAGGGGGTGGCTGGATGGATTTTGTCATAAACCCTTATTATGAGAACCTACTGAGGCTAATACACACAGACTGTAATAAAAGCCTCGAAAGCTGAAATATCACTGTTTCATCTCACTGTTTTCCTTCTTTCTAAAACGCACTGTGAAAATGGAATTGATTTTTTAAGTTGTCCTTAAAAGCGAAACCGAATTTTCCTGCACGCTGATGTACATATGTTGTATGGTACTATGTATGTTGCCTGATCTAAAAATTTCTCCAATATGTCATTTGATCAGCTTCAGGTTTCTTCCTGCTTTTTATTGAAGACAGAGACATACTAAATAGCGTGCCTGGTTCCTGCCATAATATAACACTGAAGATTTTGAGATTTTTAATGTATCCTTTTAATGCATTCTTTTCATTGCTGAAAGTCACAAATTTTCATTGAGGACACTGGAACTTGAGTAAGCACATCAGTATCATATTCCTAAAGTAAAACTCATCCTGTTGCATGCTTGTCCCTAATTTGTTTCTGCCTTTTGGAGCCATTACTCTGCAGATTCTTGCAGTTTTATTGTTTGCTTTTTTGGTGATTTTTCTTCATTTCTGCTACCTCAATTTGCTGAAAACCTCAGAATCCCATAGCGTACATCATGCAGCATCCTTCGGTTTAGTGATGAAAGGTAAATTTTGAGTTTAAAATCTCTTCCTATATTGAATTTTTTTCTATTTGTCTCAGAGCTATTCTAGGAAGACTTAATAGTTTTGGAGTTATATGTTTAATGCAGAGCTTCAATGTTCACATAATTAGCAGCAATTTTCTAAATGTAACAGTATTACTAACCACAAGAATTATTTAATAGGAACAACAAATTTTCAAAACATTAGCTAAGGGCAGAGTAATAAGTAACTACCTCTGTGCCCAGATTTTCCTACATTATTAACAACATGTACAAATATTTTGTTTGGTTTGTTTGCATACACTTATCAACCTTATATTTAAAATGCAGAGTATGTGCCTTTCTCCAAAATAAGGTAGCTGATTTATTTTAACTATTAACTATATTTTAGCTATAACTGCTGTTATAAAGCACCACTGAGCTATTTGTATTGAATTGTTATCAGACTGGTGATTGACAGGTGTGCCAGAGGACACACGTACTTGCACATAATTCCCATCTTCATGGCCTTATTGGCTGCTCTCATTTTTCGTCGTGTCACTGTGAAGGAAAGATAGAGAGAGAAAAGAAGAAACAAGGAAACAAAGAAAATAGGGAAGAGGATCAGAAAGAAAATGTTAACTTGAATTTTAAGTCTTGGATGAACAAATCTTGACTTTAGTTCATTTTTGACTCATTTAAATACATTTGATAATTTGATGCTCTTTGATCATTTGGCTCATGTAGAGCTTTTTTTTGCTTGAATGAAAAATAAGGTCAAACTCTGTAGGGTTAATTTACTGTTTTCAACTAAAACAATAGTGTCATAGGAATTTTTAAGAAAAAATCAGTGAGAAATGAAAAAAAAGAAACTCTCTCATGTCCTTTGAATATAACTTCAGGTGAAGAAGACACAATAATCACTTTTTTTTTTAAGAGATTTTGCTATACAGCATCAGTATTCAGTTTTATTGTATTTTAATGTGCTTTTGTTTCAAGCTACTTATGAGAGACTTAAGCCTAGGAAGTGAGTTCTTTAAATTAAGCAAGTATTCTGTGTACTGCAGTGCAGAGGTAACAACAGCTCAAATCTAGGTGCTCAGAACCTTCTCCAAAAAGGACTCACTCTCAAGCAATGAAACTGAAATAAGTACATAGATTATATTAGAAGTGTCAACAAAGATATTAATTTTTCTGTGAGTTGGAGAAATACAAATTCATGAAAATGTCTTTAAATTATGGACAAATAAAGAAAAGCTGTGACTTTTCTTCCTACTGCCTCCTGTTTCTTTGATGTGCACATGAAGCTCAGAACTGCACTCCACTCCTTGTTGAAAAAAGGAGGAAGCATGGAAGGAACACACCTAATCATGGAATAATTCAGTTTTACTACTGAATCTACTTGGTCAGCCATGAAAAGGCTTTAATAATGTTTCTATACCAAGGAAAATAAATCTTCATTAAAACCAGGTTTATTAATTAACTTCATTCGCACACCATGAAAATACATTTCATTCTAAACCAAGAAGAAATGACTGAAAAGTAAACTGCCCTCCTGAAATACTCTTGTAAAACAGAGGGATAACAATGCATCCAAAACTAGAGAAGAGAACAATGACAGTTAAGGCCACATTATGCCCATTCTATACTATTTTTCTGTGCTTTGCTTAACATATATCAGGTTTAAAAGATTCTGGATCATCAAAGCTTGTCAGGAAGATATGGTTTTCAAAGTAACCTGAATGCAGAGACGTTTTTTCTAATTTTTTAAAACAGTATGTAGAAAGAGTTTTACTTCTCTCAAAAGTCTGAGAGGTACTGCAATAAGGGAAGTCTTTTGATACAGTGAACCTTGAAAGTATTTTTAAGGTATTAATAACAAACAGTTAATGTTTTTTTGATGAATCATTTGAAAATATGCTGTCTCTGATTAAAAAGCCCTCAAGTATATTTGGTATGAAGAGTCCAGGAATATTTAACAAATGTTTTCATTGCCTCCATCCATTTGGTAAGCTCTGCTTCATTTCCTGTGGCTCTGCTGAAATAAATATCTGATGGGAATGAACCAGGGAAATATTTTGAACCCAGCTCAGAATATGAATAGAAGGAGAGGTGCAGATCAAGAACAAAATCTGTGTTTCATTTCTGTTTCACTGCAGATGCAATGAGGAAGATCATCTCATAGAAGAATCTTTATAATTGCATCTGGAATACTTACTGTATTGCTCTGAAAGAAAGAGTATTCACAGGAAGTTTCTTTGCAACATCTTGTAATGGAAAATCACGCACTCCTTGTGAATGCTTTGGAGTAAATTCCTAATATTGTTCTGACTCTGTTAGAAATGTAGCCTTGAGAATAATGGTGGTCTCTGCTGGATAGAAAAATATTAAACTCAGCCACAAAATAAAAGGAATTCTAAGGCAGAAAGAAATCCTTCCTCTCCTTTATTCTTACTATCCCCAGGTGAATTAATGAGGATATTGATCCTAGTAAGTTGTACCTTCCCCCTTGAAGCGCTCGAAAGAGAGGCTATAAACACTATTAGATTGTCCTTCAGATGAAAACAAGCATGAGAAACATTCTGAATTGCAATGGAATGAAATCATTAAGAAATAACTATGCTCAGACTTTCAGAAAGCAGATAAAAATTCTCTGAATACGAATATGAATTTTCTGATAGGTCTAGGCATATAGACCTACAGACCTAAACAGGTCATGGCCTTCTTAGAAGTAATTCTGCCATTTTCAGGGAGTGTTTATTACTCAGCATGATGTGCCAGTGGAAGACTAGGCCCCACGGCCACCAATCAATGTAAAAATATGCCCTTTACTGTCAAGTTTTCCTTAGTGATGGCTCCTCACCTCAGCCTGACCTTTCACTATCTTCAACCCACAGAGGGCAGTGATGTGCAATTAATAATAACTTCTCGGAGCCTTAAATGAAAACACCATCTGTTTTTAGCAATCTTGGTGTGTATTTTTGGGAAGAGCTGACAATTTTTTTTACGTGATCTGGCAATAATATTGAACTCTCAGAATTTCTCAAGTTGAGTTTAGGGAATTAAAAAGTGCAGAATTACAGAATTGGTTGTAAAAATTATGTTCTGGGGAACTTTCCAGAGCTTTTTTGTATCGGTATTGCCCGGCAATAGTCTGCACTAGTAAATAGTAAACCATATACTGGGAAGAAATAATTCTAAAGGAGAAATACATATGCGAAACTAGGATATGTTCTATTGTACCCCATGGTCCAGTCATCCTGTAAAACTTACGGTATGACCAACAATCCTCTTTAACTGTTTCTGCCTGCATAAAGCCTACATGCGGCTAAACTCCTGAGGGTTAGCAGGAAAATGAGATTTCTGCCCTGACCAACAGCCAGCAGAGTCAACCCACACACATACAGACAGGACTGTCCACCAAACCCACAGATCTGAGTCACCTTTTATCAGCCTGTCGGAGCACAGAGTTCGACTGGGCCTTTTGCCGCCCACCAGTCCAGGCTGAATAGCAATCTACACTCACTATGAGTAGGTGTCAGCAAAAGAATAACCTCTTAAAAGCAGAAAAAAAGGTGACATTCTGACCTCCAGCCTCCTCTACACTGAGCGTATTTCTGTTTGTCATCTATGTCTTTTACATATCTCTCCTTTACATTAATGTATGTATACCAGAGTCAAAAAGATCGAAGGATTTCTGGATGCAATGGGCAGGTCAAAGCACAGAATAATTTTTCCATACCCCTCAGGCCATAGTTTTGTTTGTTTTAGAAGCAAACACATTCCAAAGATATGAAAGAAATGCCAAAGAACAAGACAGATTAGAAGGTTGGAGAATGCAGAAAACAAAACAATAATTCATGAAACGGAATTTGCAAAGCTTACAAGCGATGATCCTCTCATGCCAAGCATGTATCCAGAAATGCATAGCTCATAGCCCTGAGCCAAGCCAGCTTCACTCCCTGGGCCTGGGGAGAGGAGGAAAGCCAAGTTTACTGCTTGTCTCTCCTACCTCCCCTTGGATGTTTGATGCAGAGCTTGTGTGTGTAGAGCTTATGACTTTGAAGGGACTTTGCACTCTGGATTGGAACAGCCTTCATACAGTTATGCAGTGGATGAGGATGCTTTTGATTTTGGTATGTAGAGCTGTAGCTGAGCAAGTGAAAAATCAGCATTTCATGCTTTATGAAGTGCTACTGTTGTATAGGAGCTCCTTCTGTGGAACCCAGACAAGAAGAGAGATGTCTCTTCTGCATTTTATTTGTGTATTCATATTCAATAATTTTGATGTGCAAGGAGACTGACACAAAGTTTCCATCTGGAAAAATTCTTCTTAACAAAAAATATTTCTGTGTCTCACTGTATAAAAAATGCCCCAGTGCTTCTAATTGCATAAAGATTTAGTATTTTATGGCTATGATACCATACACAAAGTGATGGCTACAAAATTTTTACGTGGTTATTTCTAAAGAAATATGTGATCCCTTTCACTTGTAGCATCCTTTACTCAAAAATCAATGTGATAAACACAACATTAGTCTGAACAGAATGTCATGTAATGAAATATAATGTGAAATTAATCAAAATCTAGCTAGCAGCAGACATGAGGCTCATACTCTGGTTAAATGTGCAACAAATAACACACCCAGATTTTATATAAATACTTATATCTGTGTATTTTAAAAAGCTCCACCTATCTCCATACATCCAAACTTAAATATATCTAATTTTGTAATAGATTTGGGGCCTAATGTTCAGATAGACACAAGCTTTGAATTTTTCTTTCATGCTCAAATGCATGAATGTAAGGCGAGTCCCTTATCATTTAGCACCATTATTATCTATTTCATTTTAAGTTTCCTAAATTCACCACTAATACACAGCACTGATCTACTTTTGTAAAATTAATCAGTGATTTATTATAAATAATATTTATGAAAATTATTTGTATTCCAAACAGTTCTCAAGTGCAGACAGAAGAGGGTCCATATACAACAAACGGATAAAATTTTTAGAAGTGCATATTTTCTAAGTTTTGGGGTTGTATTCTGTGTTGGAGAATACAACAGGCCACATGTAACTCATAACCATATATTTTATTTATGTCATGAATAGGTGAAAGATGTTTGCAGACTGAAAAACTACCCTAATAATAAGAAACACTCTCTTGGATGTTATTCAAAAATATCAGAATCAATGGAATAGATATAGCTGAGTTATTGAAATAAGTTGTTGACTACATATTTGATGAACAGGAATAATAGGAGTAAGTTTAAAATTTGCCACTCTGTTTCACCACTTTTGAAATCAACTTCAATTACTGTATTTCCTCTTTTTGAGCACAGTGGTAATAATGAGTCCTCTAAGTTCTCCTCTAAGTGTTTCTACACTGAACTGTACGTAGAAATTTTACAAAAGGTCTTACTCTCGTTCTGATTCCAGTCCCCCTTAATTGCATTGACTATAGGCCCAAAAGGGGTTTCTTCACTGGGAGGGTGGTCACTTCCTGGTCACAGCACAAAGCATGTCTGAATTCAAGGAGCATCTGGATGATGCTCTTGGTCATGGTTTAGTTTAAAGTACTTCTGCAAGAAGCAAGGAGTTGGGTTTGAAAATCATCATAGGGCCCTTTGAACTTGAGACAATCTATGGTACTATGACTCTGTTAAAAGAATGGATCCCTGATGTGATGGCACATAGAGTCAGGAGTCTCACTGGGAAAAATACTTTAAGAAAATCATAACCAGTTGTCATCAACTCTGGAATTAGTGGTGCAAAGCACCACTAAGGTCCTGTTACATTATTTTCACTTTAATGGACTGTGTCATTGGCTTTAAACAAACGAGACATAACTGAAGAAGCAATGCCTAAACTTGTTTCTGTAGGTCCTTGTGTCTGTAGGTCCTTGTGTCTGTAGGTCCTTGTGTCTGTAGGTACTTGTGTGCTCAAACATCATGACTTATAAAGGGCTGCTATCATCACTGGTCTAACATCGTTAGTTATGTGCAGAAATGGAGTTCTCCAGCTGGATATCTACAACTTTACATGAAGTTATGGAAACTCATCCCTGTTTTTTCTTTCCTGTTTAGCATTTTAAAGTAAAGTTGTGTTGATTTCAAAAATTCCATTACTGTTCATTATGATTTTCCAGAACACCCTTGCCAAGCCACACAAGTGTCTCTATGCTTTGTTAGGTCTGAGGACCTCCTTCTAAAAGATATCAACAATTCTGTGAGTTCCCTGATTCACAAACAACAAATGTAATATTTGTGTGCATGCTTGTCTGCCCTTTCTTATTCAGAATACCATATCTAAAGCACCAAGGTTAATTTTCTCATCATAAATATGCATAAGACAACCTTATTAACATAAATCTGATCTAACAGGTTCACCATGGATAAAGAAATGTAATTAATTTTCTTCCCTGCCTATTTTACTGCTGTCTGTATTTTCCTTAGATTTTGCTTGTTCATGTACTACAGTCTTAGAACCTTTGTTATGCATTATATTTAGCTGTTTGATGCATCTCACAGTGTTTTCCCTAAAGCCCAGCTGGAGTACCAATGGATTTTGCTAAGAAAAGAGTAGAAAAAAAAAATCTCATTTACAGTTTGGATGGTTAGTCAGACAGTCATAAAGAAAAATAGATTTAGACATATAAAAAACTTTTGCAAATATTTCCTTTTGATGTCATGATATATATGTGTCATCCCTTCACAGCAAGGAAAATTGGTGCCTCTGCATTCTAACACTGCTGTGATAAAATGAAGCATGTTGTTTGCTGATGTTTTGCCAGATAGGTTGTATGAGAGGAGGTCTAAAGAAAAGCTTTAAAATATATTAGTGTACTTGAAAGTCAGAGTACTCTTATTTACCTTCTAATAAGCTGTACTAAATCTATGGTTATTGCATATTTGTTAGTTTTTTCTCCCCTTTATCACCATCGTCACAACTTTTAAGAGATAGATAGATATAATTTAAAATGGTAGGGTAGCCTTGCATCCAGTAATATATTCTAAAAACAAAGAACAATTTTGTATGAAGATAAATACAACTCTAACAAAATGGATGGTTTTGCAGTTCAATCACACACAAAGTAATTTCTCTACTGAGCCTCCATCTACTATTGTTGGTTGTTATTTGCACAGTACTCCTCTAATTTCACTACCTTTCCTATTATCCTAGCAAAGCATCTCTTTGCCCATTCTTGACACAACTGTGTAGGTGTCTTCCAGATTTCTCTCCATTTTGTTTGGGTTGGGTTTTTTCCCCCAAAACTTGTGTTTGATAATCCATATTTACATGTATCTTACTATATATAATTTATTCAAATTTCAGACTGATGGTGGGATTGTGAAAATATGGAGTGAATCAGGAAATCATGGTGACAAGTGGAACAAAGTCAAGTTACACTTGGGGAAGCTAAGGAATTTTGAAATTATCTTTGAAGGCATTCGTACCAGAGACCTGGGAGGAGGAGCAGCAATAGATGACATAGAGTTCAACAACTGCTCCACAAGTAAGTTCACGAGGGAGGTTTCTAGAGGGATGCTACATGAGATGTAGCAAGTTCTTGTTTGTTTTTAAATACATCATAATTTTACTGTTTTCATCATAATTTCACTGCTCATAAAATCAGTTATGAATAAATTGTTTTCACTCTTATAACTTTAATACTCTTTTCTACAGTCATGCAGTCATGCAGTGTTCTCACATTAAATTATGGCAGATAAATCCAAGAAATTACTAAGGTTTTGTTTGTTTTATTTATTTTGTTTTGAGTAAGAACTTTCCTTCTTTAATACATTGGTAAGTTATTGAGTCTCTAATGTTGTACATAACCATTTCATGCAAATTGTGGCAGATTATATAATATGAAACCTGTGGTCTCTGTGTTTTATTATAAAGACTCTTGCCATAAAAATAAGTGGAGGCTACAGATGAACCTTTATCAATATTCTTTTTCCCAGTTCAGTTGAAGTATTAAGGCCAGCAAAATAGAATACTCTATTTAATTCATATCTCTGTGAACATAGGCTAAAATAAGAACAAATTTTGCCTTTATTAAAAACAACAAATGCAACAACAACAAAAACAAAACCAAACAAAACAAACCACCAAACAAACAGTAACAAAAAGCTCCCCAAACCCAAGAAGATAAATACTGAGTAGATAGATCATGGCTTCTCTCAGGAAAGTATGTGCTCTTTCTATCTTGTAGGAAACAGTGTGACACAACAGAAGTGATTTTTTTGATTGAGGTGATCATTGCTGGTGGCACATATCAACACTGAATTAGTTTTGTGGAAGTGGTTTGAGCAAGCTCTACTCTCCTTCCATAGATTGGATGCCCATTATCAATGCCAATATGAAAAATGAACTTCTGGAGAAAACTCTTGATCTAGTTTCATCTAAAAAATGAAGGGTTTGCATTCAGAAATTGTTGCATAATTCAAAGAAAAGAAACTGGATACAATTTGGGACCTTCTTCAGAACTGCACTTTAATAAAACTCTAAGGCAGCTGTACTCTTAAAAGCTCTAACAAGCACGTGAGCACTAGTGATCCCCTTATCTTTTTTTGAAGGGTTTCATTGTTCCCATTGCTGTGCATGCAATTGTTCTCCAAAAAACAAGGGTAGATAGGTAAGGATGCCCTGGTAAGGTCAATATCTCCCTATCATCTTGAATTAAAAAGTGGATGCTGATCTCTCATGCAATGTGTTATCAGCTGTGTTCACATGTATTAGTTCATACCAGTGGGGTCTAGTTAAACCACATTTCTGGGACTCTGTTCTGTTTTGGGGCTGCAACAAATTAGGCACTTCATTTCACAATCAGATTCATGAAGATATTCAGCAAATAAAAATAGTAGAGGTTTTTTTTTATTTTTTAAGGAAGAAGTAATCTCTCTGTTAAGTTCATGAAGATGGTACCAACATATCTTAATATAGTGCAAAAATATTTCTTCTCACTCTTCAGTGCACATATTACATAATAATCTGAAAAATGTAATCATATAAGCATAACTAGAAATATTCCAGAGTTGTCATTGCAAGGAAAGAAATTGTTTCAATAGGGATTTGGAAAGCTGTCATATGAAGGATCCTCCATCTCTTAAAATGTTAAGATTGCTGAAATTTGCATTGGCTTTAGCCTATGACCCTACAAATCCGAATGTTAAGAGTGTTTTATAACCAGTCTTGCATTAAAATACCTTTGCAGTGAAACAGTTCAGAAAGTAACTTGGTTTATTATTTTATAGCAACTATTTGTTTTACAGCACTTCTTCAGCAAGAAGATCTGTTGGGAAAGCAGTTGCACCAAGTGCTCCAACTGCTTTCAAATACAGCTTTGGCATGGTCATATCCATGTGTATTTTGCAGAAAATTATGGCTTATGAAGATGTATGATTCAGAGGAGGCTTTTTTCATAGAAGTTTGAAATGTACAATTGAAGCTCAATATGCACACAAAATTTTTAAAGATTGATTTAGGAAAGTTGGAGACCCAAGACGGTAATCCTTTATGGAGCTGTCACTTGCATGGTCATTGCTTTTGCACTCTAATAGGGTATTTGTACACTCAGGAATCATTTCCTTGCAGCATCTCTGGTAGTGCATGCTAGGTACAGCAGGGTTATCATTAAAGTTTAGGTGTATGTATCCTATGGGAGCGTGTTTAGGCTTATGCCTTTGCTTTTCAGCAGGATCAGAGGCCTATCATTTGTTTGCCTTTTAACTGTATCTTTGTGCATGTCTGTAAAAAAAGCAAAACAAACAAACAAAACCTCAAAAAACACCCACACCCACCACACCTCACCCCAGCTCTACTCCCTGATTTTCATATCTGTATGAGGATAATTAGGCTCAAACCAAAATTAAAAGGGGATCATTTAGCGCCTTTCGTATTGGCTCTGTATATGATTTTTTTGCCTTCTACTCCACAAGTTGATGCCTGCTTGCTTAATGTTCTCAAGACTTTTGGTATGCTGACCTTCCTGTTGGCATGATGACACGAAGGAGCTTGGTCTGACCTTTCTCATTCTTGTTGTTATTGATTCTTTACCTTTGTAGAACAAACAAGCAAAATACATTTTGCCAGTTTTTCAAAAATAACATTTCCCACCAAGCCTGGGGCATTCAGGATAGAGAAAGCATGCCATGTACAGATCGCATTTTTTGCAGCACAGGGTTCACAGTTTTATTGTGTCTGTTGTAACAAAGCTAAAAGTCAGCAAACACAATCTTACTGTGGCCAAACTCGAAGAGTAGCATACAGAGCAGATGGGGAACACGGGCTTCTTGTCAACAAAATGACTTGATTTACAGCACTTACCCATGTACTGTGTTTGTAGCTGTAGAATTGCTGGGCTAGACACATGACAAGAGTCCTCTAGGACAAGTGAGGCCATATTTGTGTTTTCTACATGATCTTATTCTGCTGAACTAAAATCTTATATATTATGGATATCCTGGATGTTTTAATTACATAAACAGTGGAATATACCACACACAGAAAAAACTAGGAGATTGAAAATAATTAAAACTTGAAAACAAGTTTATAATAAACAGAATGGATTCAAAATGAGAATGCCTTAAATTGCACAGGGTAAAAACTGAATATTTAGCTGCTTCTCAGCAGACAGCATTTAGTGGTGAAAACCAATGTAAGAGCAATTCTGAAGCTTTCAAATATTTTGGGATAGCCTCCTCCTCACAGACTGTCCTTTTGGAAGCCGCTGAATGGTATTCCTGGAACAAGGTTTACAGTCAGCACAACAAAATAATTGCCTCTTTGCAGAAGTTATGTACTCAAGTTGAGACAGCAAAGAGGAAGAGACAGGCAGCCCATGTGATATTTTTGATATGTGAATATTAGATCTGATTTCTGCAGTATGGTAATATTCAATGGTTATATCAGTGCTTAATATACCTAAATACTTTTTTTATTCTACATGTATTTTCCTTCAGCTTGCTTCCATACAGTGTTTTATAAGCTGTACACATCATAAGAGTATCTGCACTGAGGTGGATTCTTTGCTCTTCACTTACATAGCTGTGATTCACATAGGTCATTTCATATGAGGATTTTCAACTGATGACAGAGAATCTTTTCACTATTACCTTTTAAAAATTAATTTGTCTGCAACCTCTATATCAGTAGAATACTACAAATTACTCTATTTAGTATGATTTGGGCTTCTGGGGCCCTTTCCTCCAAGGCTCATTTTCCTCAGGCCTCACTAATTTCTATGGAAGTGAAGGACAAGAAGCAACTGTGGGTTTATTGAAAATATGAGCTCTAGGAAATATTGTCAAAGATGGAAAAAAAATATATATAAAAGAGTCTTATCAGTTGGTTTTGAGAGGGTAAGCTATGTTCTGATAACAAAAATAAGTTAAATTCCAAATCTGATGCATTTTATTTTACAGGTTAAAATAAAAAATCTGAAAAATAGTGGTGACATCACAGCTGGAAAAAAATTGTTCTTCATATCAAATTACTGATGTATTGTTATTTTTTTCACCTTCTTGTACAATAATTCTTTATACAACTTTATTGAAACTATGTGACCTGAATGGAGTTTACTGTCATCTTTTCTTGTGCTTTTTAATAATTGACTTGAACCATGCATGACGTTATTTGCAGGCTGGAAAAAAATGTCTCCATTTTTGCCTTAATAAAAAGGTAAAATACCTATGAGGGTCATACAGAATAAACCCTAATGATATATGTTTTTGACACTTATGAGATTTAACTTCATGATAATGCGGTCTGCTATCATTAAGGAGCACTTCAAGCGTTATTGATTTGCTTTCCCAGCTCATGGCTCACTGTCATATAAAAGTGAATCAAGAGCACAACTTGTCAGACATGCTGTTGCCAGAATTCTGAATTTTGTGCATCTATAATTTTGAAGAAAAGGAATTTTGTACTTCCAGATACACGACAGCAAGTGTAAGCATGGACCTGAACATGACTCAGCCACATCATACATACTGGCATCCCAGGGCACCACCTGGAAAACTAACAAGGAAAGATAAAATGAAAATAAGAGAATCATAACTCTGAATTAAAATTTGACAGAAATTTCTAGAACATTTTGTCATTTAGTTGCTTTATATAATTTTTCATAGTCTGGGAATTACAGTGCCATAGAAGTCCTGGAATAAGGAAAAACTATTACAGCTCCAGTGATCTTTGTCAGTTGACTGTTTGGGATCAGACTCCACAAGCTTTTCTTCTAATGCTTAAGGTAAATAGGATAGTGGAATTACAATTATATTTAGTTTTTAAAAGAAGGCAAAGTAAAAATTCCACAATCTATTAATAGGAAATTTCTTCACCAAATTGAGCTGAACAGAAATTTTCTTTAAAATATAAAAAAGCTTGCATTCCTGGCGGTAAACCTTTCCCTTTCTCCTCGTATATTTGTATTCCTGCTCACCTACTGTTTATGGCAAAGACCATAGGTGAAGGTACTGAAATCCTTTGAACAACTTTGCTTCCATGCTCTCATAAACAAGAAGCTTTGAAAGTCTCAGCAGAAAAATCCTTTCTCATTAGAATTCCATCCTAGCTTTGCAGATCAGAGGGACAATAACTAAAACATCCTAGTGTTTGTGTATGTAGGCCAGCTTTTTTTTATTTTTGAAACAAGCCAGTGTTTCCTTTGAATCCTCAGCTACATATCACACAAAGCTTTACGTTTAGTGGAGAGTTTAGTTCCTTCTTCTCAAACACTTGAGAGAAGTTCAAACTCTTATAATAGAAGTATTCAGTACAAATCTGGCCCTGAAGTGAGAGGGAAGGGAATTCAGACAGAGAAAGCTGCCAGACCTAAATAAGTCACTAAAGATATTCACTGGTGTTCAGACAGAATGTATGTCCAGTTTTTTAATTTTCTTTTTCCCCCCCCTTCAAATATTTTAATGATTTACAATGTCTTTCACTTGTTTTTGTAAATAGGTCAGTGTCAGGGTATTCTGACATGGGGCACTGGGATCACATGACCTGTCTAAAACTTCTCACGAAATGTGCTGAAATGAATGGTAAAATTCTTAATTGCTAGTCTAATATTTGGATTTTGCCTTTAGAAGGAAATTATTCTTCGATTTTGTCATGAGCTGTTAATTGAAAATTTTCTGCTACATATTGAATCTCCTTCATTACAGAGAAAGAAAGCTCATTTTGAGAAGTCTAGAAATGTTGGTAGCTTTGACTTAATTTGGCTTAGTGCAACATACAATAACATGAATGTACTCTATCATCTGAGGGAAAATTTTATCTGAACTCAGATACACTCAGCAGAGGGTACAGATACACACAATTTGGTTCTAGGCAAGAAATAATCTCCCTTTTGGCAATGTGAAGATCAGCCACAGCTGCCTTTCTGAGGACATCCCGAATGCCCTTGTAGGAAGGACTCAGCGGGGAAGGCAGTGTGCTCAGGACAGATGAGGAGGAAGCACAGGCTCCCTCATCCCAGCTTGCCAGGGCTGCCAGTTACACCGGGGGAAGACGTGAATTCCTGCACAAGGCAGAATGCTTAAACAGCATTGAATATTAAGACTTTCTAAAAATGTTTGAAAAATGTAAACTAATTTTTACAAAAGGGGCAAATATGATACAGTCTGGATTTAGGGAATGAATTGCATTTGACAACCTTCTTAAAAAAAAAATTTAAAATGGAATAAAGGGAAATATGGCACCAGCTTGAAAACCACAGAATTGTGTAGGTTTTATTGCTCTGTTCAGAAGTCATTGGCATATCTGTAAACTAGGATTTCTTTTTCTGCTTATGTAAAAAAATGTATGAGCTTAACCAAAAGATTTGTTCACCATCTTTTTGCAAGTCTCAGAGATGTATTAGGAATATGCACAAGAGCATTTGCCAGAGATTTTGAACACGAGAAACAAGAAACAACTTTTACCTCATTTTTCATGAAGAGACTTTAGTGGCATTTTAAGTTTCTGTTTATCTCATGGGAAACTGTTGAAGAAGAGTTGCTGACTCCAAAGATAATTTGGTTTGTTAGCACATGACTGTAAACTGGGATTTTCAGCATAAAATTAAAATCTCATCATTTTGAAATTTACTTTACATTTTGCTTACTCTTTATATCCAGTGGTAGATTTCTTGACTCCACGTATTTCAAATGGGCCACAGGAGAAGGCTTTTTATGGCTAGTAAAATATACAGGGTAGAGGTGAATGGACCTTATATGTTTTTTCTAACCTTACAATCTCTGTGGGTAAAGGTGGTACTAGAATAATGACCACTGCCCCAGCCCAAGTTCATTTTCATATGAAAATACTCTAGAAGGTGGGCACCCTTCCAGTGCAGCCAAACTGCATATAACCCATCAAGCACCTTGGTGAAAGGTGACACCCAAGGTGAATTTCGCATCTAACGGCAATTCTGTGGAGACGGGGAGAGCACTCAGCTGAGGAAGTGTCTCCTTGCTGCAGATAATTGCAGCTTGCACTGTGTGCTCTGTTCCATTGGTCTGTCACAACAACCCCTGTGGATCACATAAGGACAAGTCCATGTATTAAAAAAATAAAATATTCATATGAGATGCTTCTAAGATATCTGTGATAACTGGAGAGTGCTGTGATTGAGTGGTTTTGATTGATTCTGCATCACAGTGGAAGCAAAAGTTTGACAGTCACTTTGTAGTGTAAATATCATTGAAAAGCTCTAAGAATAATCTATTCATCTGAACTTTCTGAGGTAAAATCTAAGTCTACACTGGAATTAGCATAGAGGAGAGACAGGGAGGGGGAAAAGGATGGAGAAGTAGAGTCACGTGTCAAATTTTTTCAGGAGATACTTTTATCTGGTTCAACATGTTCCTAATTACTGGGAAATAGAATTTTCTGCAAAAGCATCTCATGATTTTTTACCTTATCTTCTCTTCTCCGTTTCTTTTACCAATTGCAGATTCCAAAGAGATAAAGCCTAAAACAACCAGACCCTCATTCATTGCTCAGCCCTCAGTGCTTCTCCCTCATGTCTCCTTTGGTATTAAGCAAATTATGTTAGATCCCTATATAAGAGTGCTATGAGTATGAGATCCTTATCCTGCTGATATGCTCTAAGCCAAAGCTGGTCTTTCAGTCTTTATCAAATATAAAAGTTTCTGTCCTTGTCTCCTGTGGATTTATATACTCCATGATATCAGCACTGGAAGTTAAAGAGAATTTTCTTATCTTTTGTATTTCTTGAGCCAGAGCCAACTCTACATTTCCAGAACCATGAATAATTTTTTTATTCTTCCAGGTTATCTGGGGGCCTTAGGCACAATACTGCTTGCTTTGAACAGCTTTGGGAAGCCCTTTGGCAGAATTTTGTATCTACAGGTCAGAGTCTCTCCTAAGAGTCAATATAATTTGTTAGAGCTACTGTTTATGTTGGAGTCAAAACATATCTTTGAATTAAATCTGGCCTTTTGAGGGATATATTCCATGAGGAGAATTCACTATGGTTTTAGAATTATAAAAGAACCTTATTTGAAATTATATCTAGCTTGCTTGAGTAGAAACTTTTCATCTAGTTTCCTTTGAAATAGATTTCCAAGGTCATCCATGGAGAGAATCATTATTGATGAGTTTGCTAATACAATTCTAATGTTCTATAAAAAGTCATGCAGAAAAGAGTACTGAACAATTGAGGTAAGCAAATGAAAAGCTTGATGAAAATTGTGTTTCATAATTTCCGAATCTCAGAGTACAGTTGAGTAATGAAACTATCCAGGAGTGTGTATTTCACAAATTCCGATTTAAACAAAGGGTGAAACTTGCAAATTAAATTTCCTTTTATTGAGTAATATTTTCAACAAGATATGCTAATTATTTTTTTAAATCTTTGATTATTCCTGTATCTCAAGTATTGTGAAAGAGGAGAGAGAAGTGATACAAGTACTTCCACTAAACAAAACATTTTAAACAACAAAAAATAGAGATGAATTTTCAACTTTAATTTGAAAACATTTCTGCTCAGGAAGGACTGTAATTTCTAAAAAGACAAATAGTGGGAAAAAAAGTCTCATTTCCATTGACTATACATTTTATGTTTCATTTCACACTGATGACACGGTGGTGCTGTATGTGCATGGAGTGTATGTGTTTCTCTTGGAGAGCAGAGATGAGACTCTTGCTAAACAGCACCTCAGTGCACTTGACCTTGAGGTAAACCCTGCCTTCCAAAACAGCTCAAGGTCTTATTCACTGCAGCCTTTAGAAACCATAATAATTTTTTCACCCTATGCATTTCAAAAGCACAAAGCATTGGCCAAACACAACCTCTGACAACCTATGTCTTTGGTGTTGTAATGCTACAGCATCTCTTCCTGCATGATCAATCACTTCTTTCATAAGTATTTTAAACATTCACTCTGTGTCACCAAATCTATGATATTTAGTGCTATCTATGAAACTTAAATATCTTTGGCCTTATCCATTTTGTTTCAGACGATACAGATCTACAGCTTTCAGGACTGATATTTGACTCGTCTGCTTCTTTCTGTGATTTTAGATGTAATGGATATCACAGGAATATTTACATCTTACAAAGCATTGGTACAAGTAAGCTCATGTACTCAGAGAGTCAAAGAAATAGTCAGTGACTGTTGCTGTTCTCTAGTAGCAAACTTAAAGGAAAGAAGACTGGTCTTGTGAGTTCTTTCATAGTCAGTCCTTTCCTGGTAATTGAAAAAAAAAGTCTCAGTTAATAACGTTTTATTTATCAGCTCTCTCCAAATGAATCTTGTCACGTCTGTAAATTCTACGTCTATTACATGGGTTAGTCTTCCATAGATAACATATACTGGAGATGGGTATAAAATAAATAAAGCTATAGCTTGTGCTGTATCCACAGCAGAGTCACAATTTATTTGTGGTATGCATGATGTGCATCTGTGTCGTGCATGCTTTCTACATGTACACAAACAACACAGGTATCCTTCTTAGGGAAGATCTTATCTTTGCTGGTATTCTGAGAATTGCATGGTCCAGAACAAAATATGTAGAAAGGAAAGCAAGTGTATGTAAATGAAAGTTCTGCAGAAACCATCCTTAATATGCTTATTTCGTACCGTTTAGTGATCCAGAAGCCAAGCCAGTACTATTGGCCTCTTAAAAACTACTTAGAAGATTATATAGCTCTTTGCTGCATCACTACAAAGTTGTACTTAATTGAAAAGTGATATCCTGGATATGCTTTTTCCTTTTCAAGTACTGCCATTTCATTTGGTGAAGGGATTTACATAACATGTAGTCATGAGTTACTACTTCGTCTAAAATATGTCTTGTGCTAGTTTCTTGTGGCGTCCTGGCTTTTTGGAAAAGCTGCAGTTCTGAGGGGAAACCAAGTAAATAGGCATAATAAAACATTATAATTTTTCTGTACCACAACTATAGTTTGTTGGGTTGGGTTTTTTAACTTAAAACAATTAAATCCCCAAGTATTTAATGTAAGGGAAGAAACTGATTTGTAAGGATATGTGTTGCTGCCAGATAACTTTGACCTACGAGAAAATAAATGGTTTAATTGTTCTACTGATTCTTATTAATCTAGTTATTTCTATGCTGATCTGAAGGCTGGTTGTTATCATAAGCTATTCAATTCTTATCTGTGTTTGTGTTTTATATTCTGTATTATTTTATTTTGGTTTGGGGTGACTTTTCTTCTGCCTATAATTTTTTTTTTTTTTTCTGGGAAAGGAATGGATTGTTGTTTTTTGACCTGCAGCATATCTATATAGTATTCAGATCCCACAGATTTTTGGAATGAGTAACTGGAGGAGAAGAAAGAGCAAAACATAGTGTTTAAATGTCCTCTCTTTTTTTTTTGTTCAAAGCAGTTTCTAACATATTTTCCCATATGTTCTTCAGTATGTTTTTTTCTGATTAAATTGATTTTTTTATATTATGTTTGAAGAATGTCTCGTAAAAATGAAACTTCTAAGCTGCAGCTTCTGTGTGAACTGTCTTTGGCTTTGGGTTTGCTGACACTGAAGTTGCATTCTATGGTTAAACTGCACAGCATTTCTTGTTTCGATTTATTTTTTAGCTGGTGTAGGAGTTTTGGCCAGAATAAGTGTACTATGGAAAGTTGATTTTTTATGCCATAATTCCAAATAGAGTTTAGAATATTTGGTTACACTGTGCTAATTACAGTATGTCAATTTGAAGAGGGATTTTATTTCTCTCTGCTAAAGACTGTGGCAGAAACTCCATCATTATCATAAATTTAACCTGGTATCCCTAAAATTACATGTAAGCAAGGTCTTACTCCAAAAGCATAAAATTAATAGGTATGTAAATACGTGTTTGGACTTCATGACATTCACACCTCTTGAGATAAAAGAATCACATGTTTTATTTTAGGGCAGCCAAAGAGATTAATAGTATTATTAAACGCTGGTTTGTGGTATGTTTGAAGTAGTATACAGTTGCTTGTTTTTTAAAAAAACCCAACAACTGTAATTAAGTGCTGAATATAAATGATAGAGTAACATAACATAACATAACATAGTGTTGCTCTGTCTAGGTAAACGTACGGAATATGATCAGTCACAAAGCCATGGATTTTCAAAAGTCACTCTCCTGTATGGTGATAATGTACCCAATTCATATGCAGTGAAATAAGATGTGAAAATTACTGTATGCTAATGGCTCTGCGATTTCCTAATTTATGTCATTATTTAAGCCACTGAATGACTTAAGGAAGTAGTTTAATTTTCCTGTGCGTTATTTCCAGTGCAGAGGAGGGAGTGGAGATGAAGGTTTTAGACTCTTCTCAAAAGTGCCTACTGACAGAAGGCAATGGGTACAAATTAGAAAACCAGGAAATTTCATGTGAGCACAATAAACCAATTTACTGTGAGGGTCACCCAGCACAAGAAGTGATTGTCCAGAGCGGTTGTTGAGTCTCCATCTATTGATATATCCAAATCCCCAAGTGGGCATGGTCCTGCACAACCTGCTGTACTAGAGGTGGCTGAAGCAGTGGCTTGGACTACAGAGGTCTTGAGAGGTCTCTGCCAACCTCAGCTATTAGGTGGCTTTCTGGAATTTAGGATAAGCCATATTAATGAATTTTTAGTGGTATCTTCAATCAGGTTTTATCACATCATTTTGGAGAGGTGTGAAAACTGCCTTAACCATCACAAATGCCTAGGTCCATTTTTTTCTCAGGAGTCTGCTCCTCTGCTAAGGGCTCTCTGCCACATGGATTCTCTGTAAAAAGCAGCCACAACTTTTCATGTATTTCATTCATGACAAGCTGTTTGTGGTGTGGATCCCCTGACACTAATCAGATCAAACTGACAGTGAAAAATTAAAAAATAAAATAATGAGGCAGATATCAATTTGGAAACAGATTTTGTGTGTGTGTGTCAGTGCACAGGGACTTCCGTATTTCAAAGCTGAAAATTTAAGTCTTAAGGTCCTGCAAGTAGCCATCATTAGCACTGATTTTTTTTCTCTTTTGTACTATCCATTTAAAATATTTGGATTACATTTTAATGCTGTATTTTCACTCTATTTAATATTAGTTTGAGCGCATGTTGAAACTAAACCAGAAGTTTAGTTCTCTTTTCCTATTCTGCTTCTATGAGAATGCAGTTCCTCAGTCTGTAAAATTCAGTAAGTACCACTATTTGAGGAGATTAATACCCTGACAACAATAAGAACTCCTCTGGAAATATGGGCCTGCACAAAGGTAAATATCACGGTGTTCTGATCAGCCTGTGTTTAACAATATGTCACATTTTAGTCATGTTTGAAGGAAAAAATGAAACATATTACAATGAATGCAGTCAAAATAAATTCTCCTAAACATCTTTTTGCAGAACTTGAAGCTCTAGACTGAAAGGCAATCTAAGGTTACCAGGGTGCTTTTGAAGTGTTGCATTTGGGGTTATCAGAACTGTTTCAATTAGTGTTAGCTGAAATTATGCACACAGTGCACTGAACTAAAAAATAACTTACGTAAGTTCCTTTATAGTATTACAGTCCAGGGATGGCTGAATCTCAGCACTCTTTGGATTTGAACCTAATGTTTTATGAGCAAGTTACTAAGTTAGTCTCATTTTATGAGATCATTTTCACTCACCTTCAGAGATGAACACAAATTGTTGTAAAACAGATTTGTATATTAAATACCATAAGAGATATTTCTGGGTGTTTCACACAATCAGAGCAGCAGTTTGTCTAAATTCTTAAAAAAAAAAGTTAAATGTCTTAGAAAGGCTTTAAAAGTTTATGTATTATGCAAATATGTATACCAGTGATTTTTCTCAGTTTAAAATGTTATTTTCAAAAAAATATATTCTAATTATGAGCAGAACAAAGCCTTTTGCCTGTCTACTTTTCAACAGCTCACAGAACCTTTTTTTCATGGAATGTCCACAACAAATATACCAGGCAAATTGTTATGTTGATGCTGAACTGAATTTTCTTCCAGCCAAAACATTCTACCTTTGAAGCTTTGGGCAAGGCAAATACAGTAGTCTAGAAACATATAATGCAATAGTAAAAGAGTGAGACCAAATAACATCTGTTGGAAGCAGTGAAACCCTAAAGCCATGATATATAATGGCTAAACAAATTAAAAAGAGCATCCTTTAATTTTATTAAAATATTGATTTAAATGTCTTGTTGGTTTCAGTTGGAGAGAATCCCAGGGAATGCCCTGCCCTCACTGATTTTGTGTGTGGGAATGAGAATTGCATAGAGGCTCAGTTCGTCTGCGACTATAAACCAGACTGTGAAGACCTATCAGATGAAGCTGACTGCAGTAAGTATCTCTTTGTGTGTTAATGTAATCTTCAGTTAAAATTATAACTTTAAAGTCTGTAGCATAGTTTAGGTGAGTTCACACAGATGATTCACTCAGAAGATAAGCACAAGCAGGTTGCCTTCTCCCCAGCTCGTAAGGTATGACATCTTTATACCCTCAGAAATACTAGCTGCAAAAAGTATTTAAGTGTGATTTAGTTGCAAAAACGTAGCTTACTAAAACCAAAGGTTAAATACTGAAAAGAAAACCCCACACCAAGGCCAAAACAAGCTTAAGGATTAAAAACATACTTGAGTAATTAAATCAATGAGTTGCAATACAAATTAACTCTGAGAACAAATGTAAACTCATTTATTAATGTGAAAATGTGTTGAAAGGAAACATCAATGTTGAGCGGAAAAGCTAAGCAAGCAAACTTATGTACAATAACATTTAGGCATGATTCTTCCATAAAAAGGTGAATATTTAAAAATAAGCTTGTCTTTCCTTTCAAATGAATTCTGTCTTTGTGATCTGAGTAGAGTGAGTACAGTTTCATTGTTTGTTCTTGCTTCTACTGCAGAGCTATGAAAATATTTTGTTGTCGTCTCTCTATTACAGAATAGTTGGAATAAATCGAGTCTTTGTATGTTTTCCTAAGTCCTAGTGAATATTGAGACAAAATTTGTCTGTAGGCTTTCTTCACTGCGGCTGATTGAGATGGAAGGACGCAGCTCCAGTTTAAAATCTGGATCAAGTAAACAGGCTTTCCAATTCAGGCCTGAAACTCAGAAGCAGTAAAGCATTGTGCCCTTTTTCCTGCTCCATGTCTTCGTTTATTTACAGTTACTATCTGGACCAGACATTGGAGCTGGAAGATTAAGTAATCCATATATACAGTTCAGTAATCAATCTAATTGTTAATCTTTGAGCTTGAGGGACAAATTCTTCCATAATGCAGGTATGCTCTAAAGTAGACTTGATAGATAGAGTAAGTGTATCACAATGCCAATTCGGCCTTCATCCTTTGTGGAAGTAAAAGTACTTCATCGAAATAAGCTGATATTTTGTGATCCCTTGAAAATCAAAGGCCTTTTTTCTAGCATGAGATTGCTACATGCTTGACTGAACAGGATTACAAAACTAATGACCCTTTATTGGATGATGCATGTTATAATGTTTTAGCCAAGCATCAGACTTACATACTTACTGAGAAAGATGTTAAGATATCGCTATAGGAGATTTAACTTGGAGTTTCTCCCTTTCATAAAAGTAAATTACAGTTCTGAAGTGCAAAGCTGAAGATAGTGTCAGTATTTCTGATTTCTGCCTCTTGTGATACTTTGTGTTGCAACGAACTTTGTGAATCATATTCATAGAAGTGGATTTACATTGAATGAGAAGTTAAAAATACTAGGTTTTTAAAAGTAGACTCCAAGATTGATTTTAAACAGCTAATCTGTATTTCTTTTATAAAGTTTTAATACATTTTCAGGAGTTAGGCAAAGTAAGTTCAGCAAAATACTCTGTAAACTCATCTTTGTAATGTTTTCCAGACCTAACAGACACATAGTAAATCTGGATCTGTGTCCAAAGTGAACTGTTCAGTAAAGATACTCAGAAAACTATGGAGGCACTTGATTTATTCTCTAAATATTGTTAGAGGATATAGTAGCTTCACTGGGGGAGGGTGTTGTTCTGTGTTTTCTGGAAGGACTCTTAGTCAGATAATAGAGGGGAACATTTCAGGCCATAAATGATCTTGAATCACAGCAAAGCAACTTGGTCTTTGCTATACTGAAGAAAAGCTTTTCCAAGGGGAGAAAAAAAATAATTGCTGACACTCACTTTGAAAAAAATAGACTGAAATGTCTTTTTACTGTAGATGGAAAGGCTGTAGATACATCAAAATATTTTCATCAGTCTTTAGTCTTGCTGCCGCTACTGAATTGTAATGCAGAGATACAGTAATCTGGCATTCAGAATACTCAGATAAGCCTCAGGTATAATATTTCCTTGTCTGCTCTATTTTAGTTCCAACAATTGATGCCTTATATTTAGATAAATACACTTTTTCCCTGAGCATATATCTTATAGGTGGGAATAAATAACATTACAGGGCACATAATGCCTTCTAGATATGGAAACCAGATTTTTTTAATGAAAAGGCAACAGGAGCTGCTTAATCAGAAAAGAAAGCAGAGCAGGCACAGAGAAATCCCTTCACAGCCTAACCTGTCCCATCACAAGGGGTTATGGCCACATTTGTCAGCAATTTCCTCCTTTGCACTGAGCTCAAGGTCTGAGCTTATTTCACATTCTACTACCGTTTCATACAGTAACTTTTTTTTTCCTAAGTGTAACTCCAAAGAAGTAAATGGACCATAATCTACTCAGCAGCAATTCCTGTATGCAGGATTTACAATAGAACCTGGATGAAATGAACTGCATCCACATAGGCTGGTGGACTTTTTTTTAATAAACTTGTGGAAATTACTTACTCTGTGTTTCATGCAGTCCAGTCAGGCAATCTTGGAAAATTTTCATTCTCTTTCAGTAAGCTGCTGGAAGTACCGAGGTGAAAAAACCACACATGAAAGCAGTTTCAATTTTCATGAATTGCAGCCAACTATACACACAGATTTGATTAATAGCAAACCTCAGTGTTGATGAACCAACCAGAAGACTGCTTAAATTATTGAAATAAAAGCAATTTTTTCCAATAAATGGAGCAATCTTCTTCTGTTGGCTTCTAAATAGGGCAAGCTTACCCATAAAAAAAACCACCGACCAGGTGCAGATAGGTCACATGACTCTCAACCCAGTAAGTACTGTTCAGAAATATTTATTAATAATTGCCTTCTGAATGCACTGTTAATATATTAGGGTAAAAATCCTGGAGTCAGGTATTCTGTTATGACTAGTGTAAATCCTTAATGGATTTGCACTTTGATCTTGTCAGAGATGTACAAGAAAATGTACTTGGTTTTTTCAGTTAATGGGTTCCCTTTGCCCTACCTGTGTGTGAGGGTGTTTGTTGTTGAAGTTAGGCTTTATTTGGCTTATGTGATGTTTGTAATACAGTGCCATGCAGATGTGCACTGCATTTGACCAGCACTAGCAAAATCACAGAAGGGTTGAGGTGGGAAGGCACCTCTGGAAATCGTCTAGTTCAACCTCCTGCTTCAAACAGCAATTCACTGCAACAGGTTGAACAGGGCTGTGCCACTCAGGGTTTGAATACCTTCAAAAATGGAGACTCCAAAACTTATCTGGGCAATTTATATCAGTGTTTTATCAGCCTGACAGCTAAAAACAGTTTTTTCCTTAACCTTAAAAATTGCTTCCTCTGTTTGTGCCCATTGCTTCTTGTCCTGACACTGGGCACCAGGGAGAAAAGTCTGTCTTTTTCTTCTCTAAACCATTCCAGAAAGTATCTATATACACTGACAAAATCCCATTTAGCATTCTCACCTCCAGCCTGAACAGTTCCAGCTCCCTCAGTCTGTGCTCAGGAGAGACACTTCAGTCCTTGCAGTACAGTAAATACATTACAGAACAATGCAAATTCTTCTCCTAGTATACAGGATTTTGATCCAGTGAATAACCTATATTGGATCAAAATTATACATATTTTAAGATATTTGTCTTATACATTTAACTAAGGGGACACTTTTTTTTACAGAGAACAGAAGTCCGCATGGTTGCAGTGTGTGTGCAGATCTTGGTCGTAAGCAGATTTATGATAATGCTAAGTTATTTTCATAAAGAATGGCCTCAATTTTCTTTTAGCATCTAAATAGAAAATAGGAAAAAACCCAAACCAGATCACTAGGAGCTAATTAAATCTATTCTTTTTATCTATATCCTTTATACCCAGACAATGATACATAAATAGTTGTATTTTAATATTGCAGAATGTTTCTAGGTCGAGGAACATAGTCTAAATCCTCAAATCCATTCTGAACAGTCACAGTCAGACCTGTTTCATAGACATGGCTGATTGCGATGTTTAATAGTTTGGAACATTTTTCTGAAGTCTTCTCACAAGTGCTGTCCTCACTCTCACTCAGCAGTTGTGTAGCTGCCTCTGCTTTATAACTAAAGAAAAGATGTTTTGGAGCCAACAGAGGATGTTGTGGCACTATTTGATTCATCTGTACCACACCATTTACATAATTTTGTTGATTAATTACTTTCCAAAGTCACCTGAAGCATCAGAGGCAGAGTTAGAAATGGGCAGTTTTACTCAGATCTCCTGAATTGAGTCAGCGAGTGCCCTAATCACTAGAACATGTCTCTCATCATAAAGCTGCCATCAGACATAACATTCACAAGGCCAACACATGCTTATGAACAACGCCACTGTGGAAGTGCAGTCCAGTTTTGCTAGCTAATTGTCTGGAAGTCATTCTTTCCATACACCTTGGATAAGAACTAAATTTGGCCAAGTCATTGGTTTGTCCTAAAGAGTTACATGGGCATTTATCTGTAAAAGTTTATACCTGTTCTTAAAGTGAAGAATTCATTTTTCCTTTCCTCATTAACCATCATATATTATTTATGTCCATACATGGAATTCAGGGACTCACAGCCTTAGCCGTACAGAATCCTTTCCACTACCATGTTTAGTGTGCATCTTATAGCACCTTTACATAGAGCTGGGATGATAATTTACTTTTTCCTGTATTTTCAGGTTACTACACAAATATTCCTGGAAGCTGCAACTTTGAAACACAGGATCAAGAGTGGACAACTGTATGTGGATTAATACAAGACACTACCGATGATTTTGACTGGAGCATTAGCAACAGTGCTGCACAAACAGGTCCTCACACTGACCACACACCAGGTATTGCCATCACTTCTGGGAATATAACATATTCACTGAATCTAAAAAACACCTACAAAAATGTGGATTGGTGCTGAGATAACAGCACATCTCAGTGGTCAGCTGATGCATGGGAACGGTTCAAAGCTGCACCAGGAATGGTTCAGACTGGACATTAGGAAGCATTTCTTTACGAATAGGGAGGCCAAACACTGGAAGAGGCTTCCTGCAGGTGGTCAGTGCCCCCAGCCTTTCAGTGTTTAAGAGGCATTTGAACAATGCCCTTGACAACATGCTTTATCTTGGGCAGCCCTAAATTGATAAGCCAGTTGGACTAGATGATCATTTTAGGTCTCCTCCTACTGAAAAAATACTATTCTATTCTATTTATTCTATTCTATTCTATTCTATTCTATTCTATTCTATTCTATTCTATTCTATTCTATTCTATTCTATTCTATTAACAAATTTCAGCTACCTAATGTCAGGTTTTGACATTAAAAGATGAATTCTCTGAAACTTTAACTGGCTCTTTCCTTGTCAATATTTTTAAATAATCTACTTTTTCTGGAGTGTGCTACCATCCTAATGAATTTTAGAAAAACATGCAATCATATGCAGGATGAGGAGCAAAGTGTAGGGGTGTGCATAAAAGGCTTAAGACTCCTACCTTGACTTAACTTACCTCCCTGGCATTGGCTTGCCAGAAATCTTAATATAGAAGTTCTTCTCAGGATGTTTCTGACAAACTGCTACCAGAATGCCTATTGATTGTCAGGAGAATGAAGTGCATTGATCGGCAATGACAGTAATCTGTGGGATGTAGCAAGCATAATTATATACAGTATTACATAAATATTAAATAATATATTCTTTATATTATACAATAAATCTGGGTGGGATATTAATTTCCACCACAAATATACCAATCTCTATTTGAGAAGTAGTTAGCTTTCTTTCCAGAAGCCTTAATGGTTAGAAACCCTATCTTAATTACCACCTAATCAGCAAAGCATAGTTAGTATTCAGTCGAGAAGTATCACAATTTCTACTGTTTTTCTCTTGTGTTTGTGAGCAGCATCATCTCCACGTTTTTACTGGTTTTTTTGTATTTTATGTGTTCAAAATCAACAGAGACACCTTATCACGGGTGGCTGTAGCCACTTCTGTCCAACTCATTTATCTCCCTTTTCCTTTATTCTGCACCTGCTGCAGGAACTGCTCACCTGATCATGAGGGAACTGCTTATCTACCACAAATCACAGTTTCTGCAGACATTCCTACTGCTTTGTGTTGCAGGCTGTAAATATGGAAGTGCATTCCTCTTGGAAAGGGACAGAACAGACAAGGTAGAGGTAGAAACTATTGCAGCTGTTCCAGGCAAGCTGTTTCTTGCAAATAAGTAGCTTGACTTGCTTTCTTGCTGTAACTTTGATGCAATGCGATCACAACACAACGCTAGCCCCTGGCTTTCTAAGGAGATTTTGTGTGCTTTTCTATTTCAGTTTCTGTCATTTAATTAGTTCTTTGTTTCTGTGAAATTACCAGCAATTGTAAGGAAAAAAAGTTAATAAAAAGTGAAGCAAAAGGAAAACAAAATTAGAGCAAATGTGTTTACAAAATTATCCAGATTTGTAATTTACTTTTAAATTACCCATGCAAGATAAATTCACGTTAGCTACAGAGGAATCGCTTGCCCAAATTGCCAACAGCCTGTAATACTTAGAAATATCTATCAGTCCATCAGGTTTAGGTTGGATATTAGGGAAAGGTTTTTCACCCAGAGGGTGGTTGAGCACTGGAACAGCTCCCCAGGAAATGGACACAGCACTAAGCCTGACGGAGTTCAAGAAGCATTTGGACAATGCCCTCAGGCACATGGTGACTCTTAAGATGTCCTGTGCAGGGCCAGGAGATGGACTTTGATGATCCTTGTGGGTCCCTTACAAGTCAGGTTATTCTGTGATTCTGTTTAGCACAAGGGACATCTAGGACTAGGAACATCTTTTTTTACCAAAAGAGGAGAGACTTCGATTAGAAAATAGGAATTTAGAAAGAAATTCTTTACTCAGAGGGCAGTGAGACATTGGAAAAAATTTATGTAGAAGCTGTGGATGCCCCATCCCTCGAAGTGTTCAAGGCCAAGCCAGGTGTGTTTTGAGAAGCCTGATGCAGTTGGTGGCATCCCTGCCCATGGCATGGGGTTGGAACAAGATGATTTTTAAAGGGCCCTTCCAACCCAAACTATTCTACAATTCAGTGAAATACATGAAGCATTAGCAAGAAAGATCTCCATACAACCAAGGCATGGTATACATGTATGCGGTAAAAAGATAAAAAAAAAAAATACCAGTATCTGTGTTTATAAAAAGGCTTATAAACTCAAGCATAAAATAGTATTGAAGAACTCTAAATGGTTTTTATCTTTTTATTAAGGTAAAGGACAGACTTTTTTGTATGTAAACTCATCCACCCAGAAGGAAGGAAACAGCGCAAGGATAACTACCACCAAATTCTTCCCAGCTAGTCTTGGGACCTGTAGAGTTCGTTTCTGGTTCTGGATGTTTGCTTCTAGGCAAACAGGAGTCTTAAAGGTAAAAGTCCTTCTACTACATTACGGCATAATAATACTTACTTTAGTACTATTTGTATTTTTGTGTCTAGGACTACCAAAATCTCAGGAATTTATGCTAACAATACTTCATCACAGCTTCTCTGCAGTTATACCTATATATAAATCTTCTCCTGACAGGATCAAGTGACAATTCTGCTTTAGTTTTAGTTCCACTTGACGTCCTTTTACTACATACGAAAGAATTAACATTGCCCATTTGACTAGCATAATAAAACAATTAACAATTATACCTCAAGCTTCCATGAAACTGTCATCTTGCTATTCCCCAAGCATCCTTAGCAAGTGCACTTTTGGTTGTTAAGTACTCTAGCCACAGTCCAAGCAGGGATGTGAACCCTTGCCAAACAACTCACTTCATGTGACTCACTGAATAAATATGTTGCACAGTTCCTTTTTAAGTGACCTGAGAAAGACTCCTATCTGTGGGGTTGGTTAAATTTTGTAAATACAGGTTATGTTAATTTTTTAGTCCATGACAGAATACAAGTTAGTCTATGTTAAAAGTGAACAAGAATATTTTTGTAGTCTTGGACATTGAATTAAGTCACGGAGTTCGTACCACTGATTCCTCCACTGGAAAAGATAATCATAGCACAATTCCATGGAATTATAGTGCAATTAGGCTGGAAGGGCCTCAGGTGGTCTCTAGTCCAACCTCTTACTCCAAGCAGAGTCAGCTGGGTGATCGTGCTGGGTGGCTCAGGAATTTACCCAGTCTTGAAAATGTCCATAAATGGAGACTACTCAGCCTCTAGGGGCAACTTGTGCCACTGGTAAACTGCCCACCTTCTTCTTCTCCTTACATCCAGTCCAAAGATAATGTTACCCTTCATTCCCCCCTTTTTCTTTTATTTTCTTTTTTTTTTTTTTGGTAATTTTTTTCAGGATGGGGTTTGCATTATCAATTTTCTCTCTAGCACCTAGTTTATGGATACTCTGAGAATTGCTGTAAATTTACTTATTGATACCAAAAAAAAAAAAAAGCTGTATTTCATGAAGTTAGTATAAGCAGCAGTAAAAAGCAAACATAAATTCCTTTTTTTGATCTGTTGATAGCTGAAATACTGTGAGATAATCTATGATTAGCTATCTGTTTAAATTCAAGTATCCTGGACATTACAGCATGCAAGATTGATGATGAGACTCTTTGAAGGAGCTTTTGAATGTTTTCAAGCATCACAGAACACTTAACATTTGTGAATAAGTAGATGTGTGTGGCCTGTGTGTGTTAGTAGGCAGACAGCCAAATAGAGTCTGCTTTTTAATTGTTTTTTTTTTCTCTTTTTAAACAGGCTAGTTTAATTAACTCTCATTGCCTTGAATTTCATAAAGAATTGTCTTACTCCCACATACAAATAAAGATCCCTGTTTATGGCTTTGCTACATGTACTCTTTTGTAGAAGCATATTCACAGCAGACTGAAGCACTCAGCAAGGAATATCATCCCATCACAGAATCAATTTACCTCTGTGGACATTTCGCTATTTTCTATCAAACTAATAAGCCATTTCAGTATCAACTGTTGCTGTTATTAAATCAAGAATATGAATTAACTGTATCCATTCAAGTGAAAAAGAAAAAAAGCCTAAAAAGAACAAAAAAGAAAAGCAATAAAACCAACAGCACAAAACTTCTAAAACAACAGCTCTGTGAAGTTTTTTTTTTCAGTTTGCACTGGAGGTAAAAGAAGTCAAACAGTAATAGGAAGTTTGAATAATGTGCCAGAATATAATAACGTCAGTAAAAAACTGGTATAGTTCTTGTCTGAAAGACAGCTATCTGGTCAAGTCTGAATTAAAAAGAAAATAAAAAGGACTGCAGATATAAGACATACTGAGATGTGTGATTAAAATGACATACAAGGAAAAAAGAAAGATAAAAATGAACACTGTAATGGTATAGGAAGTAGATGTGGTAGAACTACACAGAATAATGTAAAGTTATGGGAACAATCCTATTTTTACTCAGAAAAGGAACTAGTCACCAAGGAAATGGAAAGAGGAACTAGAAGTGCTTCTATTCACTATGAACATTTCAGTTACACAATTGCATTGTCATAAACTCTAATTTGTTCATAGGGAAACCAAAAGTCTGGGTTATTATTATTTTTTAAAAGGACACAATGTTTACAGCAACTCTTGTATTAACACAGAATTTAAAAGAAGTCTGAATATTCCTGCTTCAGGACTTCCATCAACCATTAACCAACATGAGAAAAATTTGCTTTGTAATGATTAGGTACAAACCCACCAGCTTTCCTTAGAAGTATGTGGTAAAGGCCTTTGAAAGGGGAGCTATCCAGCACTAAATACATGGCTGGTCTAATATATAAATTAACATGCTCTAAAAAAAACCACCTCCTAATGCAAACAAATTTTGCTGCATGATGCTGCAAATGTAAATTTAAAAAACTATTTCACTTTACATTTTTATGACTACTTAGGTGAATTTAATGGTGTAGGAGAGCAGCTTCAGCGAGAAGTGAATGTGGTTTTCACATCTGTTTCATTCCAATGGAAATTCTACTGATGATCTGACAGATTGAAAATACTCAGAGTTTATTATGCTTTAGTATTCTGTCTCTGCCCATTTACCTCAGGAGACTGCCATACTCATACAGTGGAGAATTAAAACTGAAATTAAATCCTGATGTGATAGTATAGCTAATATACCAGTTTTCTGCCTTGGTATTTGTTGATATTAACAGAACTGGTTTATAATAAATTTTTGGTATAAGACAGGTCAATTTCACTTACAAAACATAAATATTTTATTACTTCAAACTAACGTTTAGACAAAATTTTTATTACTGCAAACAAAAGTTAAGGGGAACAAAGAGAAAAGAGGTAAATTCTTTTAAGTGCTTCTCTATTGGGACAATGAAATATGATACAATTTTGTAATCTGATTTGTGGACTTAAGAGAAACATTTTCAGTCTGTCTCTGGTGGGGCTTCAGTCCAAGGAAGACATGCAATGATGACTGCTGAGGAACATGAAGCATTCAAAGGCATGATCTTAAACATGTAAAGCAGAAAACATATCATCATTATTCACTGGAATCAGTGGAAATTTTTCTCAGCTGACACAAGTCTCTGGTGCCTAATGAAGTGAAAATACAGGTCGTCTTTCTCAAGATTTTCCCATTTCCTTGGCTGGCAATTAAAGACTCTAAGTTGTCAATGGTGGAAGAATACATGTCTTATATGCACCCTTTAGATCTGCATTGGTTTCTTATTTATTAGGCAATCAGGCGGAATGTAGTACCTTCCAGCATTCCAACTTCTAGATTCAGGCAAGATCAGGAAGATAATACATCATCTTGAAGAGTCAGGAGGAGGGTACAGGATAGCCATGAGTTGTAACTGCTGATTAACAAGTAGAAGTTTATATTTTATGACCTTTAAGAGTAGGTCACTTTCCCTATACCCAAAATGAAATAGAAACTGAAAAAAGAATTTGGAATTTTCTAACACACAGGATGTTCTGTGGAGAATTAGAACTAAGTAATGACTTTAAGGCAGTAAATAGGATTTTCTAAAGAATGTTGATCTCTATGGATCAGCTGGATCAGTATTAGGCTGGAGAAAAATTCTGTCAGACTGATAAATACAGAGTCGTTCAATGGGATTTCACTACAACTTGTTTCGTTCCCAATTTTTGTGGGGGGTTGTGGTTTTGGTTTTTTTTTTTTTTTGGGGGGGGGATTGGTTGGTTGTTTTTTGTTTGGTGGTTGTTTTTCTTCCCTTACGTACCATATAGTGGGATTCATCTCACTAGCGTTTTTCTTTTGCACATCTTAAGTTGTTTTCACTACCGGGCTAACTTGTACACTTTAGATGGGATGCCGTGCAGGAAGGTGGTGTAGTCCCTGGAAGTATTAAGCACCACACAGTTGTAACCTTCCAGGGCTCTAGGGAGATCTTATCCATGAAAATTTGCTCTACCTTTCACATGCTGTATATGTTTACACCGGCCAGCAGAAGTCTTGTATACACTTGACGTACTTCCTGGTCCAGAAGATGCTCAAACTCCGAGTGATTTGGGTAGCCTCAGGAAAGAGGATATTATTCTGTTTCTTCACTTTCACTGGGCAAAACCTCAGAGAGAATAAGATCTGCATCCCCTGCTAAAGGAACAGAATACTTGGGCCTCCCACTTTTCTGAACTCTCCTTTAATCTCATTTGACTTAGCATGCATTTTCAGTTATGTATTATTCTTTTAGAAATTTCATCTAAATTTTTAGAAGACATTTAAGAACACAGACTCTTTCCTGGCATAGTTGTGGATATCTCTCCAAGATAAAAGTCTTGGAGAGCTCAAGTATTCGGGAGTACTTTGGCAAGTAGTGGAACTGAAGCATTACCCCAGGAGTGCACATGACAAATGAAACAGAACTGGGAGTTCAACTGAGATTTCCAATGCACCAGTTTACAGATTTACACTAAATGCTATCAGTTTCCTCAATTACCTACGTGATTGTTATACACCAAGTTTAAACTTTAGTCAAACCTGACTGAGGACAGAGTCACACAAATTACCATATCACAGTAATTGATCCATTAGTAATTACATATCTGCATACCCTCACTCTATGGTAAATATAAGTTAAATCTCAGAGAAAAGAAAGACAAGGCATATAAAACGACTTTGGATCTACATGAACGGAGCTGATGTCATCAAATGTCACACTTAAGACCCAGTTTGACTTGCTGCCGTTCCAGACTCACTGGCTAGTAAACACACAGCAGGTTTCCTGATTGGTTTATTGTTTGCACTGAGCTTGAGCTGCAGGGTTGATGCAGCACGGACCCACAGAATGGGTCCGTGCTGCATCTGAGACCAGACTTTGTATGGACACAATGAAATTTCTCTGTACATAGACCAAACTGTTCAAGCAACTATTGTGCCTTGAAACTTTTAGTATGAGAAACTTCTCCTACTAACCTGACCAAAAGAATTGAAAAAAAAAAAAAAAGAATCTGGCTTTAAACAATGGGACAATCTTTAAATATCCTGTAAGAGAGATTCTAGTATTGTCTTCAAATAATTTTGATTGCTCCCACTTCCCCAATATCTATTTGTACAGCTGTGAGACTTAACAATGAGATATATTGAAAGGGATATTATCTCAATATTTACTTTCCAAAAGGAGAAAATATCACTGCATATAGCTAAAACCGTGCTAACCTTATTATGTGCTGTAAAATTCCAAATCGTCAAGATTGTCATATTTCATGATTGGTAAAATAGTGAATGGTTCCAGAGACACACACAGGTGCCATAGCATTGTCCTGAGCTCACATGTAGAGTTTTTCTAATCAATGGTTTTAACTTACTGAGGCCTTAGAGCCTGGTAATGTGAAAAACTGTTACACACAGGTTTTCATTTTATTTTATGGGTTGAACCAGCTATTTTTTCTCAACACCTGTCCTTTTAGCCTTGCAAGAGGCATGCTTTTAGGAAGACAGTGACAAGATATTGCTGTTACACAGTCCTGTAACCAAAGATCAGGCTTGACAAAATTAGGTCCTGATTTGAATTACTCTGTCTCAGTATTCTTCATGCTCCCCTGCTCAAAAAAATGAAATAACTTGCAAGAGGTTTCAGGCATCAGAGGGATTTTACCAAGTTCTACAAAGTGTGTGGTTTATGGTGCCATTTGGCTTATTTGTCCCACCAGGTGGACTGGGAGAATCAAAGGTATTTAATTATACAGATCATTAGCATGGGTTCAAGTTCACAACTTTCTTGAGCCTCAGGTTTTCTGTTCCATTATTAAACTGGGGCATTCACTTGGCAACATGAACCTCCAGGTCACTGGAAAATTAGTTTAAAGGCTTAAGAGAATTACGTTTCTGAAAGTGATGAGAAGAGGATAACGATTATAATATTCAGTCCCTTAAAGAATTAGTTATCATTTGGAGTGGTAAGAATATGCATACTTTCTTTACTCCAGTTCTTTTTCTTTTTTTTTGACCTGGACTAGGTTGTCTATGGATTTTTAACGCCTGAGTGGGAAAAGCAACTATCTCTGTATTCTCCAGTTTCATTTTCTTGACATAAATTCATCAGTTGTTGGTTAACTGG
Organism: Struthidea cinerea; assembly: GCA_013397865.1. Lineage (NCBI taxonomy): Eukaryota > Metazoa > Chordata > Aves > Passeriformes > Corcoracidae > Struthidea > Struthidea cinerea. The sequence continues at coordinate 342,238 of VZTI01000065.1, read as the reverse complement.
AACTTCATTCATTGCTAAACTTATTGCTTTCAGTATTTAATTATTTTATTTATTTTTATTCATGGCTTTGCTAAATATGTTTGCAATAACTTTCTGTGACTGTCTCAAACACTGTATTATAAATTGCTTGTACCAGATGACAGACTTAAATCCCTAGGCACTAAGTCTTTTATTTATATCTCTAAAATCTTCACTCAGTCTAACTATAAGGAGGTCACCTTTTAGAGATGAAAGGATAGCTCAAGATCCTTCTCAGCCTTCAATTTTTAGATGAATTTGGGGTTAAGCCTTTACTCATTATCTTCTATGTGTCAGGCTGAGACTGTTTGTAGATTTTCCAATTAGTGATTGTATTAGCAGCTCTTTTTTGATTTTCTTTTCATAGTAGCTTCTTATTTGAAGCTGAAATAGCATTAGAAAAAGTATTCAGTAACATTTGGTCATCACCAACATGAAGTGGATTTGAACCATATCTAAGAGGGTCACTACTGTCCAAGCAGGAAGGAGCACTGCTGCATTTGGGTTGTGTTACTCTCCCAAGCTGCACTCCTATTGCCCTAATGCTGATTCATTTGCATCTCTTGGGTTCTGTCATCAACAGGTATACACAGTTGAAGAACATGGAATGGAAATCCTTATGTGGTCTTCTAGTAGAAATGAAGAAAACAAATGGATGTATGGGAGTGTAGTTCTCTCCAGTAACAGCCCTTTCAGAGTTGCCTTTGAAGCTGAAGTGGGGTGGAGTCAACCCACAGAATTTGCTCTAGATGATATTTCTTTCACCCCAGAATGCATTGATGGAGGTATGCTACTACACAAATACATATCATACATGTTTTCTTTTCAGAGGGCAAGGAAAATTGTGGCATTTCATATATCTATGTATATCACAGTTACAAAATCTGAAATATTTTCTTCTTCTCAGGGTTTGTAGAAGACATTTTGTGTTTTAGCTAGCAGTTGAACATATGAGTATTTATAGCAACTCAGAATATTACTGTCACTGAGGGCCTGAACCATAGTTGCGAGGAATCTACTGCCATTCCACCATATTGGTTTTCTCCTGTATGAAAAAGTCGGAGAAGACTTTAGTTTGAGACGGAAGAGTTTTATGAGTATCAGAGTGGTTCACAATTTTTTCAAAGGAAGTGGTTCGTTTTTTATTATCGCTCTCTTCGTAAAATACAAATATGTACCGCATTTGGCTCGCTGACATGTTCTTCAAGAATTTACAATCTCACTTCTGCTACACAAGTACTTTATCTATGTAGAAAAAAAATTCTAATGTCTTATAATGCCCTGTTTTTTTCTGTGAGAAAAGCAGAGGTTTAGTCTGCAAACAAAATGTAGTATATGATACAATATCAGAAGAAAAAGAACAGTGTTCACGCAAATGTGGATTCTGTTAGAAATATCAGCAGAACTTAATGACTAAGGGACAACTAGGAATTATTAATGCTATATAAATGCCAATATGAAGGTTATAAAAATTTTCTTTGATAACCTTTCTTTCTATTAATACAGCTCTTGTTGTTCAGATAGGATGGCCTGTGTATGACCTAGTTGTCATGCTGTTCAAGAAACTTCTTTTATTATTTTTATTGTGGTAAGCACCTCCTGGAGGAATTAAACACATGCTGATTAAAGCTTAAAGTGAAATAATATGTTCACACAGGTGGTATTTGTTCAGTCTTGAGCTGAACAAGAGTTTTGTTTATTTCCTCTAAATAGGCTCAGGAAAATAATATTTTGGAATGTAGTCCAATGAGCTGCAGACTATGTGCATAAACAGGCATTTGTTCTACCCATATTATGTTAATCACCTTTTTTAGCCATGTCTTAAGAATTACATAGGCAGTTTAATGCATTGTATAGCATAACAGGGAAATTTTCAAATTACGTATTTTAAGTATCTGTAATTCTGAAATAATCATAACTATAGAAATAAAGTAATTTTAATAGAGCAACATTTTCTAATGACTTTAATTTTTTTCCAGAGATTTTCCAGTTGTAGAATACTTCAAAGTGTCTAACTTGTATCACAATCTGTCTCTTTTGCAAATGTGATATATAGTAAGTTTGGCCTGAAGAAAATTTGTTGGAGTTATATTGGTTACTTGCAGTTTGCTGAATAAGTCAAAAACTCATGTCTTATCTACATGCAGGTTGTGACTTGATATATAATCTCTTCTGTTACTTAAGATTGGTTTCATACTGTCCTTGGAAGAGTCCTATCCTAATAATCCTTGCTGGCCTGGTAGTGCTTGTGAAGACGCAAGAGAACTACATAAAATCCATGTAATAAAATAAACCACTGCAATTTAGGAAAAAAAGAACCTGCCTCTGACTTTTTAATACTGTTCCTGACAAAGAGGTACTTAGGAAGAGGTGCTGTTTTTTACTAATTGTTGTTGCTAGAGAGCTGCTTAAATATTCAGATGGTAAAATTTGAAGATATTACCTTCCAATAGTAAAAAAGCACTTTCCTGTAGATATTTGAGCAAGAACATTTTTCTGTAACAGAAACGGTGGGAAAGTTTACCTAATCCAGTCAGTCCTGCTTTGATTGTGGCTCCTTATGTTTATTCAAAGACCTAGCTCAAAGAAAAGTGTATTACCTGCAGTACAGGTTTTGTGTAACATTCTTCCTTTCAGAAGATAGCTATACTACTGCAGATCTTTTTCCTCTCTCTGTATTATTATTTTCCAGCTTGTCTTTAATTACTTTGAGTTTCCTGAGGCACCATGTTCTAAATAGAAGCCATCACAATTTAGCTGGTTGGGAGCTTTAAGTAATAAAGCATTGCCAGCAGCTCTAATTCAGTTCTGGTTTTTATGTTTTTAAGTAGTCAATCCATATTAGCCATGAGACTTCCTAGATATCCAAGAATATTTCTGAAAATTTAAGCAAGGTGTGGTCAAGGTAGTGCTAGGTCAAGCTAGGCCTACTCCAGAAGTAGCTTTAAGATGATGCTAATGCAGAGGGAGCTGTCAGTGGCACAGGATCTAGCTCAGAATTAGCTGCTAAATGAGATATATTCTTACCACTTTTCAAGGTCCATGATTTTCTGCTGATAAAGTTGTGTAAAGATCTTATTTTACATCCTAGGGACAAAAGAATTTAGTTGTTACTTAGCTGTAACAATCTTCTTCAAATTTGTAAAGAACAGCTTGATTAAAAAAACCACAAAATTTTATTTCTATTTAATGTCTTAATTTTTCAAAATAAAAGTGAAAAACCATTTCTATTTCTAATTTCAGATGGACCAAAAATTCCAAAGTATTGAATCAGTTTTCATCAATGTCTTTCTCATATTATTTTCTAGTTCGGCTGAAATAGGAGGTATTATGGAAATTCTAAAAATTACTGCTATACCTAATTTAAATGCTAGCATTAACCCAAAGATGCCTAATAACCAAACTTCATTCTGCTTATGAAAATCAGAATACTATATTTTGTCATTCACTCATTACCAGAGAAATAAACCAGATGGACAAATTTAGAGTGTGGTAATAAATAGCACTTCTGTGTATTGGAACAGTATTCTCGAGAAACAAATAAATAGTAAACATATTTTGTGACGTTTTCCAGAGATCAGCCAAATGGAATATTTGTGCTTATGGAGATCTTCTACTGTAAGAAGGTAAATCTCAGTACAAAGTCAGTACTGAATGATGGTCCAGCTCTTTTACACAGTCAGGTTACTTGCCAGGCCTTATTTAGCTGCAACTCTTTGGGAATTTATACTTCTAAATAGTACTGCTTTAAGCAATTGCTTAAGTAATTTTGGTTTATTCAAAAATAATAGTGTTGACACTTTTAAATGAATATTTGGGATGAATCTTGGGTATAAAGAGGAGAGCAAATATCATGTGGTGCCCAAGGCTCCACAGTATTTGAGAAAACAGTATTTGCTTTTCCACCATCAGTCATGCTTATCACCAGTTCTGTTTTAATATTGCTTACTGAAATAATTAATTTGAATAAAATTAATCTGGATGTGCTTCTGTGTCTATTCTTCTACTTCACCTCTCCTTATCATTCTCTCCTTTTTAATTTCTGGTTTTAGACTATGTTTGCTGCATAGTTTATTTCCCACAGTTGCTCAACACTATCTGAAATATTTTCCTTCTTCTGTTTTGTGAACTACTTTTTAACAGCTTTGATCATTTTATTTTAAAACCTTTTCTTACTTCTGAGCTTTTTTTTTCATCCATTCCCTTCTTTATAAAACTTTTTTAAAAAAAAGTCTTTTTAATCTATAAATTTAGCACATGAGAAAGGACCGTCACTGTTACAAATTTCCCACCACACCCTCCTGCAGCTTTCCTTTAACCTGAAAGATTTGTCTCCAGTAGAAAATATTATTGTGTAAGGATACATTGGAGATAAAAGGGCAATTTAAATAGTGCAAAACATTCAGTAAAGACAGGACATGTCATCTCTAACACTGTGTCATCTGACCATGGTGGAATTGTGAACATAGAAAGTGCTGTTTCCCAGATGCTATGGGTTGGGGCTTTTTTCTGATGTTGTCATAGTTCTTGGCTTCACCACACAGGTTACCAACAAAAGGATTTTCCTCTTAGGACCTGAAGTATAGTAAATTTTCAGTGATTGTTGGCAGCTTTCACTTAGGTGAAATATTTGCTTTAACATATCATAACTCTTCCAAATCTCCCCATTGCTCTGTAGCAAAGCACAAACTAGACCTTCTGTAAAGCTTGTATATAATCTTTACACTGAGCAAGCTTTCACTTTTTGTGAAAAAACAAATAGAAGAAGCAAATCAGAATCTGTGAATTATAAGACAGGTTTTAGCTTTACATTTAAGCCCAAGGGTATTTTTAAAAACATGTACAAAGGTTGTCCAGTAGCCTAAAACCTAATATCCTCAAAAAATTGCATTTTCAATTTATTTGAACCATCATAAGACAGTCATGAGATATAGCCACATCCATCCCTTTAGATCACCTTTCCTCGTTTTCTAGAAGAAATGATATTGTAAAAACTGTGTGACAAAGGAAATTATATTTCAATCAAAATAGCTATACTCAGAATGTTTGGTCAGCCACGGTAATTACATAAGAAAAAACTGCATCTATCAATATAACCTGTCTCCAACAGTTCTGAATGTCAGGGAAAGAGTATAAGAAAAGGGGAACTATATGTACTGTTTTACCCCTATACGTTTGCCATTGCCAGCCATTTGTAATTCAGTCGTCCTGAGCCATATATAATCTCAGAATAATATCCTCAGGTTTTTTCTTTCCCTTTGAACATGTCTGTTCCCCTTTTAACACCAGGGAAATTTTTAATATTCAGAAATTAAATTATATGCTGCTGCTTGTATGAATCTTGGCTTATATTCATGAATAGAAAAGCCGTTCAGTGCTTTCTCATTTGGGTCTTGAAATCTATGAAACTTTTATTTAAACCTTGGTGAGTCACTCTTTTGTGTGGTGGGTAGGATTTTCTTAAGACATCCATAATGTGGAAATCTCACAGTAGATGCATGCCCAATAGATGCAGACCAAATCCTGAAGTTCCTTTAGAGTAAAATAATTTGCATTGACTTCCAAACAACAGCAGAATATAAGCAATATCATAACAAAAAGTTGTCATAGGTGGAGGTTCAGGCATCAAGATGAGAAGGAAGGTGTCCCAAAGGGCCAGAACTATAGGTCATTCTCTTTGTTCGAGGTGGAAGGAAATGAACTGGCATCTAATTTAAACTCTGTTTATGAAATTTATAATTTGAACATAGCAGAATGAAGGTAGATTCTCATACTTTTTCACTGAATAACTTAGTAAAAGAATAGTGGCTCTGAAAACTATTTCCATATAGCTAGATAGCAGAAAGAAAGAGAGTGGTGAAATAAAAATCTGTGTAGATAATCACCTGATAATGAGTCAAGGTTTTCAAAATCAGTATCAGTTTGAACTACTCTAATTTTAGATGATATGTGGTGTCTTGAAGGTATCTAATTTTCAGAAAAAAATGGGAGGAACAATTCTTTAGAAGTGATTCCCCTTGTAATTTCAGATAAGAAACCACAAAGCAAAGGTATGTATGTGTGGAAGTCCTAATGTCATAATATCTTGCCTAGTTACTATTTGTTTCTCACAACATATATTCATAGAATCACAGAATATGCTGAGTTGGAAGGGGCCCATGAGGATTATCGAGTACAATTCCTTGCCCTGCACAGAACCATCCCCAAGACTCACACCATGTGCCAGAGAGTGTTGTCCAAATGCTTCTGGAACTCTGTCAGCTTGGCGCTGTGACCACTGCCCTAGGGAGTTGTTCCAGTGCTCAACCACATATTAAGACTTTTTCCTCCCTATTTTATCTCTGCTTCATGAAACACACTCTTTGAATCCTGATTGTTTATAAACCTTCCCTGCTTTTCCTGCCACAGAATTCCATTTGCTTGAAAACAGGGTCTGTGTGCTTATATGTAATGACATAATCTTTAACCACATTATGGAATACTATTTTTCTCAGAGCTCTCTTTTCTTTTTCCAATACAGAGATGAGAGATAATTGAATATTTTTGTTTCTCTGTGCACATTATTCAGATATATCTTTGAATGCAAAATTTCTTATCTTTATGAAAAGTTTTTCTAAACAGCATATAGCTATGGTGTCCAAATACTTGAAAACTATTTGATAACTACCTTGATAACTACTTCTTATTACATAATGTTATCTACCTGACAAATAAAAAGAGGATGAGATAAAATAACCTCTGTAATTTTGAGTACTACTTTGGAAATGTCCAAACCGTTTTTGTTTTCGGAGTCATAAAATAAAGAATCCTGGATTGACCAAAAAAGCAAAATATAAATTGGCCAAAACGTTCCTCCTGTGCAGACCCTAAACTGGCAGACTAGCAATAAGCTGTCTTGAATTAATACAATTTAAACAGGTGGAGACTCTAAAATTAGTTACGTCCCCTTAGTTTTAATCAATACCTTTCCACCAATAAGGAGCGAATACAAGTAGATACAAGTGAAAAAATAACCATTTACTAACAAGTGGAATAGCAAAAGGCAAAAAAAAGCCCCAGTAAATAACCACTAGATACAAAATTGCTAAATCTCACAAACCTACTGGAAAAAAGAGACTCAAAATGCCAGAAATATCCTTCCCAAGACGGTGACAGTGTAGCTTGAAAGACAAAGGGAAAGTCAGCTCTCTCCCCAAAATAGTGTTCCCCAGGTGACCACATGGTCTGGGAGGGAAAGGGAGAAAAGATGGTGCACAAAAAGAACCCTCCCAGGGAGGTGGCAGCTTATGGAGCTGCCCTAGCAGCAGATGAAGACCTGCCAGCACATGCGGGGTCAGCTCTGCTGCCGGCCGCTTCCTTCTGCCACACACTGGACCCTGCTGGTGTTGGTGCTGATGTCCTCTGACCCACTGCTGTGTTGGGTGGGAAATCCACTCTGTCGGTGCTGGCACAGGGTGACCCAGCCCCATGGGACCAGCTCAAACTTCACTGCTTATGGAATTTGCAAAGTTCACTCTGAAGACAGTTTCTAATTGCAAAATGCAGTTTTTCCAAGTTGCTACAGTGGCAAGCCCAGAAACCCGCCCAAGGCAACCCCTTCCAAAGGGCAGCATCCACCTTCAGCCAACTGCGCCAGGCAAAGGCAGCTCCCAATTGCCCCACAATTCTGGTTCTGCGTGTGCCGGGGTTTAAAGAGATGGTAACAGATAGTTATGAAATACAGTGACATTCTGGGTTACCCATGACAGAAGCATTATAGGCGAGCTAGTCAAAAAACTAAACAGCTCAGAAGCCATCCATTTGCAGATAATTTTATATCTCTCCAGCATTTTTAGCAGATCCCATTTCATCGCAAGAAAAGCATAAATGACACTTTTATCTAATTAAGAGACAACAACCCAAAAAGTAGAGCAGGTGTTTGTGTGAGGTTTGTGCAAAAAAATAGCTGAGTGGTGCAGAGAGAATCTTGCCGAGAGGCGAGCGTGTGTGTGCCCCGTGTGTCCATGTGTGTGAATCTGTGCCTCTGTGTGTGTGTGAGTGTGTCCATGTGTGCCCATGCATGAAACATCACAGAAAATTCTGCAGCAGAACAGGACTCATCTGACAAAACCTTAGATGGAGTCAAAGGTCGATCTCTGAAACTCCCAGAGCCTGAGTGCTAGAAATACTGGAAGGGTTAACAGCCTGAGCTACAGTGTTAGATCATGGGGAAAAACACTGTAGAGGAGACTTAACTTCTGGTGTCTTTAAATTGCAAAGCCAGGGGACTCACTGTTAGCTTGTCTTCTCATGCTTGCAGTGAAGCAGAAATAGCTCTCACACTGAGTTTCTTTCTCAGGGAGAGAGAAAGAAGAAACTCAGGGAGTTTCTTTCCTCAAGGGCAGGAGATGAGTCATGGGGGGAGCTGAAGGGGGAGGCTGCTCACAGAAACAGAGGAGGGGAAGAGGAAAGCAGGATGAGTAGTGATAGAGGACTGGATATACCAGGGAAATGTGTGAATAGTTTCTTTAGTCAATTAGTTTTTCCCTGAAACCAATCGCTATATGCTTTAGATCTGTGTTGCTTGGCAGAGATAGGGCATTTATACATTTTTAAAGACTAAAAATTGTGATCTAAGGCAAAATATCTTAGAGAGCTTCTTCAGCCTGTTCTGGTACCTTCCAGTGCACAGACCTAGCTAGCGTCAAAAGCCAAAACTTTTTGTGGATTTCACAAAAAAGGAACTGGGAATAACTTTAGGATAAGATAATTGTATTATTGGCAATTCCTAAATGCAATTATATTTTGTATGTTTAAATTAATAATTATACTATCTTCGTCCAAAACCTTCAGTTTCTCTCTGCCTTCTTATAGCTTGTCCAGAATACCAAAATCTTCTGAAGCAAGCTACATGACTTTTGGGAAATTAAAATTATTTGGATTTATTAATAGTGTATATAAATAGTTTCATTAATATTGAACCTCCAAACCCTATCTCTTTACACCAAAAAACCTTCAAATCCCAGAGATGATATTTTGCCTTGCTAAGTTCATTCATAAAAATCAACATATTTCCTCGGAGGGAAGGAGAGAAATAATATTTGGAACAAAATGGTTTCATGATACTATCTTAAAGAGAAAAAAATTCTCAGATTCTTCCTTATGTAAAACTTACTCTTCTCCTCAATAAAAGTCTCCAGCTCAGATTTATCTCAGAAATTATATCCATTTCATTTTGTCAAAGCTAAAGCTTCACAGCTTCTCCAGTTTGTCATTTCTCCTAATAAATAAACAAACCAACAAATCCATCACATTAGCAGGCATAGCTAGCAATTCCCAGACTGGAAATACGGCCAATATTGCCATATTGCTGTCACAGGTAGTCAGTGTGTTCCAGCCAGAAGCGGTAGTTCTCTGAGTGAAAACTAAATCATAGCTTGACTTTACTGGCAGTAAACCTGTCTGTGTTCCATTATGTTTGTATGTTAGCAAACTGTGATCATTTAAAATAAATTCAGCACAGACATATAAAAATCTGAAATCACTGGGCCATGTTCTGCTTTTTTAAATTCTGGCTTTGTTACAGGGTGTCTGGGATCCTTTCCAGCACCCTGCCCCATACCTCTGTCTTCTCCCGAAGGGAAGAGAGTTAAAGATTCAATTGGCCGGACTCAATTTCCCCCTTTTTTTTGTCTTTTTAAAAGCTTGGAAATAAACAGCAGAGGCTTTATTGGAACTGATAAAAACTCATGGAAAAATCGTTAAAGTATTTGAATAATTTTACTCCAATTAATTTTTGTAACAAGGTTGTTTCCTTGCAGCCACCTTGAATGGGTTGATTTCATGCCCTGATCTGATGTGTACTGAACTGAAAGTGAGGACTGACACCTATTTCAAATTAATTAATGCACTGGATTGGGCCCGTAATTAATTTATACTCTTGTCTAATGAAATCTATTGGAGGGAGTTATTTTTGACCTCTTTTAGCTGCAGTTAATAGGTCCACCGTTTTTATTAAATTTACTAGGCAAATTACTTACGCAAATATATCAGACAGGTTGTTAGTTTTCAAGGGTCTGATGCAAGGCCCATTAAAATCAGTATGAGTTATCCCATTTACCTAAATGGGCTTTAGAGCGAGCTCTGCTGCAGCTGAGGTAACGCTGCCTAACACCATATGTGGTAACTTTATTTCATGCTTCCTGGTGTTGACTCTAATGCCAATGTCCACTAGTCTTAAGTAAAATTCACTGTTGTGGGTGATACATAAATATAAATGGGGACCTACTCTGCACCAGAGGTCTTGGTATTTGAAGAGGAAAGGCAGAAAAGAGGAGGATAACCTGGAGGTGTTGCTTCATTCAAACTAAGCATGTTTGTGTGTTACTTGCTGTGATAATGACTGTGCAATACAAACATTTATTTTATATTAGCATTCGGGTAATAGCAGTTCTGTGGTTTTCTGTGACTGAATCCCTGTGATTCATGGGCAAAATATTTGCAGTGCCAACCTGTGAAGTTTGCTTTATGGCCAGGAAACAGGATCATATGCTCCATGGATGACAAAGACAATAACACAGCAAAGCATAAGTGTACAGAAAATGTTCATCAAACAGCATTTTTAAAGCAAGCCTTTAACAAATCACTATCCAACAAATATATAATTATGTCCTTGACATGGAGCAGTTATTGACTTAACATTTTTCATGTTGAAAAGGCTCCTTTCTCCCAGATCATCAGCTCATGAGCTCTATTTACTGTAAACATGGTTTGATGGTTAACACATTGCAATAAAAATGTATTTAAAAGCACCTGTTTGATCTGGCAACAATGAAATACAGATATATAAAGTGGTAGTTATTGCAGTTCATGAAGCAGTACATACCAGATTTTATTTGCTTTAAACACTGGTCTGATTTTTATGTTTTTATATCTACCTCAGCTACTTAACTTCTCTTAAAAGTGTGAAGGTGCTTGTGAGGTAGCACTTTTGGTCCTTAGATTATAACTCAGCCAGCACAGCTGTGTGAGTAAGTTTTAAAAGACATAGGACCAAATTAAAATGTCAGGTTTTAGGACTTAATTAAAATGTCTTTTTTATGATATACAAGTAGATGTTATATGCACGTTTTTAAACCCTTCCATTAATTTTGGTTATTTGCCATATGCAAGGTAAAAATAAGTGCAAAATAAAACACTGAGTGCAAAGTAAAATAAATAAGGACATGTACCCAGCTTTCTACTTAAAATGTCATGATTCCTTTAGCTATAATGGAGCATCGACAATTTACTGGTTTTTTTCATGCAGATCTAAATTCAGGCTCAGTGCTTTGCAGTGCAGAGGTTATTTATGCTGAAATTGTTTTTGTTTAGTTTGCTTTTCATCTGTGTGCAAATACAGAATTCTTGAGGATCTTTAGTCCTGCTTTTCAGTGGTCATGCAGACTGGATACAAAAAGCTAAGCTTTTATCCTGTCTTCTTTAGAGCTCATCATTCAGTAGATTTATATCCAAGTACTTAAACAGTTTCGAACAGACACTGCTTTTTAAAAAAGCAACCTGTACAATATCTCCTCCACTCCTGAATATGGTCTGAAAATGAGAGTCACACGGCACTCAGGAGATGAGTGCTGCCTTGGGAACATCTTTTCTGCATCTGGGAAAAGGTGAGGGAAACATTTTCTTGGCATGCCAGTATTAGGAAATCGTTGAATTGAACGATATTAAGTGACAGAAACAATGCGTGAGCCACAAACAGTCCAATTTGCATTGAAAAGGCTTCACTTCAGATTCTGCTGTTTAAATAACTTTCATATATACCTACAAGAGGAGAATATAAAATTCATGGATATGCATAAGTTTAAAGTTAGTTTTTATTGCTAAATTGTGTGTGTACTACTGTGTGAGTCAGCACATGGAGGGTGTTAATGAAGAGTCTCTCATTAGTGCCAGCTCATTTTTCACTGCAAACCACCTTGCAGTGTTAACATGTTAGTTTAATTCTTCACAGTGGCAAGAAAACAGAATGAATGTTCCCACTTTTTAGATGGAAACATGTCAGTAGCAGATACTGCAATGATGAGCTTAAAACAAATAATTACATAGATGGTAGCTTTGAATAAAAGTAATTAGTTTTGCATTAATGTTGCTTGAGATTTCTTTTCAGTTGGAGTTAGCTAATGATTTTCTACATTTGCATATTCTTAATTAGCTTGTTTTGAATGTTAGCTATGTACAAATTAATGTTTTTAAAAATTTTCAAAATTTTTACCAGGCACATTTAATTTATAATTAAGAAAAGCATTTATAAACTACTTTCTGTAAAGAAAATGGATTGAACTTGGGAGTAGAGTTTTGGCAGACCATGGCAATAACAACATCTTATAGGTTGTCATTCAGAGCACAATTTTTCTATTATATCTGAAACCAAACACATGTGAAGTAATGAACTAATTAACATATAATGTGAGTTAATAAGCAAGAGATCTACTTATGACCTTTGAAGTATATTCTCATCTCATGCACTGTTCTGATCTAAAATTATTTTACTTATTTCAGGGTTTGACTTTGGATTTTTTTTAATGTACTGAAAACATAAACCAGACCTCAATAGGACCCCTGGTTAACCTTATCCCTAACTTAACCTGGACACATCTTTGCAGCCCTCAGTGAATATTGCACACTCTAATACAATTGCAATGCACGTCAGGAAGAACTTCATCCTACAAATTATTTTCTAACAACCAGAGGGAATAATGGTCGAAAACAACAACAACAACAACAATAATAATAATAATAGAAGGATAATCATCCCCCATTCAAAAAAAGCATTCAAGAATTTCCCTAAATACTGAATTTAGCACAGGATTATTTACATGCATAAGCTCATTATGTGATTGGGACCATAAGGCTAAACTGATCAGTGTTACAAAAGTCTGAAAATAGTTTAACACTCAAGACCAGATTCATAACAAGCAACACATTCAAGATTATTGAGTTTAAGAGGGGATTCAGTTTACAGAATAAATTTGGATAGAAACATGTGAGTAAACATATCATGAACAGGAAATTAAACTGGGTCAGAAATGCTCACAAATGTATTATAAACACAATCTTTCCTGCAATATAAACAGGCAACCACAGGAAAGTCAAATGTATTGCAACTGTGTGGGGTTAATTTCCATAGTATCAAGAACAAACACAGAAAAACTAACAGAGGACAATGCAAGGACAAAAGAATGTGCATAAGCAGAACTGACTGCAGCTTAAGTCATTTTCGCTGCCTAAATGCCCCCTAGGCACTGTGAGGAAAGGGTCAGAAATAACAGATAGGAAAAAAAATACTATCAAATATAATCATACTTTTTTTTATTTTTTCCCAGAGCAAGTGCAAACTAAAAATACAAAATAGGTTTTTTTTTTACTGCACTGTGCAAGATTTGGCAGCACTAGTTCTGTATTAATGGAGAGAGAAATACATTCCCCAACAACATTTAATCAGTATCTTGGCAGAATCAAGACCTTATATGCAGTTTTTATATGACAAACCAAATTCAAACGTCTTTATGGCCTACTATTATTAACTGCTAAAATATGGGACCAAAGTAGAAAAAAATGCAAAATCTAGAATACTTTCAATTTGTGCAAAATCAATCTACTATGTAGTTTCAATGTCTATAATCAACTATCTAAAACCAACTTCCATAAGCCTTTTGAAGTAACATAAATAATTTTTTTTAGACTAACACATTTATAAAACACATATGAAACCACAATCTTTTAAATCCCATGTGAAAGTACACGTCTTTGATGTATCCATGGCATAATTCTGAATACAAACAGGACAAAAGATCACTAGGTTGTGATTTTCACTGAGTCAATATACATTTTTGTTATTTTATGTTTACATTATATCCAGTGTATCAAATACATTTTTCTAGTAGAATGATTTAATTTAATAACATTAGGTGTGTGAAACGATATCAGGAATGTTCTATTGTATGAAGCCTTTCAATTATGATTTTTTGATATAAACACAACATGAAAATCAAAAATTTCTATTCTAGAGAAGGTCTGTATTAGACAGAACTATGAGCTCTTTCTCCTTGTAGCTGCTTCACAAGCAACCAGATGGTAAAATAATGCTAGTATTCTGTTTACCTAAATGCATTAGCAGTTCATTTATTTGTACAAAGTGCTATTGTTATTTATGATGGAGGTATCTTTGAAACTGAGCGTGTTTCAACAAAGTCCTCATGCTGTAAAACCCCAGCCTGGTACTGCAGAATGCACAAACATACTGATATGACCAGTGGATTGATAATCACAAGTCACAAAATCATGCCAAAATCCATACACTCTTACAGAGTGTCGTGCCTTAATGCAGCAGTAATATTTGACATCTGAGGTCAGAGAAAATGCTTGTTTCAACTATTTCAAAAGACAGGATGAAATCCACCCATTTCTTTTGTGCTAGTCTCCTTTGCCTCAGCCCAAGTCAACAGCAAAACTCCTCCTGTCTTTTACAGAGGTAGTGACATTAATTTGTCTTACCTTGTCTCTAACGATCATATTGTATTTTTTACTCAGCTGCTGCAAATTGACCTAGAAAAGATTAAATGTATGGTATGGAGCTAAATTCTAGAGATTATTCTCCTTTCCCTGCACCTAAAAAGTACAGGAACCCATCACATTGCTTCCATGGGAGACACTGATGCTATAAAGAAAACAGCATTAGCATAGCCAACTCCTTAGAAATTAGTTTCCACAAATAGATCTTATGCTTCTGCTGATAAAATCAGTTGTAATGGTTTTCACAGGAAAAAAGAAGGACTCAAGTATCTGGGACAATTTGTTTATATATATGATCACAAAAAGCTTTTCCCAGTATTTTCTTCCAGCAATGCAAGTAAGCATGGTTTTTTTGGGTTTTTTTTTTTTTTTTTTTTTTTTTTTTTTTTTTTTTTTTTTTTTTTTGGATTTTTTTTTTTTTTGTCAGCTGTCTGAATTAGTCAAAGTTTGAAATTCTAAAAACACATTTTTATTTACTTGTACCCTGGAAACCTATCTAGTTTGGGGCAGTTTTTTTAAATTTTTTAAATTCCTTATCCCATCAAGCTAAGCTGAAGAGTCAGAGTGATAATAAACTAGATCAGTAAAATTTTTATTGTTACTTTATAAAAATCTTTTTCCTTATTTAACTTAAAATTGCAGCTGAGGGCTATTTTAAGGCTTTCCAGACACAGGGTGAAAGACAAGATTTATTAATACTTTGGTATTAACCCTTCTATGCGTAAATGGCAAAAGAAGTGATAGGATCAAAATAAATGCTGAACTTGAGCTTTAGAAGAAGAATGCTACAACAACAACAGTGGAGTTAATATGAGACAAAATGTTTTTAATACTGTGTTTTGCACTTAGGAGCTGTGTTTTTATACAGGCTGTGTTCTTTTTATGTAAAGAGTTTAGTAACCAAAATCAGCTGCATTCCCAGCAGTTCTTATGTCTATCTCAAAGGCAGTAAGAATGACTACTGAAAGAATAGAATCACTAAATATTCCTTTTCTTCTTGTAGGATCAGCTGACCCACGCCCTCCAACTTGCAGTGGTGACAAGTTCACATGTGCATATGTGCAGCAGTGCCTGTCCCTCGCTGCACGGTGCAACGGGGTTGAAGAGTGTGTGGATGGGAGCGATGAAATGAACTGTCCCATGGAGGTGCCTACCACCACATCTCCGGGCTCCTGCAAGGAAACAGAGTTCCTGTGTCCTTCCCAAGGCTGTGTCCCGTCCCTCCTGCAGTGCGATGGTGTGCCTGACTGCCGCCTTAGCGAAGATGAAGTTGGCTGCCGTGAGTTACTCTCATTGTTGTAGTTATGGCAGTGTTAACTTACCTGCCTAAACCAGTGATGTTTTAGGAAAGAAAAAGAGCAACATAGTGCAGTGTTGTGTAAAATTCATCATTCCCTTGTTAAAAAAAATTCTATTTGTATCACATATAATGCATTAATTGCAGAGACGCTTTACATTTCTAAATAATTTTGCTTATGCATTTTAATTTCCTGGCTGTCAGGATGGTAAATGCTTAAACAATTGCAGTTGTATTTGTGTTAATATTTGCAAGCATTTCCACATTTTTTCCGTAAATCAATCAGCTGCATTTGCGTTGCCTCTGCAGCCTCTGATTATGATATGACAGAAAGGTAGACATTTTCAGGTCTGTAATTCAATAACATTTAAGGCAATCCTGACCTTTCAAAGACTTTGAAATCAAGTCTGGTCATGAAGTAGCAGCAATCTCTGCCCCAAGCAAGGAAAAGGGCTCGCAAACAAAACACAAGGGCGGTAGGCTTTGAAATGTAACTGCAATGAGATGCCATGGAGAAACATCTGAAACAGATAGACACAAAAGTGTCTGCCCATTTAAAAATAATTCATTATTAGTATATGAACTGAGGCCGAATGTTTCATTCCAGGAATCTCAAAATAATTACCTACATAGAAAAAAAAAAGAAAAAAAAAAAAAAAAAAAAAAAAAAAAAAAAGAAAAAAAGAGAAAAAAAGGAGGCTTTTTACATATAAAAACTTTTCTTCCTAAACATCTCATGCTGTAAAACTTTTAACATTTTTCTCATCCTTATCAGAAGTGAAAAAAATTGCTGAAATATCAGTTTCCAATGGGCTAGAAATTCAAGTTATTTAATTCTACGTACCCTGAAGACATCTAGAAATTTTGCATGTTCCTTTCTTCAAATAAACCTCTCATCATTAATCTTCATTTGACCTTGTTTCGTCCTCAATCTGGCCTCTGGTAGAGACCTCCACACTGTGTTCTATTACATGCACATCCCATCTCCACACCATAGAAGCTGATGTAGAACCTCAAAATCTGAAAGCCAAAAGATGTCCATGATTTTCTGCATTTCCCTAAAAACTGAGATATGGTTTTGTTCTGTTTATTTTATTGCTTTGACTTCTGAACAATACCCAGGGATTAAGAAGAAATTAAATCCTCGTCTATTCAGAGAACAAATATTCTCCATAGATATTTCTCACCTTTGGGGTTCTCAGTCTGAAGGCAACTTAGTCAAGTCTGTACTTCACTGTTACTCCAAAATTCAGTTTATAGTATATAAACATGTAAGCATTGATAGTGTAAGATAGAAATACAGAAGCAGCAATTAATGTTTCTTCTCTGAAGAAGATACTTCAGAGAGGGAAAGCAAATCAAGAAAGAAGGCAAAGCAAAAAGAAAGTGATTCGTGTTAGTTTGCAATGAAATCAGTGGAAAGCTGATTATTGTCACAGCTGGCAGTGCTGAGATCCAACTGTGTGTGTGCCATGAGAGCACAGCATTTAATCTTTAGCTTCCTACTTTTAACTGGTGAAAAGCCATAGAAGTTTGTCAACAAGGGAAGGTCAGAGAGAAAAAGTAAATGCCTCAGAAATTTTATTTATTTTATTGAAATTTATGCACAATCTATAATATTGTATGTTGTGCTAGTAACTCCAGCCGATGTGTACTCTCAGCACAGATTAAGAGTGGGTTTTTATTTTTTTGGATTTCAGATTGATCTTTTTATCTTGGTGCAGATCAAATCTACCTGCTCATTTTAGAAAACTTCAGTTTAGGAATTACTGACACTTTCCATTTTATGTCCCATAGCAATTTTATTCATTAAAGTGTAACAAGAAATGATCAAAAGTGTTCTGGGTTCTGAATTCAGGAATTCATCAGGTAAAGTTTTCTTTTGGGATAAAGACCAGTTGTCAAAATGCATCTTGCAGAGATTAAGGGTAAAACCCAAAAGGAGGCCAGGACAAAAACGCCCCAACCAAACAAAAAACCATCAGTCAAGTCCCTACTAAAACCACAGTTTCTACCACAGAAATGCTTTTCTTCATGACTTAGATATTTATGCGGACAGAATTTCCTGTAGAGTTCACATAGCAGTTAGGTTGTACAATATTATGCTAATACTGTTTTATATCTACTAATGTAATGGACTTTATTACTTGTTGCATTTAACAAAAAAATTCTGGAACTCTTTTCCAGTTAGAGATATTTTACTTTGCTGGCTCTCTTCTTGCTGTCAGTTTTAGTCAAGGGTATATTATCTCACCTATTTAGTCTTTTATTTGCCTGATTACAATAGTAAGGGTGTAAAACAAACATATTAACACCAGTGGGATGTATACATTGCTTTTCCACTGACCAACATATTTTTCCACCTGCATCATCTGATTGAAGTGCTCATAGCAATGAACAAAAAGTCATTTCTCAGTTTTCTGTAGTGCACCAAAATTTATCTCTTGTAGTCCTGGTAAGTTTTAAATACCTATGGAATATTAAAAATTTTATACTTTCAAACAGGCTGTAATATCATTATCCCTTCTACTGGTTCAATTTGCACCTGGAAAATTAAATATGGATGAAAATCGGATATTTTCACTTTCATACCTTCACTGTTTTTAGTGCCTCCATGTGTCTCTTAATATTCTTTACCTCAGCCCCAATTACTTGGTGTCATTGTCCTTAACTGCAAAATTTTCAGCAGTTAGATCCATTGCTATGACTGTTGTCTCTGTAATGTGTTAAAATAACGTGTAAAAAATCTATTCCATCATTTTAAAACTAGTTTTTTAATGACAGCTGATTATGTTTTGTGATATCTTTTTTATGGGTTTTCTTTGGGATTTTGCAGCATGCACTCTCAATGTTGTAAGTTAATATGCACTCCTTCACAAATACTACGTGGGAAAATTTGGGTTCTGTACCATCTGTGCTCTGTATTTGTTTACTTATTTAGCATCTCAGTAGTAAAGTTGTATGTCTTTGAAGATGAAGGCTTGCAGAGGTCACACAGATTCAAGTTTATATCCTACAGTAAGAATCAAGTTTTTTGCTAGTTTTTTAACAGTGAGAAAATAAAATACAGCTGATGATAACCACCATGTTACTTTTCATTTCAGCCATTAAAGATTGTTCCAATGGTTCTTTGTTATGCCCATCAACTAATCAATGTATAGCCCTCTCCCAGCGTTGTGATGGAATTGCAGACTGCATTGATTCCAGCCTTGATGAGTCTGGCTGTTCAGGTACTTCGTTTTGCATAAAAATATCACTTGAAACAAAGAAAGTGTAGTTATTTCCTACTGAATCATTTGGCAGTCCTTAAACTTGACTGAGGTTCCTCTGCTAAAACTTTGTCAAATTATATTAGGCGTGAACTTTCCTGATGAAAGTATGACACAGATGAAAGTGAGAAAAAGATGAAGAATAATATGTTTAGTTAACATCTTCACAAGGGGTGTTTCTTAAGGTATAAACACATTGTTCAAAAAAACCCCAGCCTTTGTAGCATACTTTTAGAATCTCCCTTGATTTTAGCCAGTTGAGTAACCGGCTTCAGTTAACCCACATTGTTGAGTAATAGGATTGCTTATTTGTGGGTTTTTTTCAAGTGTATTGCAAAACCAGGTTGAAAAATAAACTGAACAGCATTTTTTTTTTTCACTGTGCATTTGACACAATATTCAGATTTGGTTTGCAGTAGTTAAATGGTGGAGAAAGATAAGTACAGGACAATAATACATATTCAATGTGAATTAGATTTTTATTAACAAAATCTAACAAATACATAGATGATGGTGATATAAATAAGTAAATCTAGATTCAAAACATCCCATTCAATGGCACAAAGTTACTGCAGCTCTTCCCCAGACAGTTATAAACTCTTGACCAGTTCTGTGTTGACGGTATTCTGCCAGCTTTGCTGAAGTTGCATTAGCTGAGAATTTAACTCTCTCTTTTTGTAATTTTTATGACTTTTGTGATAAAATTCACAACATTTCATATGCATTGCAATAGTATAGTTCATTATAATATGTTAAATGCTTATTCACAAACTAAAAGTTTTACAAACACTTATTGGTAGGAGGCACCCACGAGTTTCTTTGGGAGTGAAATGTGACCACAAGTATTGTGTTCACTATCTCTCATAGCACCATGAAATGGTTTGGGTTGGAAGGGACCTTAAAGATCACAAAGTTCCAACGCCCCTGACTTGGGCAGGAACACCTTCCCTAGACCAGGTTGCTCATGTGAGAGAAGGAATCATACTTCAACATTAAAAAATTACGGCTTCTGTAATGATGAGAGAATTCATACTTGGTAAATTTGATTTATAAAAATGATTTTAAATTAAAAGGAACATATTCAGAAATTAGTTCAATATAGAAGAATATAGGACATAAACTAGTAGACTTGCATGACATTAAATTACAAATCTTCCATTATTTTATCAGAAAGCAGATCTTTTAAGTAAGTAATTTACATTCCAAAATTTTATCCTGAAACTGGAGGTGTACACACTGAGTAACACTGGTATATGCCACATTAAACAATTTCATTTTGCATATATCCAGAACTCTTTTGGTCTGATTTGTATATTACCAGTTATTTTCTTATTAAAGAAGATTGAGAGGATTCTATTTTGATTTTGAGTTTTTTCTTGCTAAAGCAATATAAAACTATGCTTCAGTAAAACTAAATGTGATGATGTGGAAATCCAAATTAAGGGACATCAAGAGTTTTTAATAGGATATTGCCAACTACTTAAACATGTTTTGTCTTTTAAAACCTGATTTCCGTAGTTCTTATGAGAATATGATTCTACGTGTTAAAATTCTGAATATCTTCAATAAAAGGATTAGTCACAAAGGAGTGTCTGTTCACCAGCCCTATATAAAAGCTTTTAATAATAACATAGACTTAGGTACTAATTAAATATTAGTTGAATACTTTTTGATCTTATTTTACATATTCCTGTTGTTTGAAAATCAAGTAAGTGGCAAAAATTCCATTTCTGGAGTCAGATGAAAATCTCAATTGAGAAAAATTTGAAGCCTGTTCAAGTGAAGCATCAGGATTTCTATAAGCTCAAGAGCACTCTATTGCTTGTAATATTCTTACAACTTCACACTTGTATCACCAAGTCCAGGTCAAAAAAAAGAAGTTTTGGAAGTGCTAAGCACCAAAAGGATGGGTGTGAATATTTTGCCATTTTGAAAATCAGACGATGACTAATGTAATAACAAAGAGGGGGAAATTACAATTTTTACCTTTATGTTTGCAGTTTGTCCTGAAGAATACTGCAAAAATGGAGGAAAATGCATCATCAAAGATGACATTCCATTATGCCAGTAAGTTTCATTGGCAACTGACTTTTGCTTGATGTTGGAAAAAGCTGCAGTTGAAAGAGGTGGTTTGCTCTCCAGGGACTGAAATGACATTCCACAGAAGTGTATTTTTAAAAGTGTCTGTATGTCTACACTATTTACACTTAGTGAGTTAAACCACATTTTGAGAAGAATGTTATTTATCAGATAGAATTTTCTGTAACTTTCATCTGTCATTACTTGAGACAACCTGTTGGCCTGACACCTTAAGTTTTTTGTGTCTCATGCTTCACATCAACATTTAAAAACACACATTTCTGTGCCTTATTTGCAGCGGTTGTTGTGTACCTCAGATGAGATTTTAAATCAGGCCACATATTCATCTTTATATTCTTGGCAGGTATTTGGAAAAAGAAAGTGTTTTTCCCCTCATT
>VZTI01000065.1:246539-317271 GCA_013397865.1 Struthidea cinerea | reverse complement strand
AAAAAAAAACCAACCAAAACCCAAACCAGACTGTTCATACATACTTTTCATTCTCATTCAACTGGACAAGAGTAATCCTAAACACTCACATTTAAAATGTACTAAACTTCACATCTAATAAATGTTAAATCAACGTCAAATCAACAAATGGTTTGGGTTGGAAGGAACCTGTAAAGCTGATCTAGTCCAACCTCCCTGCAATGAGTAGTTTCATCTTCAGTTAGATCAGGTTGCTCAGAACCCCATCCAACCTGGTCTTGAATATACCACATCTCTGGGCAAAATTTCAGCATTTCACAAAGTTATTTGCAAAAAATTTCTTCCTTATATCTAGTCTGAATCTCCCCTCCTTTACTTAAAAACTGGTGTTCCTGGCCCGGTTTCTGCAGGCCCTACTAAAAATAGAATTGTTTAGGTTGGAAAAGACATAATACAATGCTTGACTTTCCCTTTATTTTATACAAATATTTTCAACATAATAAACCAAATTTCAGAGAAGTTACACTGACTAGTACTAAAAAGTATAATGAGAGCACTTTTATTAATGTCTGAACTATAAGAAGGTTTTATCCTTAAGCAAAAAAAAAAAAAAGTAATTGTATTCACTGCTCTGTAATTAAACAGCCATACTACAGATTAGAAATAATTCTTCATTAAACAGTTTTTAAATTCATTCAGTATGTAACATCTAGCTAACTGAGCTGTGAAGATTGGAATTGCAAAGAGTCATTATAAACAGATAATTAATTATGGCTGCCTTTGTAGTTGTGTATCTAAAAGCTGATTTGGCCCAAAATATAGAAACTGAATTATTTTGTTTGCTTCTTTTATGTGATAAAAGTAAAGAAGATTACTTTCCCTTTTATTTTTTAGAAAAACAATTGGTTTTACAGGGTGATAATTCATTCAGAGAAGGGGAATTCTTGCTTATTCTTTTCAAAAAAGCTGCAGGTTAATTGGTCCTCTATTTTTTGCTTCTTTCCTTCTCATTTTTACAATGAGCTTATTATTGTAAAACAAATTATCTGTTTTAAATTGCAAACAAAGTATTTTATCCTGAGTAGTACAATATCAAGCAGTATTTCACAAAATTTAAAGAAAAAAGGGGTTTTTTTGTAGTTGAGACATTTTTTCAGAATTTGGTTTTGTTTTCAAAATACTAGCTTCTGGTAAGCATGAAACTTTTTGAGGAGCCCTGCAAAGTGGCATGCAGCTTTAAATAATGTCTTGGTAGACTGTCTGCTACCTTTCCCAGTTAAGTATCATATATGGCAAAGGAGGGAAATCCTGCATCCTCGCTGGACAATTTTTCAGTGAGGAACATAGGTTTGATCTTGTTTTTTTCCTAAACATGTTTGACTTTGGATCTACTCTTACCTGTACTGTGTTACTGAATTTTTGAGGACTGATGGTGGTAGTTATCTTTAAAAACTAAAAGTGGGAGCATTGTTTTAATATCACACAGGGTGTCATGCAAATGGAGTGATAATATTTCAGCCTAAGAAAATGAAATGCTTGGAAGCATCTGGAATGTGATTTGATGGAAATATGAAGTGTAAACACTGACAATGTAGAAGCACCAATCCATAAGTAAAGAGATTTTATAAAAGGAGAAGATGGTAGTTTCCATTTCAGCTAGGTTTTCTCCTGCTGCTCTCAGAAATCCTCACCTTAGAGGGAGAATTGCTGACATAGCAGCTGCTGATTCACTGCAGATTATTAACTGTTCAAACAAAGCAAACTGGTACTGATTTCACTTCTTCCCTAAGAATTCTCTTTTAGATTTACTGAACAAATGGGAAATGGGTAAATTGATGAAGCTGTATTGAGCATATACACCTACTCAGGAAAGCTGTAGTTGTGAAAATCAATTGTACATAGAGGAGCAATGAAAAAAGGATGCAACCATGACTAAAAACCAAAGCCGTGATGAGTAGTCAAAAAGATAAGACATTGAAAACAAATGTCATGCTAAGATTTGGCTTTCAGGAAGCAAAGGCATGTCTACAAACATACATAGCTAGCATAGAGAAGGGTTTTCCTCATGTCTTTACCCAAGTCTCATTTGAAAAGTGAGGCTGGGGCAAATTAAATAACAAATTCAGGTTACCTGAGTTGGGTAAAATTAAGACTAGGAAGACAAGTGAATACGTCTGTTCTCCAGAATAAATTAGACACAATTTTTCATGAAACAAAATATAAAATATATAGATGGAAATGCGTTTTAAAGATTTGCCTACAGTAAAGTCTTTCCTAAAGTTTCTATTTATTATACTATTTTTTATTTACACTTGATCCTTTTTTATTTGGAAATGTTTCATGAAATCAAGATGCTTGATACAACAATACTCTTGCCTTTTAGTTTTTCATGTTTCTAACTTCATAACCTTTTCCAAAGGAAAATCCCATAGGGATTATGGTGCAATGTGACAGAAACTTGGATTCAAAAAATCTTAGCATTTGGTCTATTTTGCGATAGTTGGGATGAAACAGCTTTTGCTTCTCATGTTGATTGCATGCTCACAGGACGTTCAGTGATCATTTCACAACGCAAAAAAAAATTGAAAATCTGTTGAATCATTCATATCTCAGAATCTAGGAAATACTGTTCTTCTCTATAGAAAGATATATGCCAAATTTGTTTAATAAGTTGGGGTTTTTTTCATTTATATTTTCCCCACTTGTACCAAGTGACTTCAAAGTAAATACATTTGGCCAAATCAGTTTTACCTAGTGAGAAACTTGCCATCGAGCAAATTATCAATGGCATATACTGGCTATTTTTGTATTTAGAAGCACTTTACTTCAAGTTTTGCTCTTCTTCTTCCTCTGCAGATAACAGTATGATCCTGAGGTCAGCTCTTTATCACACTGAAGCCAGCTGCTTCATGCATTTTGTAACTTCTAGAAATGATGAAAAAACCTCCAACTGACATTTATCTTAGTCAAACCCTATTGAATACATAGGGCAGTTTGCCACCTTCCGCAGGGAGGTAGGGATATCCTGTCAAGTTTTCCTGTGAGTGGTTTGTATCAGTTAATTGCTGAATCCAATTATTTCAGAAGGAATCTGTCTTTTTTTGGTTTTTTTTTAATTATATAACTAAAACAAGGTTGTCTCTATGTAACTGTTATTACAGTTTGACTGCATATAATTGAAAGCCAGATGTTAGAGTCAATTAAATAAATACAACTGAATAGAAACAAAGCATGGTCTCACAACAAATGTTTCTGATCATGTTTTTTAGAAATCTCTAGCACTTGATTCAAATGTAAATCAGACTTTCTCATCTAACTCTTAGGTTTTGGTCTTTTTTTTGTACAGAAAAACAAAGTTCTAGATATCTTTAAAACTGGAAACCAACTAAGTAGCTTATAGTCTTTCTCTGTTTTCCTGAGGTAAAATATTACTGTGACAAATGGAAAAAGTCTCTCTTGAATGACCCATTGATAGAATCTGAAGAGCAATCACAGTGGAAGTGCTTATTTTAAATATAGTCCACAGGTCATTCTGGAAAACAAACTGTGAACTATATATTTTCAAATTGCCTCTTAATGGTATGTTTGCTGAGTGGGGAGATTTTTACCTGTAAAGAAAATCAGCAAGGAATTTCTGGAGCAATTTCTAAATTGAAGAACTTGATGCACATTTTGTACAACCTTTTCTTGCAAAATTTTGGAGCTGAAAGGTACTAACACAGCTTTGGGAATAAAATTACCTGCATGTTTCATTATAAAAGGTGATTTTCCTACATTATCAAAGTCATTGCAACTCTCAAGAGCAGAGAGAGAATTATATTTAGTGTCTGAACAAAAGAATTGATGTTTTAATTTAACGATACTATAATCTTATTGAGAAGGGTATAATTTATTAGCTACTGTGAAAATTACTTGGACATATAATAATGTTTAAGCAAAAAAATTTCTCCTAAGTTGGATCAGCAATGCTTAAGTTGCTGAAAGCATTCAACCTCTCTGATAAATATCCTATATTTCTCTTTTGATTTTCGATTCATTCTTTTAGAAGATTCAAAGCAAAATGAGGAAACTACAAGGTGTAGGAAACCACAGCTGGATTTTTATTATTACTGAGTTCAATGAACCTTTACCTCAGAATGACTTGTACACCAAAACTATAGACTTTATTAAGTTTAAAATTCAGGAGATAGGTTTGTGTTCAATAAGGAAAAGCTTAGGATGTGGGAAGTGTATGTGTAGGAGACGATGTATTTTGAGTGATGAGAGATTTTTATATGGGAGAATGTTAATTAATGTTGGATATTGGATGTTTGCCAGAGTATGGAGGGTCCCCTGAAAGGTTACTCCTACTAATACCAGATGCTCAAGAGTAGGAAACATGGATAGAAAGCTTTAAATCAAAACATTTTTTCTTCTATTTTGTTCAAAACAGGAAAGAAGTAAAATAATAAATACTTTTCAAAAGAGAGAAAAAAGAAAACAATTGAGAAAGTATAAACAAGGATTGCAAAGATTCTTGTGCTACAGCCACTCCTTCTTCACATTCATGTGGCTGTCTTTTGTCCACAGAAATTTAAAAACATCTGGATATATCTATTTATAGACACATAAATTATTCTACATTTTTTGGATTATATTAAGTGAAACAATAATTTAAAAGTCTCAGTTCAGATAGTCTTATTCAGCTTGAGTAACAATCTTTTTTCAGTTCCAGTCTTCCTGGATTTAAGTGAAAGTAAGCAGCAGTACTTGGAATGAAAACCAGTATTTTCACTCCCTAAGATTACACCTGCACGTCTGCATATCAGACTTTGTTGTCTAGAATGACAATCAGCTCAGTGTTAGAGTCCTCTCCGTAGGAGGCTGCTGGAGGCTGCTGGCTGGATACCCCTAGCATAATACAGAATGTGTCACAAGAGCTGTAAGGGAGACTTTGGAAAACACGTACATCATGAAGCATGTTGATAAGAATTTTGAAGTGTGACTAAAATGAGGAGTACTCTGATACAGACAGGTCTGGGCTGAGGATGTCAGGAAAGATGGGAATGGTGGATGTCTGTATTTGAGGATCTGTGCTATTGTGTAAATCGTGTAGAAAAGACTTACATCTTGTATTCTGTACGAACCACGTCCTGACATTTGGCCTACTCAGTCTGACCCACTAGACACATTGGTGTCACAATGTCATCAAGCTATCCTGCATGTTTGCAATTTTCCCTCTTGTTCAGTCAGTGAGAATTTAAGTCTCCAAGAATTATACCTTTTGTGCGGTTGCTAGGTGGCTAAGGGATTTCCTAAAAGCAGCAAATTCTACTAAATTAAGAACTTTTGAACTTTTCTTGCCAGCTTTTGCAGTGTTGACTGATCTGGAAAGCTCCATGCATTTTAATTTTAAACACATACAAACATTGAGGATTTTTCTCAATGCTTGGAAGGAGCTTTTCATGTTTGCTATTGCTCTAATCAGCTACTAGGTAACATCTCAAAGCAGGAAGCAGTAACTATGTGCTGTTCCCACACAGACATTTGTATGTCCTTTGGGGAAAAGGTACACATACCTTTAAGCTAAAATAATTTTGTCTGCATCTGGTGTGAAAGTCATATTTTCAATGTATGGAAATATTTTTCATTAAAAATATGTATTGGATTGTAAGACATAAATGAACTTTTAAATGTCCTCTAGAGTATACCAAGGTAATGTGGCTCATGCAAGAATTACAGTGTGGATCTCAACACCAAAGTTACTGCAGGAATAAACTTCTGTGGTGGGTTGACCCTGGCTGGGTGACAGATGCCCACCAAAGCCACTCTATCACTCCCTGCCTCAGCTGGACAGGGGAGGAAAAATATAAGGAAAAGTTTGTGCATTGAGATAAGGACCAGGAGAGGTCAATGAGCATTTACCATCACAGGCAAACCAGACTTGACTTAGGGAAATTATTTTAATTTATTACAATCAAATCTGAGTAGGGTAATGAGAAATAAAAGCTAGAGTTTAAAATGCCTTTCCCCCACCCCTCCCGTCTTCCCAGATTCAACTTGACTCCATGATAACTAGGGCGACTGTGCAATAGGACAAGAGACCATAGTCTTAAGATGTTCCAGGGGAGCTTTAGGATGGAAATTAGGAAGAAATTCTTCACAGAAGGAGTGATTAGATATTGGGATTGCCTGCCCAGGGAGGTGGTGGAGTCAGTGCCCATCCAGATTTTTAAGGCAAGACTGGATGTGCACTTAGTGCCATGGTCTAGTTGAAATGGTGGTGTTGGGTTATAGGTTGGACTTGATGATCTCAGAGGTCTTTTCCAACCTAATTGATTTTGTGATTCCTCATTTTTGCTGCCTCCTCCCCTACGGCAGTACAGGGGGATGAGGAATGAGGGTTGCAGTAAGTTCATCACAGGGGCAGCGACCATCACTTATGTGCTCAGCCTTGGCCAGTGCCGGGTCCATCTTGCAGCCAGCTGGCATCAGCTCTGTTGAACATGGGGGAAGCTTCTGGCAGCTTTTCACAGAAGCTACCCCTGTAGCCTGTCTCAGCAGATACCAAAACCTTGCCGTGCAAACCCAATAAAACATCAATCAACAAGCTAGGCTTCAGAATTCAGTAAACTGCAGGAGGCTGAGATTTAGTTTGTTTGCTTTTAAATGATGCAGGTGAGAAAAGTTTGGATTTAAATGAACTGTGTATTTGAGTTTCTGCGACCAGATTTTGGTAGCCGGGAGGGGGGCTACAGGTGGGGCTTCTGGGAAAAGCTGCTGGAAGATTCCCCCATGTCTGACTGAGGCAATGCCAGCCAGCTCCAATACGGACCCACCACTGGCCAAGGCCGAGCCAACCAGGGAAGGTGGTAGCACCTCAGTGATAACATATTTAAGAGGAATAAAAAAGTTATTGCATGGATGTAATTGCACTCAGAGAAGAGAGGATTGAGAATATGTGAGAGCAACAATTCTGCAGACAGCCAGATCAGTGGAGAAGGAAGGGCAGGAGGTGCCCCAGACACCGGAGCTAAGATTCTCCCGCAGTCCATGGTGAAGACCATGGTGAGGCAGCTGTGCCCCTGCAGCCCATGGAGATCCATGGGGATGCAGAGATCCACCTGCAGCCCATGGAGGAAACCCACACCAGAGCAGGTGGAAGCCTGAAAGAAGGCTGTGATCCCATGGGAAGTCTACACTGAAGCAGGCTGCTGGCAGGGACCTGCGGACCCATGGAAAGAGGATCCCATTCTGGAGCAGCATTCCTGGCAGGACTTGTGATCCCGTGGGGGATCCACTCTGGAGCAGCCTGTCCTTGAAGGACTGCACCCTGTAGAAAGGGACTCATGTTGGAGCTGTTCCTGAAGAACTGTAGCACATGGGAACCCATGCTGGAGAAGGCTGTGGAGAATTGTCTCCAATGGGAGGGACCCCCAGTGGAGCAGAGGAAGGGCTTATCTCCCTGAGCAATGTCAGAAACAACCTGAGATGAACTGATGATATGGTCATTATCCATCTCCCTACACCACTGGAGGGGGAAGAGGAAAAGCCCGGGAAGGAGGGTGGAGTTTGGGAAAGGTGTTTTTATGACCCATTGTCCTGCTCTGATTTTGATTGGTAATAAATTCAATTAACTTCCCCAAGTCAAGTCTGTTTTGCTCTTGACGGTAACTGGTGAGTGATCTCTCCCTGCCCTTATCTCAACTTGTGAACCTTTTTGTTGTATTTTCTCTCCCCTGTCCAGTTGTGGAGTGTAGTGATAGAGTGGCTTTGGTATGCACCTGGCATCCAGCCAGAGTCCACCCACCACAAATTGTTTCCCTCAGGAGGAGAAAACTAACTGACCAGGATGCTTGATGTTTTATTTGTATGTGTGCTTTTGTATTAGCAGATATAGATATCATCATATGGGTTCCTAACTATGCTGAACTAAACCGTGCCTTATCTCACCCTCTGGGCAGCCCCATGAAAGCCAAAACCATGATCATTCTCTTTGTGGTCAGAGAGAAAGAATTGCCATCAAGCCCAAAGTGTCTTCTCCATTTTTAACACTAGTTCTGTACATACTTAGGGTACCTTGGCAGCCGTATAAATTCCTTGGAGAGAGGAATATATCAGTTGTGTATAAACACATGCATTGCACTTAGGCTAACCTCAACAAGTGCCTTTGTTAGAAAAGAAAACAGTACTGGAGCCAACAACATGTGACAATGGCTTCTTTAATGTAAGTGCTAGGTGAGATTATACAGTAAGGATTGTCTAAATTCCAACATAAAATGTGTTTAAGCTCTGGGTCATTAACTAAGTATATCAGAAAAATCTTTTTATTGCTTCATTAGTTTCTTGTTTCCGCTTAGAACTTTCCAATTTCTTACTTTAATCTTTTTGCCATTCATTCTTCTTAACTATTGTATTTTCCACTGATGAAATGTCTGCTCAAGTGAGTTTGATGGCAAAAGTGGTGCAAATATAAAAATATTCCTTAGGGTTGTAAAGTGGAGCTATCTTGACTACCTACAGTAAAAGGGAGCCTGTGTTATGCAGTCCTTGCATGCTTGAGTTTCCTATGCAAGCCACTGCTAGTGCAGCTTTGCATGACTAGCAGTTGAACAAAACAGTTTTAAGCAGTGCTATATAGAGCCAAATATCCCAATGCTTGCTTTTCACAGAGCAGAATTCCAGTTTAAAAATAGTTATTTCTCCTCTGATGGTTTCATTTTCAGATTTTAAGTATTCTTTTGCAATCAGCTGATTTTTACTTATTTTCAGGTAAATTAAAGTGCACGGTTTGATTTATATTGTAGTCTATCAAAAGAATTTAAAAATTTAAAAGTCAGGAGTTATTAACAGACTTCAATAGATGGGGGAAAAAGCTTTTATTTGCCTTGCTTTTCTTTTTCCTTTATTCTTTATCTTTTGTAAATCAATATTTTATTAATGTGAACTTTTTGGGGACTTAGGAAAATGGAAGATCTCCTAAAACTTATTAATATTTTAGTGTGTGGAAAATATTGCGTTTATATAGTCACAGAAACTCATGAAGATTATCTTCCTGCCTCTCTTGCTTTAGAGTTTAAGGTGAGATGATGTGGCAGAATATATTATAAGAGGTGACACAGCAGCTACTCGTTATTATAGTTCTAGTGTTTTAATAGGTGTCATCAAATTTTTCTTCGTTTATAGACTGCCCTTATGATATCAGTAAAGTCTATCACTTTCTTTGATGCTAGTAAGATCAGCACAAAACCCCACATACTGAGAATGTTGTACTTAATGGAAGTAGCTGAGAACTTTTTTCTGACAGATCGTAAGATAGTAGAGGAAAGCTAAAAATGAACATACAGATGTGTAGCCAGTACCATAAACTAGATTATCCCAGTACAACAAGTATAGCAAGTATTCTTAATTTAGTTTTTAAATCTATACATATCCATATATCCATATATCCATATATATATTTAATGCTTCTACAACTATCTTTCTAAAACTTTCTGCCCTTAAAATTCTTTTCAGTATGCTGTTACTACCTGCAGTATGATACAAGTTTCTATAAACACAGGAGCTGGTAATATTCCTATTGCTTTGTTCTGATCTACAAAAATCATACTGCCACAGAACTATGAACATCTCATTTCAAGATGGGACCATACAACACAATTGTGCATTTAAATATAATATAGAAGTTGGTATATTATCAAATTACTCTTTCTTAGCTTTTTAAAATTATATCTTTATTTATATTTTCATCAAAACATATCAGAGAGTAAGGACAAAAATAAGATTTTAATGTGTCAGAATGGGACCACAACAGTGGACCTGACCGTATTTTTTTTCTCTCTGTTAAATGTTTTATATTGCAGAACCATTCTGTAGTTGAAAAAGATGGTGAAACACTTATCAGCATTCTCTTTGCAGTTTTATACCTACAAGAAGGTCAGTGTCACTTGCATTTTAGTCTTGTGAAAAAGTCTTCCAGAAACCCTTTTCCTTAATCATCCTGAACTACTCTGCAATTCTACACTCTGAACTTCCCCTAATGGTACAGGTTGCATTTGTACTTTGCACATTATTTCCTGATTTTTCATTTTAAGATGCATTCTTACCCATCACATCTCACTAAATTTTTTGCCCAAACTATCATCAACATGCATCTCAGATAACGCAGCATTGACCCTCCTTGC
The DNA here is from genome assembly GCA_013397865.1 of Struthidea cinerea. Lineage (NCBI taxonomy): Eukaryota > Metazoa > Chordata > Aves > Passeriformes > Corcoracidae > Struthidea > Struthidea cinerea. The sequence continues at coordinate 307,129 of VZTI01000065.1, read as the reverse complement.
TGGGATGGCTACAAAGCTTTTAGGCCAAAGTTCTTCAAAAGTAACTGCAGAGAGGATTTTTCTTTTTATGTCTCTGCTCCCTCTTCCTTATTGCATCAAATGTTAATTATTGACGCTCCTTTCCTAGCCTTCATAATTTATTCCAACTCCAGCTATAATTTCATATTTAACATGTATAATTTGTATATGTTTCAAATACTGGTTGCTCGAACAGAGTACAACCTGTCCCCTACCCAGTAAACAACAATAGCAGTCGTTTGTCTATGTTTTAACATGTCTCTGCACCCTTGTCAAAGTTTAGAGTACAAACAGACAAAACTCTTTATACTTACTGAGCAGAAAGTGGTTTTCTCTTTCAAAATAACTTCATTCCAAATGTTCATGAAACAAGGAGTGAGTGCAGGAAGGAATTAGACATATGCTTTCCTCATAAATCCAGAGAATCAAAGCATAGTACAAAAATCTTGCCTTTGACGTTTGAGCTTCTTTTACAACTTCTTTTCTTCAGTCTCTAGCCTTGTTTTTTAATTACTTACTTTGTTCTGGTAGTATGAAGTCCTCAAAGCTGATATTGGCATGCAGAAGTTAGAAGAAATAATTTTATATTTGTTCAAGATTGTCTTTATTTGAATATATCTTCTTACATCTATGAAGAATGTACAAGTAGTCACAAAAAATGCACAGCAGTGAACTGTACAATTCATTTGCTAAGGCAGGCGAGACTGCAAGATTCAAAGCTACGTTGATATTTCAGAAGTACACATGTGCTGCAGTATTAATCAAAATTAAGCTTCCCCTTTCTAGGCTGGCTCAAGAAAGTACTTTATAGTTCACAAGATCTTTGGGAAAAAACAAACAAACAAACAAACAAACAAAAACACAAAATCAAAACCTTAGTTAATACCATGGGCTAAACTCATTCATTTTTACCTTCTTCTTTTTCCTTGGAACTGTGAGAAGAACAATTTGCATCCAATTTAGATGATATTAAGGATATTTCTTAAAAAGACAGACAGTTTTTGCCCTAGTTCTGTAAGTTCTAATTTGTTTCGACTTTGCTAAATATTACATGATAGAATTGAAGTTTAGTTAGAAGGTTGATCACTTTTTCTGCTTTCATCTTTTCCTCTCAAGGACTTGTTAATAAAAATGAGAGTGTAGAGTAGAATCACAGAATTGTAGAAATGTTAAGACTGGAAAAGACCTCCAAGATCATTGAGTCCAGCCATTAACCCAGTCCCACGATGTTTCTGCACAACCATATCCGTAAATGCCACATCCATGTTATTTTTCGAACATTTCTAGAAGTAGTGACTTTACCACTTTTCTGGGCAGCCTGTTCCAATGCATGACCACCCTTTCAGTGAAAAAGGTTTTCCTGATATCCAAGCTAAACCTCTCCTGGTGCAACTTGAGGCCATGTTCTCTTGTCCTGTCACTTTCTACTTGAAGAGGCTGACTCTCACCTGGCTGCAACTTCCTTTCAGGCAGTTGTAGAGAGCAATAAGGTCTCCCTTGAGCCTTCTTTTCCCCAGCTCCCTCAGCCTCTCCTCGTCAGACTTGTGCTGCAGATCTTTCAACGGCTTCATTGCCCTTCTCTGGACTTGCTCCAGCTCTTTAATGTCTTTATTAGTGTTATTATAGTGTTATTCTTGCTCATAGTGTTATTCTTGCTTAAGTTGTCAAGGTAAGGAATCATTTTTTAACTAGAATAAAAGCATTTTCAAGTTTTCTGGTAAAAAGCGGAAATTTTATGAAATATTCTGAAAAATGCTGTCTAGTCAGAAAAGTGTCTACATAGTTATTTTTCACAGAAAATATCCCTTCTGACCAAGCCCAAACCTCTGGAATATTTAGAAAAGAATACTTGTCTTTATTCCTAGACTGTTTCTTTCCATACAAGCCTGGGCTATCACTGTACAGACACATCAGGGACATGTATAAGTTACATGATGAAGGGGAGAGGTTCTGAGGAGATGGAGTAATTTTTCAAAAGATGAATAAACTATTTTTCTTCTTGTGAATATTGTGTGTCCTCAATACAAAGTATTTCCATCCAATATCCCGTAACAGTCTCCTTTCTAATGTTACCAAAATACAAAAGGTGTCAGAAGACTCCTATCTGTGGCTCATATTGTGGTGTAGTGTAGTGAGTTAACCCTGGCTAAATGCCAGATGCTTACCAAAGCCACTCTATCACTCTCCGTCTCATCTGGACAGGGGAGAGAAAATGCAATGAAAGGCTTATGGGTTGAGATAAGGACAGGGAGACATCACTCACCAGTTACGATCACTGGCAAAACAGACCTTGACTTTGGTAAAATCACTGATGGGCTCAGCCTTTGCCAGCCGCAGGTCCATCTTGGAGCCAGATGGCATTTTCTCTGTTGGACACAAGGGAAGCCAATGGCAGCTTCTCACAGTAGCCACCCTTGTAGCACCCCCCGACTTCCAAAACATTGCCACACAAAACCAAAACATGTAGCATTAGTGAAACAGGAAGCACAGAGAAACTGTAAAACACATTTTTTTAGCAGTATAAAAAATTATTGAAGCTAAGTATTCAGAGCAGTGCCAAGTGTGTGCATTCCTCATGACCAATTTCACTCTTCTGCAACAAAGAAACCACAAGGAAATATTTTTTGCTGTTGTTATTTTTAGGGAAGTTCAAGCAGCAGTGTCAGACACAGATTTATGAAGCCTGGCAGTCCTGAGAATAATTGTGCAATTCTCGATTGAAGATTTCTAAGTTTCGAATGTGCAGCTTCCCTAACATAAGGTCTTCCAAAGCATACAAGCAATTTTAAAGACCATATCCTGCCTACTTTCAAGAGGCTTTTGGATGAAATATCATTTAACTATTAATAAGGTTCACCCTTTTTATCCATGACTTCATTGGTTACAAGCTTACAATAGTGCTACCTCTCCTCCAGAACTTTTAGTGTGCTTGTTTCAAACTCTTCATGAGAGGGACTCTTTGGACTTTTGTTTGACTTGATGAAATGGGACCCAGGTATAACAACAAACACAGGAACTGCAGTAGTAAATTTTAAGTACGTAAACAGATGTTAAGTTTCTACATTCTTAAAGACTTCTGATTCTAAAACAGTTTTTGGAGAAAAAATATCTTTTGTATAACTGCGAAAGCATAATATGTTCTTTGCAGAACACTTGGAGTTTCTTGTGTATTTTTACCAAAAAATTGAAAACCAAATTAATTACCAGCACACTTTTTTGCTATTTATTTTTTAATGTTACTGAAGCTCCTGGAAGACTAGTGTCAGAATAAGGCAATGATAGATGTACGTAATAGTTTGATGAATAGATTCTGCTGGACTTTATTTGTGAAGTACTCTAGTTTGTGAGTAGACTCTAGTTAAGAATTTTCAGTAAATATTATTTTCAGTCACGTACTAAAGTGAAACTGGAATGATTTATTCTTCCTGGAATCAGTGCTCAACTTTCAATGAGGCTTTTACTTTTTTGCTCATAGTGTCACATATTATATGCAGGAATAAATCAGATATCCTAAACAGCAATCAATATCGTTCTGTCTTTAATTTCTACTCACTTCTTTCATGTAAATGCTGGTTTATGTGTTCATTTCTGCTTCCTTAGACATGACTGTGAACTAAATTCCTTGTAGGAAAATATCAATGATATTAATAGAAATTCCACATCTGGATCTAGGATAGACTTTACATATCTGTTATCAATGAATGTATCAAAATTCATCTGTATTTTCCAAAGAATGCAAGGGTAAGATATGAATTGATGCAGATACGATTGCTCTCTAAACAGTTCCAATCTTTCCAAATAATTACGCTAAGCTTTCAGCCAGTTCAGGCAAACCACAATTATATGCAGATCATAAGGGATGGAAGGATTATTTGCCTTTCCATCCACATTCACTTTGAAACCCTGTGTTTATAAAATGTCATGAGAAAAACAGTGCATTTACTGATCTTCCTTATGATTAGCTAAGCTGGAGTTTAGGGGCCAGAGAACGACTTTCTTCCACTGCATGGTTACCACAAAATAAGTACATCTGCTGTAACTTTAAAAGTGTGGATCCAGTAATGCTTTCCTAACCACCACAGATATGGCACACAGGACATTTCTCCAATTCTTGGCTCCTGATTCCCGGTGAAGTCACCACCCACAAAGTATTGTCTGTGCAAGTCAGACTTTGGCAGCAGGCTCAAGAGCTAAGGCTCAGACCCAAACCATAAGAGATATGTCAGCAAACAGTTTAACTTCCTTTTTGCTGTGTGGGTGACCAGAGCAACAGGAAGGCTGCTTTTATTGAATCCTCATGGAGAGTAAGTTCTCAAAGTCTCTTTCTTGAGGAAGAAATAAAAGAAGAGTTGGAACGGAACTGCTTAGGGACAAGCTCAGGAAAAAATAATTAACCTCAAAGATAAATAAAATCACATAAAGGTTTATTCACAAGACCACCAAGTGCATGAACGCCAAGTGTGGATCTCAAGTTAACCCTTAAACTTTCAAGAAAAGACTGATAATCTGAGGTACTAGCAAAATTCCAATGGTGGAATAAAAAACAACATTCAGTTTTCAGTTTACAAAACTAAGAGGATCTTTCAGTTTGCACTGATGTTCATACAGGTTCTACAATATGTATATGCCTGCAACAAACCCTGTTTCCACTCTTGCCAATACTTTGGCCCCATAGGCTTTGTATTTTTAGATTCATTCTTGAGCACTGTAAGAAGTACATAATATTAAGTAACACAACAATAATAAATGAACCAATTCTTCAGCTGGTGTAAATGTTCTTCTCTCCATCTGTAAATGTAAAGTGAAAAAGCCAGTCAACCTTACACCAATGTTTACTCCCTAAATTAGGCAGATTTTTGCTCATGTCTTACCAAAAGGAAATACTTTGAAATAGAACTTTTTTTAATTGGGCTGTGTTAGGCTTGAAGAGTTTTTAATAATACCCTGGATCTAATTTTTCCTTTTGCTTTTGAATTTGTTTCTAAATGGTCCTTCAGAGAGTTAGACATTTATTGACCTGTATAAATTACAACACTTGACCTTGACTTTTTTTGAGCATTGATTTGAAATTTGTGACAAACCCCAGTCCTTCAAGCACACGTTGTGTTTGATTGGCAGTTGCCATTTTTGAATATTCAAAGAATCATTTTATAATCTTTATGCTAGGATTTCACATATTTAAAATTATTGGATTTTCCTTGTGACCCTTAACACAGCTGATTCAGTTTTATTCTTTGTTATAGTCTTATTTTGCTGTAGTTTAAATGTTTTGATATTTAGGTTACTTCAGATCCACCTTTTTTTTTTTTTTTTGAAAGCAATACCAACCAAGTCTCTGCTATGTGAAACCAGTGATATGGGTGTTCTTTTTCATTTGTGTTTAGAACGACTTATTATTTTGGGTTTTGGTTGTTAAGTGTGCCTTTCTTCCTCACTTTTTTTCTTCATAAGATCTTCTGTGGAAATATCCTACACAGTAGCCATGTGGCATTTATCATGTGTCCTAAATTTAAAATATTAAGGAAGATACTTTTTTGTTGGAATTCCAATTGAAATCAAGTGAAGAGGCTCAGAAAATATTATTATAGGTAAACTCTTATGGGTGGACATCACTTTTAATCTTCCATCTTCAGAAATCCTAACTGCTCCAAAGTTTGTGATTATACACCCATCTAACTGTTGGCCTTCAAAGTCTTGGGATTATAAACTTTTCTTTTGCTCCTGGATATTTGAGAAAAAGAACATGACTTGAATTCCTTATAATAGAAGTCTGCCATAACTAACTTCTTAAAGCAGAAAGTCTATATATCCATAAAACGTTAAAAATATATATATGTAAATCAAAGTTTGAGATTTTCTGTACAGCATCCCAAAAGGTACTTTAAGGAACAGCCACTTAAAAGACTTCCTTCTTATAAGCAGGTGACAAGCAAATAATTGTATTTTATTTATGTAATTATTTGCTTGTTTATTTTAATGCATTTAAGATTAGAGTTCATTTTTTGGCTTTCTATTCTGTCAAATCAATTTAGAGTTTATTAAAAAGCCGGGAGAGGTGGGTGGCAGGGGCATGTGTATGCTTGAGGCCTGAGCCAAAATTTGTTCTCTGAACCATTTCAAATAGCTTTTACTCTCAAATGGAAATTATTCCCTGTCCTTCAAGTCAATTAATTTAACCTTTCATCAGGTCAGCCCGAGAAAAGAGCTGAGTTTTCTGTACTCATTTGGCTCAGTTAAGCTCAGGAGAAGGCCATGCGAGGATCAGGCAGTGTAGCAGAGAAATCTCTCTGGTGGTGATACATAGATGTGTTTCTAAACTGGTGGAACTCTGAGTGATTTTAAAACATTTCTGAGACCGAGTAATAGAGAAAAGACTCTCAGTCAGGCACAAGAAGTATGATCCTGATTTTGTGAACAATTATGATTAAATTAGTTGCTAATACAGCCTCTACATACTGCCAATGTATTATATAACATAAGCAAGTCTGAAGGGTTGTACTGTACACAGGTTCATCTAGAAACAGACAAGTTTGCAGTCTCTGGCCTTGAAGCATGCACAGTTAAAAGGCAACAAAGCACCTGTGTAGTTTCTTTAGAAATTTATCTCTATTTGACTGGATCTTAGTGTTTTTACTCACCTGTTCAAAAGCGAAACCCTGCCAGGTCGGGGATCCACCTGGAAGATGCCTACAACCTCACGAGACCAGCTGGCCCAGTTGGCCCAGTCTCCAGCAGCATTTCATACATTTGCAGGCTGATGTGCACCAAAGTCAATTACAATCATTACAGCTTTCCCACCTCTGGAATCATTCGTTGTGCAAGCATCCAGACAGTTCCTCCCACAATAACCACCTGCTGTTCTTATCTTAGGGCAAATCACATTGTCCATGAGACACGCAAGGGGGAAGGGGGCAGGACGCCCACAAAGACCCGACTATAGACCCAACTATCTCTCATCGCTGTCACAGACCTTAGAAATAACCAAGGGATGTGTTTAGTTAATAATGGAAATAGAGCAATGCCAATTATAGAGGTGGAGAGAGATTACCTGAAGAGCTAAAAATAAAGTTAAAGGTAGCACGTTAATGACAATAAGATGGCAGAGGTGCAAATACTTACAAATTATTATTTTGTCCCAGTATTGTTCCTTACTGTGTAAGAGCTGAGGGAAGAAAACAGATATTGTTTTTCCTTTCAATTTTCTTCAGGGGTGAGCCTGACTACAACTAATTTTCAGGGAAGGGAGAAAGGGCAAGAGGGAAGGGAGGATGGGAGGAAGGAAGGAAGCCACAGTGTATGCTGTCAGCTGGCTACACTAAAAGCATGCTCATTCATCAAGATTTCCTCTTGTTCCATTCATCAATATACAGTCCTGACACAGGGCTGCTCCCTGGAATTTATAGTAAATAACTGCTGAGCCTTCCCTTAGTCTATTCAGATGTAATGACATGAGAAAAGGTATGTCTGTTTGGGACTAAGTAGACATTGGTCACAATTGCAAACAGAACAGCAGAATTCTGTATCTTGAAACTTCTTTTTTATCCTGATACACTAAGGAAACAAGCTAGTGCAACTGCTACTCTTCTATTTGTCAGACCATGATTCTTTCAACCTAAATCCATATTTAGCTGGCCCGTCAAATTTGACAAATCTTGATGAGAGAGAGATGTCCAAGATGTATATCCTTAGAACAGTTTTTAAAAAAATATATACTGAAGAGAGATCTGAAAACCTAATTTTTAGTCCTCTGCTGTCTTTAAGGCAAAATGGCAGCAAGAGCCTCAATAGTTACCTATCCCTTTTGCCCTGCATGTATTTGCCAACACAAATCTCATGACACAATTCTGTCTTGTCCAGCAGCATGTGCTCATGTGAGAGAGTTGAGAGTACTGTAGAGATCTGGAAGAAATAGGCCAAAGGTGGAAGAAATCATGAGGACATGAGAAATGTAATTTTATTGAGTGTACGAATGGACGGGAGCACATAGAAAACTAGGCATCATTAAATCCAGTGTTAGCAAAATATGTTTTTATTAGTTTTTCTAATAATTACAATATACAGTCTAATACTTAAAGATATTAAAGTCTTACATAAAGACATAATTTAGAGAATAATGAAAATGTAGGTTTTTATCACTTGTGCTGTATATTAAAAAAAAATATTTTAAAAAGTAAGTCCCAAACATTGGCTCACAGACAAAGTCCATCATGCAGGATATTTTCCTCTGGTTTCCACCTTTTCAGACAAGCAGAGGCAGGCTCAGACTCCTGCTGCTTCAGAGCAGCTGCATGTCTCCTTTTGTACTTGTGCATGGGAAAACACCTGCAGACACAGCTGCTACCTTAGCCAATCATTTTTACTGGATGTTTTACCATATTGTAACACCCAAAAGATGGAAATCCCTAAAGGAAACTTTAGTTCTGTGGCTGGCAAGGTCACAATATATTATGATCTACCTTGAGGTCAAATTCAGGCCAAGAAAAGAATTGGCTTTTTTTTTTGCTAATAATATTGTCATTTTTTGATCCCATAAGATGTACTTGGAAAATGCTCTATCTTAAAAGTGGATGTGCCCAGACTAAACACAAAAAAGGCTTTAAACTAAAAGTCAGCTTTTACTGGAATCTGAATTAGAATACTGTTTAACTTGAGAAACCTCAGTGTGACTAGGAACAATAGAGCAGAAATAAGAGCATTTACTCAGAGCTGTCCCCTTGACTTGTCCTCATAGATGTGTTCTCGCTTCCCTGTTTGTTGCGGTTAACGCGGACATTTCTGAGTAACTGCAAGCTTTGCTCCTTCTCTTTCTGTTCTAAAGACACATCCCCTTGGCTCTAAGGGCCTCTTTTCTCTCCCTACGGTTGTTTCTCAGCCTTCTTAGGTGAACCACAGGACAGCAACTTTCCAGTGTTTCCCGGTCCTGCCCAGCCTGATTTCAACTGCTGTCTCTGCTCTTCTCCCCATCTCTCCTCTGGCTGGTCAGTAGTTTCCCAGAAAAAAACCAGCCTCCTTGCTCTGTTAAGAGGTTCAAGCTATCACACTAAATAAATGAATTTAACATAAAGCTGAAACTTAATATGCATATTTACCTTTGGAAACAAACAGGCTGAGATTTGCAGAATTTCAGTATGAAAATCAAGCATTGACTGTCCTGGATAAAATGGCAAGAATGGACAACAAATTAGCCTTGTATTATCCTATCACTGTTTCACAGCTCTCTACGTGTACTTGGTGCCCACAACAAATCTTCTGGGCTTCATTAGGCTAGGTCCAGGTGTAGTTCTGGTGGTGAGTTGTGGTTAACATCACAATATAACCAAAAAATTATACTATACAAGTTTTGGATAGAGAAAAATTGTTCCATAGACTACTGAACTCTAACACTTATGCTATTTCCCAAGACAAGAAAAAGGACAGAAAAAAAATGTGCAGGAAACTTTTAGATGACAGAACTGGAAACTGTAAAGAGGCAGGTCATCAATAACCTCACAACAAGAAGGATAAACTTTGGGTTATTCTTGTTTTTACATTAAGAGTGTCAAAAAAAAAGTGCTGTGAAAAAATCCTTCTAGTAAAAAAAAACCTAGCAAAAGAAATTGAAAACAGCAATGTCTAATCTCACTCAATAGATTGTAAATTATCATATGCAAATAAGTTCATTCTCCTTTTACACATTAGAGCGTTGATTACCTCAGGTCATATTTGAGAACACGTATGTAATAACATAATATATTACGAACTTATTTACTCTAAAAGAAAAAAAGGAATTGATGTACATCAAAGTGATATATTTCTTATTATAATTATTTGAAGATAGTTGGGAAATTTTGTTATCTTGTCTTGGTTTTCAGCTATTTGGTGCTAAAGAACAAAGGCAGGGCATTGTACCAGCTTTGCAACAGACTGTTTCAGGAGTAGTCAAAAAAAAAAAAAAATCATCTGCTAGGAACTCTGCAGAAAAAAAATATACACTTTTTATTCCAAATTGATGAAAAATTGCAATGTCCTTAGATGACAAGAAGTGGGTTAATGAAATCACTTTTTCAGCTATATAAAAGCTGACTTCAGCTTATATAAACCTCTCAGTCCTGTGGCTCTACGAAATGTAAATCTGCCCCTTATTGATACAGAATGTTTGTCATGGCTCCCTGCTACCTTGTCCCAACTGCTGCCATAAAATCATCAGGAGAAAAACAGAACATAGCAAGGATTCTTTGACCTTACAGATTTTTGGGTACTGCCTCTGTCTGTTAGGGCTGTTGACCAGCAACGCAGGCTAACTAGGCTTTTGTTCTGCCTGGCAGTACATTCTAAAGGAGCATAAAGGCTGCTCTGAATTGTTCTATGTACAGTGATTCATTGCACAGTAGAGTTAACATCAGGTGAATAGTTCTCATTTCTTCATCTGTACTGCATATTCTGTGGCTGTAACCAAGAGGAGACTTTATTGAATGGATGCTGGAATGCTGTTAGAAATTTTTCTATCATTAGCTATAGCTTACCATATGTTATTAAAAATATGTGATGTGTGAAAGATCACAGGAAAGATTTTGCTTCATCAAAGTGCCAAGTGTAACAGTTGAAATTAGCTCTTCTATCAAATTAATTCAAATAAACCACATTTAGACTTATTATTCTCCTCAATAAAAGTTTCAAGAATGCACTTGGAGTTCAAATTTCTTTTCATATCAACAAATAGAGTAGTATTAGGTGCTGACATTTGAAGGTTTAAATATTAAGAACAGAAGTGATGATTTAGCTATTCATAATAACAATTGGGGGTTTTTCTGTTGGCTTTTTTCTTTTTTTTTATTAGGTATTGTGAATTACCTCTGCAGCATGCCATGATTCTAATCATATTGCAACACTAAACACTGAATACCAGAATTAAACTTTAGATTTGGGAGGGAGGTGCATGGCAAGTTTGTGATCTTCCAATTAAATATGGGCTTGAACAGGCATACCTGAGGGTTTGATTGTAACTTCATGGGAATCCTCAGTTCCAGCTTCTCCTAAATTCTCAAGTCTTGACTCTGTAACCATAACAACGCTAAGAGAATGTGGAGCTGGAAGAAATGTTGTGATGAAATCATTTTTATTGCATCTAAAGTGTCTTAGGTTCTCATAAATTGTTTAAAGGTCATTCCTCTGAAGATTCCATAAATTTAACTTGCTAACAAGAAACTAGAGAGAGAATTCCCCAAGCATCTGTGAAATTCATCTCTAATACCTGCAAATTACGCAGAGACAACATCCCTACATTATTTTCTATGAGCCACACTGGCATGTGTAGAACTCATTGCAGAACTTAAGTCTTTTCTGGATGATGTGCAAATCAGAGTGTAAACCACTGTCTCTCTGGTACATGGATGGCAAGCAAAAGAGAAGTTTCATGTCTTTTTTGTTTGTTTTGGGGTTTTTGTTCATATAGGCATATGTTTAAAATACAAGCAAAACATTTAAAGAGTGTGTTTGTGTTGATGTAATCTTAGCCTTGTGCACCTCCCTTGTACAACAGTGAGAAGCAGCATAAGATGTTATTGTACAGTGTTGTCCCCTGCGCAAGCAGATAAATTTGTGACTGTCTCAGAATGACAGAATGATTTATAATCTCCAATATATACAACAATCCACCTGCCAGGAGCAATGCCTGGTGTTGGCAGGCTCTGGTTAAAGCCGACCATTTCAGCTGATAAAATGACTAACCCAGTGCTGAAAAGGGGCAGGAGAAAAAGGAAGAATTTTTTTTTTTTACTACTTTTATTATTTGAGCCAAGTGTGCAGTTTAATATAGTCAAAAGATTTCCATGGTGTAAGATTTTAAAATAACTATTTAATTTCACCTGACATTGTAGGTTCGTTCTTATGAAAGCTATTCAGAGGGTAAACTGGAATGACAAGCAGATACATGAACTGACTGAAATAAATACCTATTATTTCTTACTTAGCTATAGTGCAGATGACAAAGTAGTGAGTATGTAGTACTGTTAGTGTTATTGATTAAAAGCAATAAGATCAAATATTAAAAAACAAAACAAACAAAACTCTCTACCAAAAAACAAACAACACCCCCAAAAAAACTCAAAAGAAACAAAAAAGAAAAAATTACCAAACAAAACCAAAACCAATAATAATAACAACAAGCCAACAAACAAACAAAAAGAAAAAAAACAACAACATGAAAACAAACAAAACCAAACCCAATAATAATAACAAGCAAACAAACAAACAAAAAGAAAAAAACAACAACAACATGAAAACAAAAACAAAAAAAATCCACCCCAACCCATAATCTAGCAAAAACAAAGCAATAAAAAGATGGTCTCTGTGATAAAATACAGGCACTGTAAACATATTCAGGTCTTTTATCAGGTTTTCTACTAATACAGGACTCTATCTGTTCTATCACAGCATTGTAATTTAAGCAAAAAGCTTTTTTCTGTGAAATGAACAGGTCTCTGCTATAATTTATTGCATTATTTTCTAATTTTGCTTAAATGTGAAATCAGTGCTGGTTTTGAAAGCAAAATAATTTTGCGACCAGCTGTCAATGCAGCTGCACAGCCAGACTTTCTGTCAGGTCATCCCTTAATCTCTATTCAGCCCTCTAAAAGTTGCAGCTAAGGTCTATATTTGAGGCACAGACATGTAAAACGTGTTTTCTATAGGTTTTGTTTCTCTATCTCTTTCTCTCCTTGCCCTCTTTCTCTCTGTATTCTTCCCTTACTAAGAGTGCTCTTCAAGAGCAAATCAAACATCAGCTCCAAATGCACATTCCACAAAGAGCAGAATGGAAGGAGGGAAAGAAGAGAAGCATAAGAGGGTCAAAGAAAGAAAGGCATGTAAGATTGGACAAAAAGAGAAAAAGGAGGAAGAAAGAACTGGGAAACAAGATGGATAGGCAGGCTGGCATGAAGGAATGCTTCTTTTCTGTCAGCTGATTTAAGATAGGGTGTATCTCTTCAGGGAAATTCTTCACTTCGTTTCAACTGTTTAGGTGCCGCTGTAGGGATAAAGATTTCTTGAGTAGGTTCATATGGCAAATGGTAATGTGTAATACTTCAATCTCCAAGTTCCTTAGAGCCAGAGAAGGAGGAGATTAATCACTTTTCTCACTAGTGAAATGCTCTACATGATAAGCACATCACTTGGAGTACCTGCACCAAACTTCCCTCAGCTGACAAGGTCCCAGCCCGGTGCTCACAGTATCCCATATTTTGATTCTAGTTCACAAAATGACTAATTTTCACTGCTTTATCCAAGCTTAAAATTATAAGAATATTTTATGGACAAAGTCATTTATTCTGAGGGTCACTTTTTGCAAAGCACAGCCCCAGAAGCAGTGGGCTGAAACTCAGGACTCAGTTGTAATTTGGGCTCTTATCTCGTTATCAGTGATCAGTGTACCTACTGGATTGTTTCAAGCTGTTTCTCTCTCTGTTGCGTGGATGTCTCATGTCAGCATCAGTTAGAATTAAATCATATGTTTGCTGGTAGTTTGACCTTCAAGTAAAGTAGGGTTGAAATACTGATTTTGTGCTAGGGAAAATTTTATTTTAAAAAATAACTTTTTTTTCTTCTTGAAGAAATCTTAACAGTTTTAATTTCTTTATTATCTGGCTAAGTGAATAGTCATTTCCCTGCTGAATTTAGCAGCAAATTCTTTCTTCAGTGCCAGGAGTAGCTTCACAATGTGTTCCACTGGAGCTTTTAACTCAGTGATATAGTAGTGAAAAATCTGTTATCAGACAACTATTATTTAGGAAGGTGGGGAAAGGTAGAATAAAAAGGAGTGTAATTGTTTAAATGGTGGATTTCAGGTCTGACCATCTGCTGTAAATACATACTTCAGCTTCATTGCTGTAGCTGAATCAATCTGTGCCATAAAACTCGGTGCATGTCACATACCAACCTTCAATAAATTCTGCTGGGGCCTATTTCATCAAAGTGTAAATGCACAAAAGCAAAGGACACAGCAAATACTTTCCATATAGGTCTGCATTTCCTTATGATAGGATTAAATACCCTGGAACATCTCTGTCATGTGCAAGACTATCAGACACTGGTCTGAAACAGCAAGAATTTTAGAGAAGCCACTGTTTTTCAGACCAGTGTAATTCTCATCAGAATAACTTCAAAATTTTAGTTTGTTCTGAGGTGTTTAGGTTAGGAGGCAGAAAGAAATCAGGCAGGTCAGCAAGTTTCAGGTACTGACAGAATTTCTTTAAAATTTAAATTCAAATTCTCCATGAAATATAAGTTTTTTCATGTATCAACTAATTTCAGTGAAGAAATATTTGCTCTGAAATTTTCCAACCTCTCTATTTAAAATGACAGACATTAGAGAAAGCATTTACCTTCCCCAACTGATAAACAGTTTGCCTGCACCTAACAGGAAGTCATTCACAAGCGGTCCCAGTCCATGATACAAATCTCACCTTCATGCTCTTATTCTAACACCAGAAGTTGCTTGTTTTCTGTTTCAACATTTAACAGCAAAAATTAAGGTATTTTTCCTCTTGCCTAGCTGTGAAAAAGCTAAATATACCTATCTAATCTGAATTATTCATTGTGACACTGTTACAGACAATGGTGAAGGGCCCAGTGAGTATTGGTCTCTTTATTTCAGATAGTCTAAGTTTGTCCAAACTGTCTCTAGATACCTCCTTTTTCAGGTAGTTAATGTTAGAAGAATTAGGTCCCTCTCTAAACCTCTAAACTGGTTACCATAGTTTCATTGTGTTTCTCTATAAAAAGAAGTTAGATACACTGACCTAGTCCTTCCTTATAACAGTTCTCAGGCTGTAATTAGAACCTCTCATTGTGGCTATAAGAGCCATGAGTAATCAGTATGTCATGCTAGGGACCTGGGAGTAGCTCCCAGCACACACTAGAGAAATGATACATGTAAAAGATTATGATGCCAATATATGAATTTTCTTCCAAATTGCCATCAGTTATCACACTGAGTTCTGCAATCTCTAAAGAGTTTCATTCTCTGAATTAAGGAGCTCTCTTTAGCACATATCATTAAGTTCTTGGCTCCTAAGACTTGCTGTGGCAAGGACTCCCTCAGGTCAGTTAAGAACTGTGTGACAAATAGGTTCCTTATTATTAGTTTAAGATGTATTTCCTTTCAGTTTGATTGAATGTTCTAGAAGATAGACAGCAACACACAATTTTTCTTCCATTTACCATATATCATTTTGTTTACCTTCAGCATATCTGCTCCCACTCATCTTCTGAGATCTTTTCACTCTCTGCCATATGACTTTAATCACTGTAATCTCTAAAGTCTTCTATCTTACTCATTATGCATACTGCATGCTTTTATGATACAAAGCGAGCCCTTACTTTCCTTGAATAATCTATGAGGATGCATAGATCTTTTCTCAGCATACTTATAGTTCATTTAGAATCTGTTAATACCTCATATTGCTCTCCTTCATGTTGATTCATTTGTATTTGCCAGTTATGAATTTTAACAGTTTTCAGAATAGAAGCCATATCTAGGTCCTCAAATCCAGGCCTTTGATATCATACACAGTCACATCATATAATTCTGTTCAGAAGTTTAGTTAGCTTTCTTTTATGACCAGTTATGGGCAGTTCTTGTTCCTCTCTACCTTGCTGTGCTACTGGGAGTTTACAGCATCTGAGGATCTTTGGAGTATGTGTGCAAAAGGATAACTACTTTGCTGAAGTAGAGTTTACTTCTTCCTTCATAATGGAATGAAGAGTTGTTGTTTTCATCAAGAGTCTAGTGAAGCTTAGTTTGCATAATCCTGATTGCAAAGACTAGTGAGCAGAGAAACTTCTACACTGATATAGCAGAGAGAATGTAAAGTCTCTGTTTTCTGCAAGGAACTAGAGTTGTGGTTTTGGTGGTTTTTTTCCCTTGTATCCTCCTACACCACTCCTGGAGCAGCCTGCACTGCAATACAGCAGCTGTACAGCATGTAGGCATACATGGCACAGCTCCCAAATCATGTCAGCACTCATGTGTAATGTTGCCCTTGTAATGTATTATAAACAGCAAATGCATTAGAAACAGCAGTGGCAAATCTGAGTTCACACAGAAGGTTCTGGCTCACTGCATTGTAGCAGATTCATAAGAACAGTCTCTAAAGGATATTGCAAAGTGTACAGTCATGTTCAGAGGAATATATAACTACAGTCACCCACATATTACTGCCTTAATCTACATACTATTAATACCATGTACACCAAATATTTGGCTGAATAACTTTTGGTCACTCTGAATGTATACAAGCCATAACAGATTAGGTTTTCTGTATAACATTTTTTTCAGATGAAAATAGGAGAAGGACGTGTTCTTGGATATTCTAAAATGAAGCAGTGTATCAGGCAGACGTTCTTGTGGATTAAACCTGCTCTGACTGAACAAAGAAAATAACAGAAACCTTGTCGGGTTTTTATTTTTCATTCCAAGTGAGATGAGCCTGAGGCACAGGATGCAGCAACACAGGCAGTGCTGAGTTCTTTCCTCAGTTCATTACCAATATGTATATGGAAATCCTGGAAGCAAATTTGAAGGGTTAACATTCTCCCTTCCAGGGTGAAATTTCCATAAGAACTTGCTAATAGCAGAAGACATTTTGTCAGGCAGGATAGATTAGGATGCGCACTGGGATGGAAGTATTCAAGTGCTGTTTCATCTGTCTTTCTCTGTTGCTCCTCCTGTTTCAACTATGAGGAGTTTCCTGTCTAAATGGATTGCAATGGCTGTACCTGTATTTCAGATAAGCTTAAGACTTGTGTAAAATGTGGTGCTGCTAATTAGTCAAGATGTCATTAGTCCAAGGGAATTAATTGTACATAAATAATGTGGAATTTCAGCTTCATGGCTCAAGAGATAAATTCAGAGTCTTTTCAGAATTGTCTGTCTTAAAAATAAAATAGCAGAAGAGGATTATTAAGGAAGCTCTTCAAAATTCCCATTACCCTGCTAATGAAGATTTAACACACAGACATGGTTGATCTGTGCTCCGAAAGGTCCTTACACCCCAACAGCATTGGCTGCTCTCATCTAGAGAGAAACATAATTGTGACTTTGAAGAAGCAACTTATCAGCCTCCCAGAAGTACAGTCCATGCTCAGCAGTGGATGGGTAGTTAAGAGTGTTCTCCTTCATTATCTTGACTTCAAGTGAGTCATCTCTTGGGTGCATGCAGGGGCTTCTCTGACCTACCTGGAGCTGTTAGAGTAATTAAAGTTCACTTCAGGTTTGATTGTCTCAAGGATTGCACAGAACAAAGGTGAAGTTTGACTTGCTTTTCTGTAAAGATGCCTGGTATTATTACTGCGATTCACAGGTACAGTTTTGCAGTAACAGTCAAAGGACCAGGTCTGAGGATTGAGACTATTTTATTGTGATGGCAAAAGCACAGAAATATGTATTCTGTGCCCTCAGTACAAACACCTAAGCAAACCTCATCCATCTCCTCAAGATCACTGTAGGCTAATACCATGATTGCCCTTACCATCTTTTTTCCCCAATATTTTTATTTTATTCCTCAATGAAAAGTGGGACTCTTCCAGTATTTTGTCAACTGCCTCATACTTCGTGCATTGGACAGAGTGTGAAGCCTACAGGAAACGTCAGTAGATGACAAGAACATCATTTCAATACCCAGCTTACACAGCTGCAAAAGATTGTGGCTGTGGGGAGTCAGACTCAGAGAAGGGGGTACACGTACCTCATTTCTTAATAGGCTCTGTGTCTTGTCGTGGAAATTTTGCATAGCTTCTAAAATAGTTTGATCGGCTGGTTATTGCCTGCAATGATTTCTGGATTTTGTTAAATATAAAATCATATATAGAGGTATAGCATTTTCAAACTTGTAAAAGATTCTCAGTCTTCTGGATTTCTTATCAAAACCTCCAACTATTCTATAGAAGACCATGCTTAAAATATTTGTTTGTTTTGACAGTACCCCTCAGCTTTCTAGTAGAGTGAAATAACTGGAGTAGTTTGATAAAAATTATTTATATTTTATTTGCCTTCATGGTCTAGAACTGTTATCTTCTCTAATCTAAGTTATTGGCAGATATTGGTACCAGAAATCTCATTTTCTTCTCTCCTCTCAAGTTAGAGAGTGATTTCTCCACCACAGCTATCACTGTAATCAGCTAGAGTTTCTACAGATGATACATATAAAAGGAACAAAATCTTGCAAGACATCAATGAAACAAGATTGTTTTGAATATTTAAGACAAACTTCCCTCTATTCTGGGCACAGAAATGCTTGGCTTCATTAAAAGCCAGAGGCGGTGTTTGCATTATCTGAGAGCTAAGGATATTAATGAGCAATTTTCCCATGTTTTTCTTGGAACCTCACTGAAAGTTGCGGGCTTCTAAACCAGCTGTAAATTTTACTTTCTCTTATCTTTTTTTTCCTTTTTTTTTTGAGAAGATGGAATTTTGTTAGTAATGAAAAAAAAATCTTATGAAGAGTTGAATGAAACTCCAAATAAGAACCCAGATTTTTTGAACAGTCTTATATCTTACCTCAGTGGCAGGGATGATTGCTAAGATCCCCTGTCAAAGTTAAAAAATAAGAAATAAATTAATGTGTGAAGATACATGTGGGAGCACTTAACCAAATGATACACTCACTCTTCAATTTTTTTTGTTGTTAACACTCCTTTTCTATCCTGGTCTTTAAGGTTAGCCATGTTGTCTTTACTATCTTTGTCCTTTTTTTGACTCGACTCCTCCCTCTCCCTATAAAAAGTCCCCATGCTTCATGCTTTACAATATTTTTCCCATCAATTTATTTTTGAATTTGTCGTTATAACCCACCAAGAGATATTATCCAGAGATGATATCTGGATATAACTTATCCAGAGATACTATCTTTGCTCCACCTTAATCCATTTTTACCCTTTCTTTTTTTTTTCCAAGCAATGTCAGTGACACTTACGGTAACAACCTGGATGGACACAGTGGAAAATAATTTCACTGGCCAAAATTACACGTCGATAGTCTGACATCAGATTCCTAAGTGGTGTATGTCATGTAGCATTCAGAGATTTGAAGAGGAATGAATGGCCAACCCAAGGGAGTTTGTAGCTTATTATAAAACCTGTGTGTATAGGAAGATAAAGATGCTTAACTTTTTTACCCACAATTCAAACATAGCATGAATACATGGAGATATTCCATCAATAAATGGAAACACAGTGTATGAATATATCTTTAGATATTTCTGTGTAGTAGAACTTTCCTGTACTCCTACCAGCACACACATCTGCTTTATGAGAACTACCTCTTTGCAGCTCTGAGGTGAGCTATGCCCTGGTGCCTCCAAACCAGCAAATGGCACCTCTCATTGCCACTCTGAGTAGTGCCTGTGCACAGCTGCAAATCTGTTGTCTTATTCTTTCTTTTACAGTCAAGTAAGTTCTGCAGTGACAAGAAAGAGGCCAATTTTAGTTAAAAGCATACCTAGTTCAACAGAAAACCCAGCAAACAGGGAGAAAGGAAATTATACAATTCAAAGCAATCAGAAAATTCTTTTGATGGGTGATTACCATCAGATTGCAATGTTTCTACATGGATCCACAGAGCTTGGTATGAGCCCAGCTGCAATTTGACATTTTTATATGATCATCAGTCTGCATAAAAGAGCATCTCATGAATGACATGATTTTTTGTAGTATGCTGAAGAAGAAGGAGGATTGAAGAGACCAGGTATTTTCAGTCACTAAATACAATGGGTCTCCAGCTCAGCCAGAGCTGTCAGCTGAAATTATACTTTTTTTTTTAAAGTTAGCATGTCAGAATATGCTACTGTCTCCAGTTTCTAAAGCTAGGATTCATTATTATATCAATTACTAACCTTGAACAAGGTAACCCTTTAACCACAGAAAACCCATCTGTGGGGTAAATGGGTTAAATAAAATCTCTCTCTGCCCACTGCATTTGAGTAGGGCTGGTACTTCCCTTATGCCATGGTCTCTGCGCACAGTTTTTCAATCAGACACTGAACTGCAACAAATCGTGCATCAGTCTCTTTTGGTATTTAATGAAGTCACCTTCCTGTCATTTCTGAAACTGGGATATCGATCTGGTTTCTGACATGCCCTGATCCTTTAAGGATTCTAATTGTCACTGCAGCTACAGATTCTTGTTGCTCCTATCACCCCACCCTCCCTCTCCCTACGTCCACCACTCTTAAGTCATTTTCTGGGAAAATGAAACACTGCTCTCCTTCTGAAATGGTTAACTCAGTGTGCAACTGCTAGGGTAAGGCATGTAGGCAATACCTTGTGCTGAACTATGGCAAATAGCATGAGTCCTCTCTCACATGTTCAAATTAAATAACATTAATATAAAGATTTAATTGTGTATATGTGGGGTTTCACACGACATATTTAAGGAGAGGAAACCACAATTTAAAAATTACATTTTAAAAATTGGTGACTATGGAAAAAATTATGGTGTTACAGTTAGAAAGGATCTCAATATGAATTCCAGCCCACATTAATAGCTTGTGAAACTGTAAAGACAGAAATCATAAGTGAAACGAATTTTCCATGCATTTGATATTAGTAGGACTGAAACTGGACTACTACCATCACTTCTTTCTGATACTACTTTTTAAAAAAAGTGTAAAATTTATGAAGCTCATAAATCACCAGCCATGCATATAATTGGAAAGCTGGTAGAAGTCATTCCATCAGCACACACAAGGTGGGGTTCAGTCATCATGTGGGGTGCCTGAAATTCAGATGTCAGTATGTGGCCATCCCCCTAATCACCCTTTACACTGCAGACATTTTGAGATTCCCCAAACTGCATGTGTCTCAGCAAAGGCAGCAGACCCTCACCTGGGTGTCCAGGGTCCCTTCATTCTGATGGAGAGAGAAGGCCACAGTAAGGGCAAGTAGACAAAGGCTTAATCGAGGCAAATTGAAGTGACAACTAATATAGACCTTTCTGATTAATGTGATTAACCACTAAGCAACAAGTGTAAATCAAAACAGCAAAGCTTGTGTCAGATATTTTGTATTTTGGTCACTTCAAATCAAGACTGGATTTTACCAAACAGAAACTTAGGAATAATTTTACATAGCTGCAGTCAAGCATAGCTTTGGTTTTGACAAGGCATTTTTTGGAGAGGTATCACTTTTACAAAAAAATAGAAAAACAAGAGAGGCAAATTAGGTGATGAGAGAAGAACATCTTCTCATATCTAATTCTGTGTCTTCCTGTGCATTGTGGTCCCTGTTCCTCAACTCAGAAATGTATTTAGCCCTCATATGGGTGATAAAGGGCAATTAGTCAAATTTCTTTTGCATATGATGGCAATATGGACAAGAAAGCCAATTCTAATCTTTGAACTTAGTTTTAATGTATTTTCTTCTAAGTTTGTTTTGTGTATTTCTCACTTACATTCCATTATATTAACTTTGATGCTGCTCTTTGTAATTCCTGGATAAGCTTTAGTCTCTGGCAAAAGTGCTCAAAACACTGGCATTTCCTCTGTGCTCATCACTGTTTTGGATCCTTTCTTCTCCCTTTTTCAAAAGTTCTTGTTTTATTGACAGATGTGGAAAAGGATGGAAAGGAAACCGTTGCCACATAAGTGCTAAGCCTCTTCAGCCTCCAGCTTCAAGTCTCCTACAAAATGGTAGGTCTGTAAAAAGAAATATCTTTCAATTCGTTCTTCGAGTCTTTCATTTTACTTATTTTTGTCTTTGATTGCTCTGATTTTGCAGATATTTGGATCGGATTGACTATCGGTTTCTTACTGATTAAAATTACAGCTGCTGCCTTGTATTTTCTTTTGAAGAAAAAAGTGCCAGAAACGTAAGTGAAACTTTTATTTTGCATATAGCAGACTCAAATATGGCACAGAGCAATGGCCAACTGCCCAGTCTCATTGGTTTCAACTTTTAAATCTCCCCACAATCTGTCTTCACATGCAGCACTAAGCAGAAAACGTAACTTCGCAACAAAAGCTGACCTTAGTGGACCCCATTCTGGAAACAACGAGCAGTGGCTCGATTGCCTAGAATCTTTTGATTGTAGCATTGTATGAGTATTTCGAAATTATAAAATTCAGAGGTTTTTAGGATATGCCTTCAAATGACAATTCACTATTTCACAGATATATTTACAAGCCCTTCCTGTCATCCCTCTGATAATCTCTGCTTTTTCTCTCCTCCCTAAGATTTTTTTTCTGTTTGCTTTCCTCTAACTTCTGTATTGCTTCTCTGCCCATCTCTTAACTTATTCTGCTAGATCATTCTCTGTCAGCAAGTACCTACTACTGTCCCTTACTCCCTTTCAGCAATTCCTGTTGTGCATTTCCTTGTCCATTTTTGCGTTGTTAGATTTTCCTCACCCTTCATTTTCTTCTCCAGAGTTTGTCTTCAAAGCTGTCTCTTTTCCTTTAAACTTGTTCTCTGCTACAGACTTTCCTCTCTTTGGGGATGTTGTTATCTCCCAAAGTATCTACTAAACTCTGCAGACTCCCGTCCTGACATTATTGCTGCTGACATGTCTCCTATCTCTGCATGCTCCCCTGACAGGTAGAGCTGTCTATGGACACAGAAGTAAAATGTTGAAGCAGGAACCTTTATTGGTTGTGCTTCTGTTAATTGAGTACATAGCTTCACCTGCTTTCCTTACATGTCCTTCCTCTTCTTTAAAGCAGCAATAACATTTCCTTATCTGATTTCATGGGGCTTTAAGATTTAATTCATTCACATTAATACAACCTGCTAAGGCACACATATGGAAAAGCACTTCAGAAGTGCAAGATTACTTGTATTGTAAGAGCTGCTGGATTTTTTTTTTTTTTTTNTTTTTTTTGTGATTTCAATAGTTATCTTGGGAAGAAAAAAGGTTAATTTCTCAAAACATATTTGATGGTGTTTTAATTAAAAAATATTGTTTTTTCTTACACCTGAGCTCTCAACCTAAGCTTTTTCTACTCCTGAGCTCTCAACACTCCCTCCTACCTTTTTCTTTCATAAATGTCTGCTTAAAGGTTACTGCACTGCCATTCACATCTCTTTTACCCACATATCTGTATTTAAGGAATATTTTTTTCTTCTCTTGTAATTACATATGCTTAAAAATAAGTAGTCTTTTTTGTACCCTGTTGCAATATGATGCTATGCAATATGGTCCTATTAGATATGTATTAAAACAGGGATGAATGAGGAGCTTCTTAGTATGGCTCTAAGAATATACCACAGCCTTGATATGCAGAGAATTAAAGCTGCGAAAGACAGGGTTGGACAAACTTACAGAACAAAGCTTCAGGTCTTGATTGTTTTCATTGGAGCTTCCAAAAACATAAGTTATGATGATGGAAATTTTTGTGATTATGAGTTTTGTCTATTAGAAACTGAGATTGTCAAATCATTTTGCCCACACTACAAATAAAAATTTTTATTTTCTTTGTTTTTAATCACAGTTGACTCAACATGTAAGTTAAAATGCTTTTTATAAGCATCTTGTTAAGAAATAATCTAGCTAATAAATGGCAATTTGTTTGAAATTGTGAAAACAATGAAATCTGAAACTTTGAATTTGAGAAGATAATCTGTTCCAGGGAGTTTATCTCTTCCTCTTCAACTACATAGTGCCTACCATGATTTGGTATACAAAAATCACAGCTGGAAACATAGTAGTAAGTTAAGGCAAGTTATTCCTGAACTGCTTAATCAGTAATCAGAAGTGACCAGTCAAAATGCAGCCAATGGTATTGTACTGAAGTGTGGATCTTTAGGATAAGGCTTTATAATAAGAAGTGATTTGTGTTTGCATGTCTGTAAAATGTACAATGTGACAGCACCACACAGAGGAGTGAGATTTTACTCCTGATTTTTTTTAAGGGATTTGATGAATGAGAGGAATTTACTGGCTCATAAATGATACTTTCCTACAGTTAATTTTCGCTTGTGTCTGCTTTTAGCCCTCCTGACCCATGTTGTTTTCTTAAAGTCATTAGGCACTAGAGTCACTCTAGGGAAGCTTTCTCTCATTTGAAGCTGTATTTACTACCTTGTGATAAATTCTTTTTCTAGCTATTTTTATGTAATTTCTATTAGTGTCCCCTTGTTTTACTGGTATAGACCCACCCGTGCAGGCATTGGCAGGTGGCTCTCCAGAGGCACATTAGGAGTTGTAGGTGCTAACTCCCACGACATCTTAAAATGGTATGCAGGTCCATCTAAGTCTCAATGGAAATAGCACAGGAATGTGCACGAGAGCTGGAGAAGTTCAAGAGTCCAATAGAACTCTTTTTTTTTAATCAGAAAACCATGTAGGAGGCAGTAGGGGTAGACTGGGGACCCCTCAGGAAATTGCCGGCTAGAAATTTGTCGCTAACAGCAGTGAGAACCTAATTTACATTTGTCCCTCTTCTTCTTCTCTAGAAACATTAATAGTGCTTTAACCCTTCCTTTCAACCCAGAAAGGATGCCTCACTTCCCCTTTGCTCTGTCCTTCTCCTTTGCCAAATTTAATTTCTGATCTGCAGGCTTTAAATGCTCCCAAACGGGAGTTATTTGAAGTCATCATGTAAGTTTACTTCCTGATGGACAAAAGCAGCCTTACATGGCTTTGTAGCAGCATACTTCACTACCACGATGGCATTCAGATATGCCAGATACTTCCCAGTCCCCAGCTGGGGATATGTGAAACTTTTGTATAGAAACCCCAGATCAGGGAAGCTTATGAGTTTCTCTCATTCCTGTTTGCACTATAGAGATGATGTTTCCTAATCCAGAAGGGAAGTCTGCCAGTTACTCCACTCCATCAGTGACAGCTGTCCTTATTGACCAAATAAAAGCAAAGCTTCATTTTAGCTTCCTTTTTATTGCCACTGCCTTCTAATGCTTCATTGTAATTTGAAATGTGAGAGTATGAAAAGTAAGTAACTTTCTGCCCAGCCAAGCTATGCCTTTTTGCTATTGCCTCCAAAGCAGACAACATCCCTGGTCCTTTCAGTTTGTTTCTTTCCTGTTCTTGATCTGTGGCATCAGCTACAAGGCCAATGTACCACAGCTTTCATCAGTCCTGTCAATCTTAATGAACACAGTACATTAAATTTTCCAAAGCATATCAGCAATTTATTTTGTCACGCAAGCAAAAGAGTGAAAAACTGAGGTGTTCCGAGAAAGTATTTTAAAATGATAGAAAATCAGGGAAGAAAGGGCCCACAGAGGCCATTTTTCATCCTGCCACATCACAGACTCAATTGTATCACTCCTGAGTTTGCATTTAAAAACCTCTATCAACATGAATTTGATGGCATCCTTGGGCTATATTGGTACCTTGGGTAGAAAGAAATTTACAGTTAGAAAGTTGTTTTCTAACTGCTGATGTGTCTGTTTATAATTTCATTCCTATTCACTATGGACAATAACAGATCATTCCCTTCCTCCTTGTAGAAAGCTTTTTCTGTTCTTGAAGGCAGTTGTCATGCCTCCTCACAGGCTGCTTTTTTCAGGCTAAACAAGATCAGTGCTTTTGCCTTTCTCCATAGTTAGGGTTTACTTATAATTATGATGATTCCCAGTTTTTCTTGCCAGACTTTCTGCAATTAGACCATACCCTTCTGGAGGTCTGGTGTGGAGGAACGGGTGGTGTATTCTGAGGGAAGCTCTCCAAACAGATCTGAAGGGCTGCCAGAGGTCATTGCTGGCTGTGCCTCTGTTCCTACATCCCAAAGTGATAAACAGAATGATAGTATAATGACATTTATTGAATCATTTTCAGCTTGTGAGCTGGAACAGAGACAGATACAGTTCATGTATAATGGGAGAAAAACGTGCAGTTTTATGGGAGAAAGTAAACCAAAATTTGGAAGCATCAGCCTTAAGTTGTTTGGGAATTGTTGTATTAGTCTAATGCTGCTAGCCAAATCCATTCATTCTTCTGTAGAATATTTTTGTTCTGAAGGATGAGTACTGTAGTCAGAAGTCTTCAGTTTTTCTGAGATGTGCATCTCATGACCACCACACATAGGAACAATTGTATAGAAACAAGAGGAAACGTGCTGAAACAGAGCCAACCCCTGTAGTCTCTAGCCTTCAAGATCACTAAGATGAAAGTTGCAAAGGACTGATTTAAAAAAAAAAATCCCTAAAGTGACTCAAAAAGTATAAAGTACAGACTTAGGAAACCCAGACAGCATATTAACAGTCGAATCAAACATCCAAGTGACTTGTACATTATTTTAGATGCAGCTTTTGGAAAGTCTTCTCTCCTTGCATCACGCCTCCTTTTTCTTTCATGGGACGTGCATAATATAGCCTACTTCAGCAAACCTAAATTTAGCTGAAAAGATTTTAAATATGCTTGAGAAATTAAGATCTTGAGTTTTAGTTTCTGTTTAGAACTGAAGCTTTAGCACATTGTTAAAAATTCTTTTAAGGGATTATTTCAATAAGTATCTTAATTGTAATTAAATCTTTGGTCCAGTAGGATTTTGTCATTGTTGTTATGAACCACATGATAAGCATTCCTCCAGTACTGTATTTCATTAAAATCTGTGTCCTGTATAAAAGATTTGGCTTTTCTTTGAAAGGTACATTGAAAAGTACAAAATTGTGAGCTCTTGCATAAAAAACAAAGGAAATCTAGATATTTAGTTTTCCATTACTAAGAATGATGTTACTCAGCAGTCTGTTTATACGCTGGTGGGTATTTTGTGGAGCATACAACTTCCTCCTGTCTTTGTGAAATTGTAGTGGAGAAACCTCTGACAAGGCAGTAGTTTTTGTTACTAAAGAATGCAGATGAGCTTAGCAAAGCTATGCCCTATGTTACCTCAATCCAAGATGATTAATCCTCTCCTTTCCTTCTGTGGTATTTCTGGTTATGTTAGAAAACCCAGCTCTCTCTAAA
Source organism: Struthidea cinerea (assembly GCA_013397865.1). Classification (NCBI taxonomy): domain Eukaryota; kingdom Metazoa; phylum Chordata; class Aves; order Passeriformes; family Corcoracidae; genus Struthidea; species Struthidea cinerea. Next base: position 280,215 of record VZTI01000065.1, on the reverse strand, counting down.
CTACCGTACACACTTATTTGAGTATTTTTTGCCTTTTTTTAACTTTTTTTTCCTTTTTCACTGCAGTTACCACCTCATTCAATTGATAGATTCCAGCACTTGTATAAACATTATTCAATTTTCACTTGCATATTCTTTAAGGTCTTTTAAGCAATTTGAAAATACTTCAGAAATTTTAAGGATAACTATTGATATCCCTTAGAAAGAATTGCTTGCTGCATTCACAAACGGAGAGTAAAAATATATGTGTTTGTATAAACATTCATATGTCTGCATCCATGTGTTTACATATGTCGTGTGTATGTGTAACTTAAGTTACATGTAAGTTAATACGTTCAAGGTGACTTTCAAAGCTCTGCTTTGGCAAAAATGTTCTTAAGAACAGGAGAGAACTTAAGAAAGCTCACCTTCCACCTAAGTTTGTGGTGCATAAATTCAAGCAGCGCCCATATTTTGGGCCATAAATTTCCCGTTATCCCTAAGATTAGGTGACCAGTACATATGCTTTTCATGATTCAGATCTAGAGTGGGGGAGCACCCAAAATCTGCTGAATTAAAAATCAATTTTAATGCTTGAGACATAGACAGGGCTGATTTCAGCACTAAGCACAGCAACCACAAACATGCTGTTGAAGAACTTGGCCAGCACTGTTTTGGTGCCCGCAGTTTGGCACAGTATCCTTCGGGTTAGTTATCCTCCTTGTAGAGGAAGCTGGAGATCTTTGTGCAGCACCCTCCTGCCCTCAGGACAGACCTAAGTACTCAGCATGTTCTTGCCCAAATAAGCTGTATATAGGTCTCGCACAAACTGCTTCAGTTTAATGGAGGAGCGGGGGATGAAAGAGAATCAGACTTGTCCCTGTCCTTACTGTTTTCTATTGGCACAGTAAGGATGGTTCACACTGAGGATTGTGTGACTTGGGTTGCCCTTTGGAAGTGTCTTGACTGACTGTAAGCAGAACTGATTTGCTTAATTCCATATCATGCTTTTAGGCCATACAGTTGGTCTGTGATGTCTAAATGAGACACCAAAATTAAGGCATGCAAGTCTGGCCCTTTGGGCACTAGTTTAGAAGCAGAGCCAAACTCCTTGAAAACTTCTCATCTGAGTTTGCTTCTGGCCTCAGATTTTGTGAGCCGTGCTTTCATTTTAGAGTAAAAAATAAATTTTGTACACATTTTCTGGAATTTATTCAGGAGAACTTGGATGCAAATATAGGCTTAATAGGCATATAAATAATCTGTCATTGCTTCACTAAGCTAACTAAATGAATCAGAATATCATGATTTATTACAGTTAAGATAAGATCAAATGAAAAAATCAACAGGTTCAAATATTCAGCCCTCCCCATTGTTGTGTCAGGTAATCAAAATAAATTATGAGACTGGCATTAGAAGCAATTACTTTCTGACAGTCTTGTGAAAAATTTTAGGCAAACATGTCTGGTTTAGACTAAAACCCAAACTTAGTTTCTTGCACTGATTTAATTCATAAGGTAGAATATTCCTGTACCTTACTTGTGTCTTCCTCCTAAGCAGCCATTCTGAGTTTCATTATTTGCCAAAGAAATCATTCAGTGTGTCTCCTCTGTGGTTCCCACTGAGGAACAGCTTCCCAAGATCTCCATGGGCTGTGCTCCTGTGACTACTCTTGTTCCCTCAGTCCTGCCTACCACAGTAACACAGTGCCTAGCTGAAGTTTATCAGCTTCTAGGGAAACACTGCTTCAACCACCTATAGGAGCAGCTTTGGAATACAAACACTTTCTAATACAAGAAAATTTATTTCTCCATCATCAAGATTGATGGGAAGCTTTAGGGAAATTTTTTGTCTTAGAATACTGTACATTGCACAGATTTCTATGTACACAAGGCATATGCTCTTATTCATAAAAACTGTGGAAAAGAACCCCAAAAAACTAAATGCATCTCTTCAAAAGCAAAGATTAGCTTCTGCTTCATTCTTCAGTAATTTTAACTAATAAATCTGTTGCTTTTTATATAGTATTGGAACAGCTTTGATGATTCTGGGCCTCTCACTACAAGAAAGACGTTGAGGTGCTGTAGAGTGTCCAGAGCAACAAAGCAGGTGAAGGGTCTAGAGATCAAGTCCTGTGAGGAGCAGCTGAGGGAGCAGGAGGTGTTTAGCCTGGAGAAAAGGAGGGTCAGGGGAAGCCTTATTGCTCTCTACAACTGCCTGAAGTAGGAGGTTGTGGCCAGGTGGGGGTCAGTCTCTTCTCCCAGCAACAAGTGACAGGTCAAGAGGACATGGCCTCAAGCTGTGCCAGGGGACTTCAAGTTGGACATCAGGAAGAATTTCTTCACGGAAAGGGTTGCTAAGCATTGGAACAGACTGCCCATGGAGGTGGAGTCACCAAACCTGGAGGTGGAAGGGACTGGACGTGGCACTTAGTACAGCTGACAAGGTGGTGATCAGTCAAAGGTTGGACTCGGTGATCTTAGTGCTCATTTCCAACCTAAATGATTGTGTGATTCTGTGATTTCAAGCATTGTGGAATATTGGCAACAAGTCATCTATATGGGAAAAAAATTTAGATCTAGGCTGCAAATTCCACCCCCATTCTGCTTAACTGCACAAGTCATAAGTGCTTCCAAAAAAACGAGGATATGTGAAGACCTCTAACAGGAAAGCATATCTTTAAACCTCAAGATGAGGTAATGGACATGAGACCCATAAATGGAAAAATTTGTCCTATTAATCTATTAAAAATTGTTTAAGGCATTGTGTTAGTAAATGAAAAATTTGCATTTCAATACCTCAAGTGATTACTTATTCCTGGCTTTGTAGCAAACGGTATGGGTAGCTTCTATAGCTTTAAAACTGATGCTGATGATTTTGACCCAAAATACAAGTTCTTTCCCAATTAACTGGAAAAGTGGAGTACTTATAACAAATAACTAACGTGTTCTTGAACTTGGGGCCTAAGACCATGTTAATAGCTGAATTGTCAATGTGATAGCAAAACACAGAAAGAACATGATCTCATCCCTTGCAAACAAATTATAGCAATGCAACTTTTAAGGTAATATGTTTTATTTAATATATAGCACTATACATGTATTTTATAAATACTAAATAGTTCTATGCACATCCAAAAGCATATATATTTTTAGGAACAACAAATGAAAAATTGTTATTTTAACCTAAACATTATACAGAATATTGGTTCAATTTCATTAATTTCAGTAGAACTCAGTTGTAAATGTATTTAGCCACCTACTTTTTTGGACTCCAGTCTTTTCAACCTTAAACTCTTTTGTTCTTTGACAACCTGTGTGATATGGTGGGTGTTTTTCCTTTTTTTTTGTTTGACTTCTCAAGGAAAGTGCAGGAAACTGCTATTTCTTCATTTGCCAATCCATTGTACAAAGACCTTAGTTCATCTGGGAAAGTAAAGGTAAGTAGCAATAGCTGCTTTTGTATGTTCAGAAAAATGTGAGGTTGTAGTCCTCAAATAGTTTTCCATTAAATGAGTGTAATCCCTCAGTGAATGCTATTTAATAAAAGAAGTGAGAATTAGAAATTGACTCAGTACTCAGATCAGTTCCAGTGCATTTTGAAAACATGGGAATATTTGAAATCAGCTCAGTTTTGACAACATTTCAATATTTATAACTATTATGACTATGGGCTGATAATTCGGAGGAAAAAAAAAAAAGGTGTTTTGGATTAAATATTTACCCACACACAGATAAGAAGAAGCTCAGTGGGTCTTGTCTCCTTTTGTATCTAGAAAAAAACAAACAAGCAAACAAAAAACCAAGAAAAACCATCCAACAAAGCAAACACACAACAACAGAAACACACCAACAACAATAAAAACATGATTTGGCAGCCAAGTTGCCTTTCCACACTCACTTAACTTTAATAAAACAGTTTATAATACTTCCCAGTACCTTAAATGTACATGACAATTCCCACCACTGTAAAATTCACCTTGACACTAAATAAGCAATTGGTCACACATTTCCCTAGTACCATTTGCTGATCTGAATTAAGAGACTGATAGAGTAACAAAGAAATTTTTGAATAAATTGTATATAGAAAAGTGAACATATTGCAGCAAAAGACTTAATGGCTAGATTTAATTATCAAATTACAACAATATCTAAAATTCATATCTTACATTTAACAAGAAATAAATGATTGACTTAAAATGAAGGTATCTCTGATATTTTGTTTATAATTTAAAATAATATAGACAAAGAACCTTGGAGTAAAAAGAAGAAAAAAAATATTTAAAGTATCTTTCCTGCCCTCATTTTGATACTACCCTTATTAGCATTGAAAGAGCTAGGCTGTTTGAAATAGAAAATAAAACTTCCTTGTTTTTTGCACAGTCAATAATATAAGATTCTACCTCAGCTTTGAATAGGATTAACTATGACATGCCATTTACTTTCTATAAAAGGGTCCTTACACCTGATTTTAGAGACATTAGATCAAATGAATTCACTTATAGGTAGGAGTTTGTGAGAGCTCCAAGTTGGAAACATTCCCATCACAATCATGTCCAATTTATCAGGACATTTTTATTTTAGTTAAAATAGATTCCCGACAGGCTTCATTTAATAGCAAGTTGAAAATTAGAAGCACAGTCAGGAGAGACATTTTCATGGAAGACAGCCCCAGGCATTGTGATTGAAGTCCAGCCATGTATCAGAATTTCCTCCATTTTCTCTAAGACTGGAAAAATACATGTTTACACTAATTCTTCTTTTTAAAATAAAACAGGTATTATGAGTTTTTTCCAAGTCTGGTGAGACTTAAATCTGAATGGTGTATCATCAATCAAAAGACATGACAAAATGTGAGCAAAAGCTCTTTTTTATTCCAGCTGAATACTCACAAGTTATGCACTTGTGGGAGTCTCTGAGTTTCATAAAGAACAATTCTTCTGAACCTTTCTGAACACCAAACCATGTGGGCTTTGCATAGCTACACTCTTGCTCATAATACTGCCTCGCAATTTTGGATCCATAGAGTGTGTTACCCAGGCACCACATGGGAGAATATATTATTTTCAGCTCACTAAAAATATTCTGAAGCAGTTTTTTTTCTTTTTATAGCCTCCTGGGTATGCCACCTCACCTGCTGTTCAAATCAGTGTTTCTCCATGGCATGAGGTATGATGTGTTGGGCTAGTAAAGAAAGTTCATTTGCAGATGAAAGGGAAAAATATCACTTAAAGTCAATGGTGTATTGCTACTTATAATGTTAGCACCTCTGGAAATCTGAGAAAGATTACTGGGACTGAATTGGTTGGCAAGGACCTCATAATAACAATTTTATTAATGTTGCTCATCATAGCTACTTGTTATACCATACACTAATTCAAAACATTTCAGTCTGGGCAGATGCTGAAGAAAATGTTTAGAATTCTTGAAATCCTTACCTGAAGGGTTCATATTACCTATTATCTCCTACATTCCTCATTCAAGGAAATTAGAACCATTCCCTTGAATAAAAGGAAATTACAATACCATGTACCTAAATTAGTGAGCCCATGCAATTACACTATTATACACAGATTGCCTTAAAATAATTCTAAATGTATATTAGAGCAAGGGCTCTGCAGACGAGGGGAAAAAAAAAAGGTGGAAACAGATGCAGAAGTAGGTTAAATTACATGATCAGGTGCATGTGGTAGGTAATTGTTTTAGTGGAGCTATGCTAACTTTTATCAGCTAAAAATCTGGTCTAAAAATGTTTAGAGATTTTATAGTTTTCTTTAATATGTTACTTCTATAATGAAACTACAGCCATTTGTATGTGCATTTTAAAAAATTAATTGAATTACTTGGATTTTAAATTCCGTTCTACCTTTTTTGTTTTAGTATCCGTTTAATGAAGATGTGAATGATACTTCTTTTCCAAATCCTCTCTATGGTGTAGCAGCAGAAGACATGGAGAAATTATGTAGCTCCTTGAAAACATAAACATAAAACAGGATCAATACTGATTGTAACTTTGCCTAAAAATTTGTTATAAAATCTGAAAGTGTGTCATGATACTGTAGTATTTGCAATATAAATTAATAACTTGTCACAAAATTACTTTTATTAAAATAATTATGTTCAGAAAGTAAATTTATATTAAAGATAGAATCCATACATAAGTAAACTGTAATTATATACAGTCTTCTGTAATTTCTGTTGGTGCAGAAAGAGATTGATAATTATAACTATGAATTCATTTTACATTCGTACAGTTCAATTTCTAGAATGTTAATAAAATGTTTAATCAAATCCTGATTCTTAAGGTTTGGGAATCGTAATTTTATGTCCATTATTTGAGAAATGATAACTTAAATGATTCTGTAATTTTGCATTAGAAAGGGATTTTAACCGACTCTTTTAGTGTTCCAAGATGCAGAAGCAAAAGAAAAGTCTTTATAAAATTAGAAACATATTGAACTAAATCAAGAGTGGTCATGAATCATGGATTTGAATATCGGCTCAGCATGTGATTCATCTATGTGACATACCAGTATATACACTTATTTTTAAAAAATATTTTTAATATTAACCTTGATAGTTATATCTGAACAATTTTCTCTCTGGTCAGCTCTACGGTTCTGTAGTGCTCGCCACAGTGCTACTGATAAATTTAGTTTAGTGGTTGACAGAGGGTGGAAACGGGCATGTTCAGGAAACCATATTTCTGCTGAATATGTTGGCCTCCCACACAGCTGAAACTTATGTCAGTCCATGCCTCCATGAGAGAGATATCAGGGAGGAATTTTGGAGTGCCTTGTGATTTTGATTGTCATCCTCTGTGGTACCAGGCATAGCTTGTAACTGTGTTTACACTTTAAATAACCTGACAAAATGTCATCTTCCATAATACCCACTCGCATTACATGATTGTCATTTTTAGCTTGAAGGCTTAAGGGTTCCTGCTGTGCTTGTGTTTTCTCCCTTACTGTACTTCTACAGTCTGCTTAATTTTAAACCCATTGGCAAGTTTTAAAGTTACTAAACTCGTACAAATTGCATAAAAACAGACATCTGCACTGTAGATGGTATCTCTGTTAATACCTTCATTCAGGGAAAGCTGAATTCCTTGACATTTATTAGACTTTTGAGATTCCAGACAAAAAAGCATACTGATGCCTGGCTTCATTCCATCATGCACAGGGCTCCTTGGCTTGGGTTTGGGTTTGCTGGTGTTTTGTTTTTCTTTCACTTTTTCTTCATAGCATAACCGTAACCTACATCTTTCTATAAATCTATATATCTTTCCATATATCTATGTATCTTTCTACCTGGGGCCACAGAGCTACTTTTTGACTTAGATTTTTTTTTGTCTGACTGGCATGTCTTTTCATGGGGAGCAGAAGTAACAAGGCATGACGTTTGCCCATCATTCTCCCCACACCTTTCCAGCAATATGCTCATCAGTGCCCCTCTGCTGCATTCATACACACACCTGCCTTAACGCCATTTAGCTGAAAGTCACCAAATGTTATTCATTAAGGTTTTAAATAAGGAAATGTGATCACACATGCTGTTTTCCATCTGAAACAAGATTAGTATCACTGAAACATAGACCTTTCTTATTATACTTGTACCTGTTAGGTTGAGATGCAGAGAATACATTTGATCCAGGAAAGTGCCAAGTGCGTCCAGCTTCTGAACTCTGATGTTTTGATAAATCTTTGTGAGATGATTGATCTCCGCATTATAAACAGCAATAAACATTCCTACATGGTCAAGCCCAGGTGCTCAAATTCTCATTTATTCTGCAATAGACTAGCACTGCTTGCAGAATTTCATTTAACACTAAAATGTTGGTCATGCTATAGTCCTTAAATCTCCATTCATTGTGCCACGCTATGTATATCTGTAAAAAATTACAATAATGAAAAGGATAAGATTAACAATAGTTACAGTAGACTTTTGTCCTCCCTTATGAAAAAAAAACCATATTTATTTTATTGTTTATGGTAACCATATTTTAATGTCCCAAATAAAAGTAGATGATCATAAAGAATTTTTGTAGAAGAACTCAAGGAACATTATATTACTCATCAGTAATTATCTCCTGAGAGAACGGTGACTCTTCTGGATAATCTCTGAAACAAGGCAGGCCTTGCACCAAAATAATTTTCTATTTTTATAATTGACAGAATGTTTACAAAGAAAGTGCTGAAATTCAGACTTTTAATCTTCCTTAACTTCAATAATTTTCTCTTCTTATTTCATGAAGAATAGCAGATTTAATTATATTCAATATATGGTTATTGTTTCAGCTGTCTAACAGCCCCAGACTGAAATGTTTAAGACATAAATTTTACTTTTTATTTAGTTTTCTGAAATTTTTCAGTACTTTAAACCAAATAAATAGAATTCATATTCTCAGTCATCCTTTCCACAATTTCAATTTCAAAATCTAAAGAACAAATCTAAAGGAAAAATACAGGAAAAAATATTGTTAACATTTTCTGCATAGATTTCTTCTTCCAATTGATAATATCCCCTGACTAAATACCCTCTGTAAGCTTATGCTGCTATTGTCATAAACTTTATGTAATAAAAATTATTTGTTTCCAAGTGACCTGTTTTCTGGGAATAAATTGGAAGACAAATATTCTATACAGACAATGAATACTATACCTAGTCTAATTTAAACATGTTTGTACATTAATGATCCAAGGTAACAGCAGAAATAAATTACAAGACAAACTTTCAACAAAACCCAATACCACTTTCAGTGTGGTCATTATGGTCTTCTCAGAGTTGTTTTGCTCCTGAGGTCTCACAATCATAAGGAATACAAGCAACCAGGTCTCTTGTATTTGGCTAATCTTCATTTTAATCCAAGATATATTTGCTTGCGGTACATATCAACAATCATGTTTCACACACAGATGGCCAGAGCTTGTCTTAGAAAGGATCACTGTATTTGCAGCTTGTTCCAACACTTGCCTCAACATCTGTCCCTGGCTACAACTTCTCAGTTTTGGAAGAGGTGTTGAAGGGGAGCAGGATCTTATCTGCTGTTTGCAAAACCTGAAGTACAACATGTGGCTGTGTACCTTTCTCCTTGCCAATACTGATGGGCTCAAGCCTTGTTCAGAGCTCCCCTTTGGGTTCGGTGGTTGCACTGGTGCAGTCATACCTGTGTTTTGCACTGGTACCCCATGCCTCCATGCTTTCCTGCATCTGCTGGTCGTTACAGTGGATATGCCCATGGACGTAGTCCAGGTGTTTGCTGATGGTGACTTTCTCTCATCCTTTCCCTGTCTCACCAGCAGCAGCCTGATGAATATGAAGATGATAAAACTGATCAGCCATGTGATCCAGTTTTGAAGTTATTATGGTTTTTATCTAGAGGATGGGTTAGAAGGCATCCAGAAGTCCTTTTCAACCTAAATGTACTTGTAGTCCTATGTTTCCATGGTGTTGGTGGCATCCAGTTCCTCCTTGACATCATTGTCCTCTAAGTTCTGTCTCCAGCTTGTGCCATGCATGTGTCTTCTGAGATCATCCTGAAGCCAAGGGTGTCCTCAGATCCCCCTTACAGTTCCTTCATTATTTGCTCAGCTGTGGCTGAGGCCCCAGGCGCAACTTTTGACTTTTTCATTACCTGTTTCTGTAGCTCACACAGCTGGAGATAGGCTCTTGGATTACTTAGATCTTTGATCTGATCTGCTGCATCTTAATCAGATGTGCTGCCATATATAAACACTGGAGCTACAAAAAATGTCCACTTTTTGTAGCCATCAAGTTGGCAGGGGTTAAATTAATCTTGTCCTCAGGTAGATGCCTACCCTAGAATGCAGTACATTGAATTCTAGCAGCTCCTAATTATTTTTCTTGCCTGTAAAGACAGTCTAGACATTATGTTTGCAATGGAGATGTCCAGATTTAATAATATGAATCCCATTCACACTGTTTTAATTAACTCAAAATTTCATTAATATATGTATGTAATAGGAAGATTTTCACTGGATAATCTTCCTTACAAGTGTGCATACAAATGCTCCCTAATACACAATCATTTTCCAGACCTCTCTCTGTTTGTATAAATTAGACAGAAAGCGCTTAATAAATACATATAACTTGCAGTAATGCATCTGTCAAAAACCGACATCTTCTGTTTTTCATTTTCAGTTTGTGTGTGGGAAGAGAGGGAGAAGGGGTGGGAAGAATTCATATGAGAACAAAAATGGAAGTTCCTAAGCGCCTAAGCAGAAAAAGCTACTGTGGGCTGTATTGCTCCATGTAGATTACAGCATGTGAGAACTCGGGCTCCTGACAGGGAACAGTATTCCTCCTCTGCTGAGAACTTAAAGACAGTCATTTATTCTCCAAGGTACCAGTCAGTTACTAAGGCTTGTGAACAGGAAATTGTTCTCCACTCTGTGAGGATGAAGTACAAAGTGCAGCAGAGGAAGGAAACACAATACTAAGAACATGCATACTAACATCATTCCAAACTCTGCCTAGAGTGTTACCACTCCATCAGCTGCAGCTCTTATATTGTAGCCCCTTTTTGTGTGAAAGTAGGTATGTAGCTGACCAGAAGGGTGGCCATAATGTGCATGTTCCTGCAGCAGCCATCCACAGACCTTCACAAATGTCAGGCAAGTTAATATTCATATCTGCATTTCAATTTACCATCTGCAGCTATAATCATTGTTATGGATATATTTCATGCTGAAGAAAAAAAGAAAAGGCTTAAAAAGAAGAAATGCATTTTTCTACAGGATATTTGTACATGACAACTAAGATATAATAAACTGTAGAGCATATTAGTCTTGGTGGGTTTGCATTTTACTTTTGTTACAATACCCAAGCTGCATCTAAAAAAGGGACAGGGGAATAGATCAGAACATAACCTTAAACACGCCAGGAATTTACAGCATATTTACTGTTTTATTATAAAACCACATTTTTTGCCCTCATCTTAATATAGCCAAAAAGCAATATAGTGTTCAACCTAGATATGGGAATATGAAACTTGACTTAGTGTTCAGGTGGTGAAAATTGGGTGTAGGAGGTAAACTAGAGTAGCTTGTAGTGTGACAAAGAATTTCCTTCAGTCCTCTGGCCCTCCATGGACCACAAGCTAAAATACACCTCCCAACATTGATTCCAACTACTAGAAGGAATTTTCCATTCTGATAGTTCAATTAATTTCTTTTTACCATTTCTTCATAAAATTAGTTAATTTTTATAATTAATTTATGAACAATGCCAAATGATTATGCTTTGGAGAAGAGCTGGTCAAGTTCAGGGAAATGTTTAGGCAACAAGATAAGCCAGAAAGAGTTATCAGCTGCAGGGGAGGGTGAGTATTCTACTTTTCTAATGAAAATGTGAGTCTCTGAAGCAAGTCAGCAAGGCACACTCAACTGGGTTAAATGGGTTTAACAGGGAGAAATGAGCACAAATTATTCATGGGAAATCTTTAATCTTCTGTGTAATTATGTGATCATTCTCAGAACAAAGACTTTGGTTGCTCATAACAGGAGGAAAAAGTCAGTTCACACTCAGCACAATGATTAGCATAGAGCTATGGAGAACAAAAAAACCCTGATAATCTAGTGCTTTAATTTTTTTCTGCATATTTTGAAAGTTTGGGATGCTAAGCCTAAATAATTTAGAGGTAATAATAACTCTTTTTTTCTTAAAAGAAAGCTGTTTTCATTTTGTTCTTTATCTTAGTCTTTAATTTTGAGTCCTACTTCTTCAAGGGACTAATTTTTCTTTTTCTCAACCACTTTATTCAGGTCATAAAACAGTATCATTCTGTGACAAGTATTTTACTATACATACGGTATGTGAATTTTTAAAGCTTTAGTCAATGTTATTATGGTTTTGATATCCAAGGCTTAGAATACAGCTGAGCACCAACATACAGCTATGTCAGACACATGCTATGTCAAGAGCATTAGAATTAGTAATCTATTGGGTATTAACACAGACATATTGGCCAGACATGGACATTAATAAGCACTATATTACAATTGGTCTCCAATGCAACTGTGTATTACAGCTACTTCAGTAGTTAAAGTATTCAATGTGATTCATGTGAAGTGTTGTCATGGAATTAATAATTATTTGCATCTTTTTGTAAAAAGGGTCTGTATTCATTATAACAATGTGATTATTCATGTAATAAATTGAAGAGGTAAGTAGGACTCTCAGGGTTATGAGCTGCCTTGAGCTTATTTATACACAAAATTCCTACTGACAAAAAGACAATCAAAAGGATAAAGGAATATACTCCTAGGAGTATACTCCTAGATATTTACTCTTATACCAATTTAGAATATCCAGAAGATAAGGATTAAATTACTTTGCAGTTCCTGTTTAGCTGTTTTAGCCTGCAGGACGTTTCTCTGGACACCCTTGAGAAAATGCAGTGGACAAAGGATGCTCAGGCTGAAAGTTCTGGTAACACATGTAACTTCCTTTGCATATGTTAATCAAGGGAATTTTTAAAAGTGTTTCTGCAGTTTAGCAACACATTAAATGCTACTTTAAATTACTCTAAAGTCTGCCTGATTTACTAGCTTTTTGGACTTTCTCTTGAAGATCAGTTTCTCACAGGTAAAAGATTTGAAAGGAACCATTGAAAGGAACATATGGATTCAGTCTCAGTTTATTTTCCTGGTTGTATGGCTGTATTTAACTTTTCAACTAAGAAGTAGATAAATCCTATCCAGTTCAACAAAACTGTCTACAATTATGTACAGGGTAGTGAATGATGAGAAGCAAGGGCGAGAATTAACATCAGTAAATATTCAACATATTAGATATCCAGGAATAGAAATATTTTCATATTTCTATTCTGTTAATGACCCATTTCCTGCTTACAGATAAAAATCAAAGAGTAAGTTAACATACTCCTTCTCTAAGTTCACTGCAAATAATCGTAATAAAATTCTTAAGGCATTTAACTGAAAACAAAAATACATATTGACCAAAAATTTGCTTTGCAATAGCAGTGGGAATTCTAGAAAAAATCACCAAGAGGAAGTTATTTCACAAAATGTTGCCTATAAGAAGACATGTGGGCTCACTCCATATATTTAGCTTGTCATCCTCCTATAAATAGCAGTTAAACTCACCACCTCATACACTCCTGAAAAGCCCTCTGGAAATGAAACTGAAATGAAAGTGCACACCCAGTGCATACCATACACAGATCTCAGGTTGTTGTACAATTTTTTATCTTTAAACGAAACAATAATCATAAAATCATAGAATGGTTTGGGTTGATAGGGACTTTTAAAAGTCATCTATTCCAACTCCCCTGTAAGGAGCAGGGGCAACAAGATCATGTGGCTCAGAGTTCCGTACAACCTGGCCTTGAATGTTTCCAGGGTTGGGGTATTGCCTGCCCCTCTGGACAACCTGTGCCAGTGTTTTACCACCCTAATCTTAAAAAATTTCTTCCTTATGCCCAATCTAACTCTATCCTCTTTTAGTTTAAAACCATTATCCCTTGTCCTATTGCTACAGGTGTCACTAAAAGGTTTGTCCCGATCATTTTTATAAGCCCCTTTACATACTGAACAGCTGAAAAACGTCTCCACAGAGCCTTCTCTTCTCTAGGTTGACCAACCCCAACTGTCTCAGCTTTTCTCATAGGAGAGGTGTTACATCCCTCTGATCATTTTTGTGGCCCTCCTCTGGACCCTCTCCAGCAAGTCCATGTCTTTCCTATGCTGAGCACTCTGCAAATATGATTATTTACAGAGTCTTACAAGAGAAAATATAATATCTCTCACTGAAGTGGTTGCAGGGATAGCTTTGATTTCTTTTACCATGGAATTAATTAATGAAGTTGCACATATTTGTTATTTAAAACTAAGTTAAACTTGCACTATATACTTTAACCTGACAAAAATTAATCATACATCTATATACAAACACACATGGTAGCTGCCATGAGGAAAGGCAACTGAAACATGTATATCCCTGAACCTCTGCATCTTCAGAGAACTGTCTGTGCTTTTGGCTGAACTTTTCTTTTCTTGTGCCAGTGGGCTGTTTATTTCATCTTTCAATCTTTCCATCTTTTTCAGCTTTTCAATCTTTATATATGCCTTTTTATCCTCTTTCTTATATTCTCTCAATGGTCATTCAACCCTTCACTTACTCTCTTTTCTACATGAAAGGGAAATGCATTTTTGATTAAATAGACAATTTGTTTCAATCATGCTGGTTAAGTTACGCTTACCCTCTATACTGTCTCTAGCTTATATATTGCATTTAAAATTCCTCAAGGCTTTCTTGGTCCTCAGGTACTACTACATGGATTATCATGACTAATGTCACCTGATTTTCAAGAGTTTCAGTTGCCTATAAATCTTATTGAGGTCAATGGGAACTGCAGTCCTGGGACCTCAAGAAATTCCAGACACAGTCAGAAACTCTCATTTAATAGGCAAGGTATGGCTAGAAACTCTTAACTTCCGGGATCTTAATTTCAGTGTTTTAAGTAACTTGCTTTATCTTTGTTTCATTGTCATTTCTCATTGAACAGACTTGCATCATTAGATCAAATAATTTTCAGATAGTTGCAGACTGTGGTGAAGAAGCTGTGCCTAAATCATACCATCACAGACATCTGAAGCACTGTTTTCCTCCATCACCCTACGCTATCTGGTGTGGTAAGGGCTGTGCCCTGCCTGTTTGAGTGAATACACCCCGGGGAAGGAACACAAGGCACATGGTGGGGAGGGACAGTTCACTACAGACGATTAATGCTCTTCCATTTGACATACAACAAAGTAACCATATAACAATAAGATAGACAAGTTTAGTGTTGAATTTTTGTTGTTTCAGAATGAATTTGCAATAAGAGCAATATACTTATTTTTCTGATTTAATTGGCATAGTTCTGGAGCTCATCTATCACTTTGATATCTACCGGTTACCTTAGAATTTTGCACTGCCACAGAGACTGCCCCAGTTGCCTGTAAAACAGCCATGCTTAGATAACAGGATTAGATATAATTTTTAATTCTTCTATTCAGAGAAAATCTTAGGCTTCAATGTCACCTCAATGAAGTTTGAAGACTTTGAATCCCATCGAAAGACCCTTGGACCACCAGCAGTATGGGCTGTTCACTTAGGAGTTGGACTCAATGAACCTTGTGGGTCCCTTTCAACTCCAAATATCCTCTGTGGTCTGTGAGTCTCTGTGGGAATCTGGAGAATGGTGCAAAACAAACAGCTGTGGAAGCTGGATGCATGTTTGGTGTGCAGGTACCAGAATTATTGACTATAGAATTTCTGTTTCTGCAGTGATGAGAACCTAACAGAATTAAACATTTACAATTCTGAATAATTTTCACGAACATGTTAATAATCTATCAATATGGTTTATGAAAGTGGTATCTTCTTCAGAATGACAAAATATGTGGAGTTTTGGTTGGTTGGTTGGTTGGTTGGTTGGTTGGTTGGTTGGTTGGTTGGTTGTTTTTTTAACTGGGTACACTCAAATCCCCTGTAAGTTTCAATTTGGAAAGAAAAGGTGTACCCTGTCTGAAATGGTATACTTGTTAGCAGATTCTTCTTTGCTGAATAGAAAGGTCTTAGCTCACATGAAGGAAAATTACAAGCATCTCTGTATTTTGTGGTTTACTCATCAGAAATGCCCCAATTCACTCTTTTTTGGGGATACACCTCAAATGGGGTTGCCATTAGAAAGACTCAGGTGACTTGGTGGAGAAATGTAGGCAGGAAAATAAAAGATTCATTGGTTGCTTGCTTACTTTTGGGCGAGAAGTGGTTTGCAGACACAGGAATGGGGACAGATGGTTCTGGTTTTGGCTTTAATCTATTAAAATGGCCTAATCTGTTCGAAACTATGCCCGAAGGACCAACAGTGTTCCAGAGATCTACAGTACCATACAATGTAAAAATTTGCTTAATGGGTGTTTTAAGTAGTGAATTAAAATTCCGCAAGAAACATTTGAGGAAAGAAAAGAAATAGCCCACTAAGGAGAAATTCTTTTTCATTTAACCATTTTTCTTTACATAGCTTCAAGCTTCATGACACATTCTGTCCTTAATAATATGTGAACAGTGAGTGCATATTGCTATGACTACTTTATATTAGGAAACTATTGACTACTGATTTAAAGTGCACTGCAAAAGTACTTCATGCCATGTTTCCATTTATATTATGCTAAAAAAGTAAATATGTTAAGGAGGACCCAAGAACAGACTTGCAGGAGGAGCCTGTATAACAGAAGATATTTTGTACTTCTCTGACACCCACATGACACATTTAATACACTGCCAGCAATATAAATCTCACAGACAGCCTTTTCAAGATAACAGAGAAGTATTACTATTCTCTTAAAGCTGTACTTTTTTTGGGTGATAGCACTTGCTACTTTATGCAGCAGTCAACAGAACCCTGTATCAAAATAGATTATTGTGTAAGCAAAAAGCAAACATGCAAGTTTTCAATTGCAAAACTGCTTCAACTGCAGTACAGACACAACAGTACTTGCTTTCAATAGCTAAGGGGGAAAAAAAGATTGAAAGACATACCAGTCAAATTGCTGTAACTTCCAATCCAATAGAACAACGGCAAACTGCCCAAAGGAAATGCCCAAAATATTTGATCTGAGCCATGTTGAAGGACAGTGTGTTTCACATTGGGAACTCTTAACCTTAACAATCATGAATAAGTTTAAAAAGAATTAAAAAGCCATCACTGCTGTTAAAGATAGCTTGCCTAGAATAAAAACCTAGGTGCTGGTATTTTTTAGAATATATTTTATCTGTATATATTTAACAACTCCCTGTGAAATGAATTCCTTTAACAATACCTGACAATCTAGATTGTAAATAAATGATAATTTTCATACATGCATAATATATTACTATCTTCTATTCTTGTTTATATATTTTATGAATTATATAAATTTCATATAAAATATGTATTTTATATTGTATTTTGGGATATGTGTTAAATTGAATTCTAAGAGCAGCATAATAAAAAAATTATTTTGACTAATCTTTAAAGTAATTTTCTGTTAATCTTTTTGTTATGACATAACATTTTTTATATTATTTTTCAATGGAAAGTAAAGCTGTGCATTGTTGCTGTTAAACATTAACAGCAACCCTTAAAAAACAGTAAAAATAGACCTTGAAGTTATATGCAACATGTAATTACACATTCAGTAGCCCAGTTTGTAGTGTACTTTTGTACAACATGTTTGTGATTGATCAAAAAAGAACAGGTATACTGGTTCTAAAGCTAGCACAAGGAGTCCAGTGAAATGCCTTAGCAAGCCTTCCTCTGATCATGTTATAGCAAAGTATATAGCTTGTGCTTCATTTTAGTCATGTCAGTCATTCCAGTGCAGTGCCATCAAAATCACGGTTATACAAGCCATGTAAGACAATCCATGGCCACAGTTGTTTGGTTATTTTTTGTGTGATTAGTGACACCATAAATTATCAGAAAATACATCATGCACTAATTGATGATTACACAATGTGAACAATCAGGGTTACTCTTAGGTGGGATTAATTTTGCATCAAAAGATATAATAAGACGACTAAAATATTAATATACATTCTCAGAGACACAAAATTCTGTTCTTTTATGAAAATAGCTTTTCCTGAGCAGTAATAGATATTAGCTAGTCTTACTAAATCCCCTAAAAGTTGAAGTGCCTATCAGCTTCTGTTTAATATCCATGAAATGGTGAGAAGCACAAGTTAGGTTTTACTTATGAAGCTAGAAATGGTACTACAGTAAATGACACATTTCAGACTAGTTCTGTTAAAGGGGGAAAATTCAGTGATGTTTTTAAGCACACATTTAGCTTTTAAGTATCTGCTGAAGGTATTGCCTAAGCTTTACTGGAATACATGCTTGAATTTCATTGCTGTGATTTACATCTTAACTGCCTTAAGCACTAAAGGTCTGAGCAGGTAAAGCAGCTGTTCTTAACTGTTTAACGGCCGAGTAGTTTTTCCTTTTTCACAACAGGAAAAAAGGAAACCTTTTACCCTCATCTTCATCCAGCTCACACCCCTAAACTTCCTCATTTCAACCACCAGACCCCTGTCATTTCATGTGCACCTCGTGTGCACCCTGCACGTGGAAGACAGAAAGGACTACCTGAGTTGTGTCCTTGCATGCCTTGTGAAACCTAACACAAATGCTGCTCTCCAGCTTCTCTAAAGGACTCCTCTTGCCCAGTCACTGGCCTCAAAAACCCCCTTCCTTCCCTTCCCTCTTTTCCTTCCCTATAACCACCTCTAGCCTTTGTGCACACACATCTCTTCCCCTAACATAGCCCCAGAGCTGCAACCATCAAACCCCTGAGTCTCTTCTCCCACCAGAGGAAGAAGCAGGGTGCTTACACAGGGCTACTGCTCACACCAAGACCAGCATAGAGAGGAACAAAGCAAGGGAAATGAGAGCAGCTACAGCCCCAGCATGATCCATGATTTTCTCCTTTCCCCCTCACTAAAAGAAATGTGATACTATTTAGCTAGCAAAAAAGACAAATGCCCAGCTACAAAAGAAGCTAAATCTTCTTCAGGTTTGAAAACAATACTACATTTGTGCTAAGCCTTTCTTTAGTTTTACAGGTGAAAATTAAAATTAATGATTCCCTGAACTGACATCCATATGATCCAACTGATATCCATACAGATAGTCTCCCTTGGGTAATACACTTTGATCCCAGCACTCTGTAAAGGAGTTTGATGAAAAAAATTAGATATTCTACATTAATTTTTAAACTTGTTACAGCCATTTAGAAAGCTTATATGGCCCCTAACATTAGGATATCCTTGTTAGATGCTTGATCCATAATGAAACTATTGGGTGGGCAGACAGTAGTTGAGGTTCAGTTTAAATGTGGGAACTGAGGCAGAATGCAAGTTTGGATCTCCCTTCCTTCTCCAGCTGTAAGGATTTAGGTTTATGCAGTGCAACACAATAATTCAGACCACTTTATCCAAGCAAGTAAAGCCAAATATCATGCCTGAGACCAGCGAAAACTTCAGTCTCCCTGCACCAATCTGGTGACCAGATCATGCTGAACTTCCCCTCATAGGAGGATGAAACATTGTCCACATGTATGTTCACAAATATGGGCAGGACAATTACCTGCTGGTTCATGCATTTGTCTCAGAATGATGAGATGTGAATACCTAGACTACGTTACTCCTCTGGTGGGAAGGAGTGAGAGGCAAAACAAAACAGCTGTGAACCCCATATCTACTCATTTTCCAGAAAAGTACATAGGCAAGGGCAAGCTCTGCACGGTCTCCACAAATTCTCTTGAAAACACGCACTTTTAAGTGAATGTGAGATTCACTGCCAGAGAATCAGAGGCAAGAGATTGCTGCATAGGGATGTTGATTTCTGGTTCTTATCCATCATGCAATTTCATTACTAATCCCTTGAAAGAAAATGCCTTCTTCATGACCTGAAGAAATGTCTTTCAGAAGCCCGGATCAGATATCAAGACTCAGCCCCCATCAGAGATTTGAAGGAAGTTATTTTATTATCCAAAATCAGATCTATGAAGGGGCTTTCATGCTATGAACTCAAATTTAAAGATATGGGTTTTCAGGTGTGTGGCTAAGTGCTAGAAAGCTCTGGGAAGGCAGACTCAGGACTTCTCACCAAAACATTTGCCTCTCCTGAGTGTGTTGCCTGGTGGAAAGCATCTTCCTCTGGAACTGGCCTACTTTGTTTACTTTATAGGGAGACTTGGTTGGTGACCTCCCCCACACCTTCCCCAGAGCAGTGCCTCATTCACAGCATACCTGCTCCACTGGGACACTACTTGTGAGTCCGCACGACAGGGATTTGCCCAAGCCCACTGCTTCCAGGCTCGTGATTGACAAGCTTTGCCTCCCATTTTCAAGTGGTCGCAGGTCCTGATGGAGCTGACCATGTGCTTGGGACCAAACATGCCACGTGGTGAAGCAGAGAACACAGTGCTTTGCTCTGGCTCCTTTGCATGCAGTGCCTGCTGAAGACCACAAACCAGTAAGAGACCACTTCCCCTTGGTTCTCATGGTTAATCAAACTGATGTTAATGTCATCAGTAATACAGCTGAACAAAGACTTAGCTTAGTAGTAATAAATGACAAAGAATTTACTTTTCCTCCCAAAGCTTTGAAACTTAAAGATGCAAGCGTTGCTTGAATAAATAACAAGTAGCCCATGAAAGGATGCTGCCAACTGGAAATAAGAATCCAGACAACGCAATGTGTACTTGTCCGTGCCTTTCCTGTTATCAGAGACTGGATGTGTAGAGTGCCTTACAACACAGGGTTAATTGAACCTATTGTAGAAAATCCACCAAATTCTGGAGTGTTTATTTGTGTCTGCAGAGATTAAAGATCTGTCTATCCTCACAGCAGACAAAACTATATTTGGCATCTGGAGATATGTTTTTAAAATTCAATTTGAGATACTGTTCCAGCAGTATTTCTAATAGATGATTTTATTACAGAATATAAAAGTTGACTTTATTTTCCTTCAGTATTCAGACTTTTTTTTTTCTCTTTTATTCTTGTACTGCACATTATTTAATAAAGGGGAAGGAGGGAATTGGAATATAGTTACATGTTATTGTATAAGGAACAATGTTCAGCACAGGTTCTCTACTCTGTAGTTCCCACCAAATGTTATATTTTGGGTCCTCCATGTATCCAGAATAAAGATGGTTTGTCTCATTGAAAAGTATTTTTTTCTTGCTCTGTTTCTAAACTTGGCATACAAATACATAAGAACTCGTACAGATAAACAAAAATTTGCACATGCTTTATACATTTTAAAATGCAATTACTTTCCTGACAGCTTTTTTAATACATGATCAATGCAGAGCCAAGATCTGAGGAAATTGTTTGGTTTTTCATAACCACAGCAATCAATCAAAAGGTAGAATCAGATCTTTTAGCACTGATATTTCTGAGCAATGGTAAAACAAAATAAAGATACTTCAGTTTTCTTAACAAGTATTTTTACCACACCATTCTCCCCAAACTTCAAACACACTTCTTTGTGAGCTGCAAATGTAGGAAAATTTCATTTCAAGGAATGACTACTGAGACCAGTATCAATGCAGATCAATCACATCATGCCACTTTAAACTCTGTTCCTGCTAACTTAACAATTTTGGGCACAGGCTGATCTTTATGCAGAATATAATTGAGCTGATAAAACTTTTCAGCCAGCTTTAATCTGACAATTAGAAACTTCTTGCCCCAGTCACACCAGTTGGAACTACCAAAGACCATGATGAACAGTGTACACTTCACAGTGCAGCAGTGAACACGTTAACACCTCAGTCCACTCTCCTCCTGCTTTTTCCTCTACCAAGCAGTTAATGAGGGGCAGATGCTATAAAAGACCAAAAATCAGCTTGTGCAAAGGTGATGGATGGTGATACCACAGCTGCCTCTAGAGCTGCTGGAGTGGAGAGGGGCCCTGCCCATGGCAGGAGGTATCAGCAGGCTAACACAGGTTGCAGCCTGAAAGAGAGGCTGAACTGGTGTCTGGATTTCCCTGCAAAAGGGGAAATAGTGGCTCTGAGATTAAGGGACTGATAACACAGGACTAATCTCTGCCTGGTTTTAAGTTACCTAGAGGTGGATGATACGTGCTGTATGTAAGAGAAGTGAGGAGTTGCTGTGCAGACACTATGGGACATGCCTTAGGCACAGATACTGGCTTTTGGTAATATCCTGAGATTTTAGGAACTTGTGTGATTAGATTGTAATGGGGCTTTTAATGTTATTAATTTTAAGAATAAATTGTTCAATGCATTTCTTCTTCTATTTCATCTCAGAGCGCTTTCTTCAACTCCCCCTTTTCCAAGAGAAAGCCAGTTCTGTAGTGCCACGCTGCACTGGTCCCCAGAGCTAGGCCAAATACTGCCATCAGTGGTAGCAATAAAGCAATTAGGGAATCACAGCCCTAGGGAGGAATCACCTGAAATAAGAGGAACAGAAGCTTGCCTTCTGTTTCCGTGGTGATGTTTGGTTTTACTTGACTAGCTTTTATGGCAGGGTTTACATTTTTTTGGCTGTTGTATAATAAAACACTTTTATTGTGGTTGGTTTAATTTTCAAAGCTTTAAAAAATCAATTTGTTCCTTTGCACTCAGTATATTGGAGTTGAAAACCATAACGTGCTCTTACTTCAGGGTCACTGCTTAACTTCTGTTGATCCTCTCACCCATGAATTCCTGGTGTTTATTGCTACAATCTATTTCTTGGATTATTTACGTATAAACTTACTTTTCTTGTTCTTAAATAACCACTATCCAAGTCTTTAAGAACAATGATTAATTTTAGGGCAAAAGCAATTTGCTAAATGCGGGAACACAAAATCCATGAAACAATTCTTATGAATATCTGGGCTCTCCTCTTTGTATTGAAGAGATTTTGAGAGGGTTGTGGCAGACGTGGATGTTTCAGACACCACAATGTACAACAGGGAAATAAAAAACCACAGTGCATAGAGCTAATAGGACACATTAACAAATACCATTCTGTTCTTTGGGTCAATTGAGTTAAACACCTGCTATTGTATATCACAGCTTCTTTAACCAGGAGAAGACAAAGAAGAATAAAACGAAATCCTTTTTAGGCTTTTGGTAAACTCTTTGAAAAATTACTAGGTTGTTTTTTGTAGTTTTTTTTGGTTGGTTAGTTGTTTTGGGTTTTTTTTGTGAGGACTTATTTGGTTTCTTGTTGTTGTTGTTTTGTGGGGGTTTTTTTTGCTAGGTTTTTTTGGGGGAGGTGGTTGTTGTTTGTTTTGTTGTTTTGTTTTTTTTATTGGCAGTTTTTTACGAGCTACTTAAAGTACTGTGGGTTTACTGGAGAGCAGCATTAGAGGCAAACCAGGATTTTTGTTGTAACTGGCCAGGAAATAGCTGACCAGTGGAGTTACACCTTTACAGGCAGGCATCAGCAGAGCTGAGGACAGCACATTACCCTGATTATCACTGTTGCTAAATGCTGGTATCTACATTCTTTGACAGGGGTACATATTATTATAGTGACTCCAAGACAACCAAGTAATAAGGTTTCTGTTTGAGTATGGCTGTATTCACCTAAATAATCTCTTATGTCATGCTAAAACCATCTAACTCCTCATCAACAAGAAGCTGTTTTGTATAAAGGCTTCTAATACCTCACTCCCACTTTAAAAATAACTTTTTTTATATCAGTGCAATATATGTAATGGATACGATGCCAGTGTTTCCTTCACTGCTGTTATCCAGTTTGGATGCTCTGTAGCAGTATTTCTTAGGATGCTGGTATCTCTGTGTTTCACAGGTTACAGCAATCTAATGGTGCAATATTAGTCACACCAACGACTCTCACCGTACTTATCAAAGCAGCCTTTAGATAACTTCCAGATGAGACACGACAGTGGGTAATCCATTATCTTCTTTGCTGGTTCTTTTGTCTTCTGAACAAAGGATTTGATACAAATTGTTAAGCTGATTCCAGCACGTAGCAGTTAGGACCAGCATTTTGAAAATGTATTTTCCATACTTGAATGGAATGAATGAGCTTCTACTTGCTTTAGGGAGAGCAGGCAATGTGTGGAAACTGAGATGAATAATGACCTGACTTAGTAGAGTAAAACTGCTGTAGGGAGAGATAATAGCAGGTAACAAATAAAAACCCCAAAGCAAGGAAGCTGAATACTACTTGAGAAAGGTGGGGGGAAGTGTTTTAATAATCTTGCTCTTTGTGAGAATATCATAGAAGAAAAGAAAAATAAAATCAAGACTTCCTCAGCACATGACTTGTAGATGAGAGACCACAGGACACCCTGATTCTGAAGCATGGGAATAGCACCATCTATTGCAGGGCTGTCCTTACCTTGTATCAGACCTCACAGCCCCCCTGCCTGGCACTCACTACAGCTTGGTAAGGTAAGCACAGGGTATTTTCTTGAATTAGGAGGGGGCAATCTGCTTTCCTAGTGACTAGGACAAAGCCAATGATAAGGCAGGAACTAAGCCCAGTTCTTCTGAATGAGAAGCTCATGCTGTAACT
Organism: Struthidea cinerea; assembly: GCA_013397865.1. Lineage (NCBI taxonomy): Eukaryota > Metazoa > Chordata > Aves > Passeriformes > Corcoracidae > Struthidea > Struthidea cinerea. Next base: position 256,156 of record VZTI01000065.1, on the reverse strand, counting down.
TCTGGCTCTGTTTCCTCTCCTACTAAGAAGTGTCATCTGCTTGAGAACCTTGATAGATCAGGCTAATGAGACCACCTATAACTATATTTTTTTATATTAATCCTAGGCAATGTATTTACCCTTAACTTTCCATTTTTGAGTTATGCTGTCTTTCAATTACAATTGCATCACGTTTTGCAAGCATTAGAAAAACTGTGAACATTTGTATTAGGAAAACGTTTTCTAGAGTTGCATGTAGAAAGACAAAGAAAATTAATATGGAGTAGTAGAAAGTAAGGGAAGGTATATATACTAAAACTTATTCAAATCCAACTTCAAAGCTTGGAAAATAGCTGCCATTCTAGAAAGAAATACAAAATTTCAACAATTTTTTTTCCTTATTTTGTTGTAATATGAAAAATTCAAGCACTTTTCATGTCTTGAAAATGCAGTTCAGCAGTTAAGAAAAGCAGTAAAGGCATCATGTTAGAACATCTTCCTCTTTGAAAATCAGTATCTGTCTACAAACCACAACTGTCAAAAAGTAAGAAAGGGACTTAGAAACATCAAATCCATGCTTCCATGTGTCATTTATATGGACTGCTTTTAATTTTCTTGCCTTTTATTATGTGACTGCCAAAACAAAAGTTAGATTTAAATGGGTGTGCCCAGATAGTGTACACAACCCAAGAGGGTGCTAATTAAAACCTGGACCAAGTTCAAATGAGAAAAAATTAGCTCACAACTCTCTTGCTACCAGAGAAGCCTGGTCTCACATTTTCCAGCAGGCAGAGGTGTATGTACATGCACACACCCCCCACACACACACCATGTAAGCCCCTACCCTCCCTTTTCCCTCACAAATCAGTTTTCTAAAACCCTCCAAGTAATGCCAGCTGATATAATTATTTTTCATCTGATTGTTTTCAACAAAAGTAGTTAATGTAATGTTAGACTTTGCTCATTTTCATGAAAATATGAATTAAATGAAAAAATGAAAAAGTCAGGGTAGTGGTAGCAGTCCAATAAAATGGTGGTTGTGGTTCTGTCGAAGCGGTAATCCTGTAGAAAGGTCTGCTCTTCCTCAGAAGGTCCAGTGGTGGCTGTGTAGCTCCTGTCCTCTGGGAAATCCAGTGGAAATGTTGTCTGTGATGTCCGGAGTCTCAGATTATATGCAGGATGGAATGCTTGGTTCCTCCTTCTGGGTGGAGCATCTCACAATGGGATGATGAGTCATGAGGCCAGGTGTTGATGGGCACATTAACAGAAGATAGTCCGGGGGGAGTTATCTCTGAGGCATGGGGCAAGGCACTGATGGGCCATTAACAGAAAGATAGTCTGGAGGGAGGAGGCCAGGAATCACTGCCCCACCTGGTTTCAACAGCTCGTGAGGATGGTAATAGAATACACTGCAACCCAGGAAACAGGTCTTTAAAGGTTGGATATTTTTACGGAAACAGCTATTTTCTAATTGTAACCTGCATAACCATTTCACCTGCTGAAAGACTCCAGGCAAGTCTGTAATTCTCAGAGGAGTGTTCTGGAGAAGAGTTTGAAATCCTGCCATGTGTTGCCACTGTGTTCCAGATTCTCAACTGTTTTGAACTGACATAACTCTCTTGGGAATCCAAGTATTTCAGTTCACACAATCTGAAGACTGTGCTCAGATGTCTTAACTAGATAACACTGTTTTGCCTGTTGTCAGGGTGGACCTCTAAAATTGATTTCCATGGGGAGTTCTTCTTCAGCCATACAAGAAAGTGAAAATATTCTACAACTGTTGTGAACTAGGACAAAAAAAAAAAAAAAAAACCAACAAAAAAGAAAAATCAGGAGGCCAAAGTCAGTTGCATATGTTTGGGGGTTTTTTCTTCCTAGACTACATCTTGCTCTTATACACACTGGCTCAGTTTTCTAACTTGGCTAAATTACTTAGCAGTGTTGAACCCAGAGTGTGATGTGACTGACTCTAGCCAAGGATATCTCCCTGTGGTCCCGCACATTTAACTCTTATTCAGACCAATGTAACCACACTTATAAGGAATTTGGATAAATGGGGAATGTAAGATTTCCTATTTGTGTTTCAATGACTGAAAGAAACAGTATTAGCTACGTGCATTGGAATGAGTCACAGTTAGTGTTGAACAAAATTGTGAATTCAGAAAAATATGCTGTTCTGTGATTACCTTTTCTAAGCAAACTAACAAACAAACAAAAAAAGCAGATGCATCCAAAATCTCAAATTATAATTTAAAAAAAAAAGCAGTTAGTCTTCTTTTATCCTGGTTTTGGCTGGGACAGAGTTAATTTTCTTTTCAGTAGCTGGTACAGTGCTGTGCTTTTTTCAAATTTCATATGAGAATAATGTAGATAACACACTAATGTTTTAGCTGTTGTTAAGTAGTGCTTACCCTAAATCAAGGACTTTTCAGTGTCTCATGTTTGCTAGTGAGGGTGGGCACAAAAAAGCTGTGAGGAAGCACAGCCATGACAGCTGTCCTCGACTCACCAAAGGGATATTCCACACCATAGGACATCGTGCCCAGTATATGAACTGGGAGAGCTGTCTGGGAGGAGCTGGTCTCTGTTCAGGGATGGGCTGGGTATTGGTGAGCAACTGCATTGTGCATCCCTTGTTTCTCCTGGATTCTATTATTCTATTATTCTGTCTCCCTCTCCTTACCATTACTATTCTTACTATTATTATTATTATTATTATTATTATTGCAGTTATTATTATTATTGTCATTGTCATTGTTATTATCATTATCATTATTATTATCATCATCATCATTATTGTTTCAATTATTAAAGTGTTCTTATATCAACCTCATGAGGTTTACCTTTTCTTTCTGATTCTTCTCCCCTTCAGGAATGTGCTGGGGGCAGTCAATGAGTGGCTGTGTGATACTTAATTACCAACTGGGATTAAAACACAACACTTTGAAAAACATGTGGAGAAAACTACTACTGTCAAACCTCTAAAAAACAATTCGCTTGAATGATAGAGTGTAAATCTCTGAAGTATATTTGACATAAAGTTATTTACAGCCTACAGTTTATAACTTTCTTGCTTCAAAGCACCATTCTTCATGAGAAAAAAAAAAAAAGAAACAAGGGAAATGCAATTTAAAAAAAGGCAGAAAGAAATGGATGATGGATTATAAAGCAAAGAAGTTTATTTTTCAGAACATATTTTGACTTGTGACACTGATTGACCTGCATCTTTTAGATACATTCCATTACATGTGGAAATTTATAGCTGCAAAAATACCTACTAAGATTAGGATAAAATCCTCAGACTGTGTGCAAAGGTATTAGCTTTATAGACTTCTTATGCTATTACTGAAAGGAACCTAAGGGAATTGTTTGTTTTGCATCATCTGCTTATTTGATATTGCTAAAGAGCTACTTGTTGCCAGCACAGCCGCATGGTTTGAGGAGAAATTGTGAGTTATGACTTTATGAGTTAAACAGATTTCAGTTAACATTATCATCATCTGTGTCATCTGTCCTTAAAAATTCACTAAGTGCTTCCAAATTTAAGATTTATTCTCCTTTTCCTTTTGTTTGCTAGCATTCAAACATTGCCAGCTTTAGATGCTATTTTCATTTTAGAAAACCTTTGGTTTACAATCTTCATATACAGAGTATGTCTTCTGTATGTAGGATTCATTTTGCACTAGAAATTAAAACAAATAATTCTTCTTGATGTTAGCAGAGCAACTTTGGCAGCTGCAGCTGGGAAACTCAGATCAGACTTCATGGTGAAGCAAAAAACTGAGATCACAGAAAAATCTTATATTTACTGAGTAGATAGATACATCTAACTTGTATGCTTTTACTATCTACTTATTTTTGAAATCCAGTCTGAACTGGTGACACGACCATACTGGAAACGTCTTTGAAGACTCATTTCTTCATTATTTTGTGAATGAAATAAATGCAGCAAACTGAAATTGTAACCAAGCATTAAAAATACATCCAGAAAATCATCCTCAAAAATAAGAACTCCTGTTGATTTAATGACATTTCATTTAGTGGCATCTTACAAACACTACTGGGAAACTGATTTTTCGGATCACATGAAATAAGACTGTTCAAAATGAATGTTAGGAGACAGAGAAGTTGACAAAGTAGTCCACAAAACCTTCCTGAATCGAGCTTAAGATCACATTTTGACAATAGTAACCTCAGCTTTCCACATGAGCAGGTATTCTGACCTGGACAACTAACTACAAGAATAAAGCAGGATACCATGGTATGGGTTTTCCTGAATATATCAACAGCTTGACATTGAAAAAGGTTTAAAATATTTACAGTTTATATTTACTTAGAGCTTTGTTTAAGAAATTTGTATTGAATTGAATAAATTTTCTGAGATTCCCAAACTTTTCTGAGTTCTCTAGCATCCAAAGAGTTTGTTTTGTGATTCTGTGTTGGCAATACTATCTTGTTAGACTTCCCAGAGGGAAAAGCTCTTCTGATTTATCAGAAGCACCTGAGATAATTTTAAACACTACAACAGATTAACAAAAAAAATCAGAAGTTTTACTCTACCAAAAGGAAAAGTTTTAGGTTCTTAATTACAAAACTAGAAAGCACCTAATACAGTCCTGAATCACATTACCAGAAATTTCTTCCATACCTGCTTCAGTGATGTGGTTGACGTGAGGCAGATCTGGCATATTAACATCTCCAGTTTCCATGGCTGGCTTTGCTTGGAGAAACTGCTGAATTTATTTTGAGGATGCTGACTAAGGTGGACTCTCCTTCCCTTCTCTTTTCATATCTCTTTTCCTAAATCTATTGTCTTGTAAGAATAAGATAGCTCTTCATCCATTATGACTATGATAACTCAGTTTTCTCTTCCCCTGTTCAATACATAGCATAAAGTAAATCAGCAATGTTGGACATTTCCTGGCCTTGTCTCTGGGATTTAATGTGTTCTTCAATGAGCATTAATTAAATAGGCTTTCTGTAAGTGTTAACATTTTCAAGACTCTTAAATGATAAGTATTAGCTGTAAATGTGTGTTATCAAACTCCTTAATCTCTAGGTCCATGCTAAAGTCTACATAAGGACCATCTGTGACCTAGTACCTCTCTCAGATTTATTACTGTTAATGAAAGCAGGTTTTTATCCCGACCACCTTATCATGCTGCATCTTTCAATAGTGTTCGACACTTGCAGTTTCATGACACAAAGCAGTGTAAATAGGTTCATCCTGAAGTAAACATGGTAAGCGTGTTGAATTGTTGCAGTTGAGTTTAAAAGAGGATGTAATCATCTCTTTTCCACTGTCTAGACATTTGAAAGGGTTGTCAGGACTACAGCTACAGCTTACCAAGCATCTGCTTTTGCTCTGCAGGGAGAGCTAAATCTTTGAGATCAAAGTCTCACAATAAACACTTATCTGGGGTGGATTTCTGACATGAAAAATCATCAAATAAGTGCTACCCTTCACTGGAAGGTTGCTTACCATTTCTCATTAGGCACAAAGCCAGGCTCCATGGTGTATGTGGAAACCACAAAAAATCATATCTTAATGTTTATATAGGGGCAAAGGTGTTCAAGGGTAGTTTGGACCAATGTGCAGGGGGCAAATTACAGGGAAGCCTTACTGGAGAGAGAGGTGGCAGCTGTCAGAGAGCAGAACTTACTGCTTGGGGCAAGCCTGTTGCCTGGCAGATGGGTATACCTACCTTTGGCTAAATAATTCTTATGTTTCTTAGAGACAGGAATCACTACAGAATCCTTTTCAATCTGTGATATCCAAGCAAGGACCACTTCAAAACAAGATAAAAGGAGACATTCATGTGCTTTAGCATCTAACTGCTCCTGGAAAGTTCTTCCCTGGCTGAAGATTTCCCTGGCAAAGGAAGTATTGCCACAGTGGCTGAAAGGAAGTAAACTTGCAAGGTTATGCTTTTCTTTGAAGATATATCCCTTCCTTAAACCTGCTATCAGCACAAGTCACAGCGGCATTTTGCACGTCAGCTGTGCATTCCTACACACTGAATGTTTATAATGCATTTTAAGATCCATCCATTAAGGTGAAACTAAGACAACACAGCTTCCAAGTAACTGTATCTCTTATTTCTTCATGGCCAGATCAGCTCTGTTCAGAATGTGATTCAGTTCAGTTCAATGGAACTACTGTTAAAAAGAGTGTTTCTGACAGACTCCATTCCCTGCCTGCACAGGCTGTGGTCTCTGTGGTCAGTTTAACTGGCCAGTTCCCTGCTTGCCTACCTCAGTGTGGTCCTGGAATCTGTGTGCTGGGGATGCAGGCTGCTGGCACTCTTCTGAAGCAGGTTTCAGGGTTTATGGCTCATCAGATACAACAGCTGTGCCTAGATACATCAGCCCATATAGCAGGGAGGAAGCCAAAGTTCTGTACTGCTTAGGCCTCACATTTAAGGGAGCCAGTTATTCAAGAGTATTATTTCTTTCAAGTGTTGAATTGAAGAAAAAGCATAATATCTGAACTGCACTTTAGACATGTTGCACAGTCTTGATGCCCATAATGAACCGAGCTGGGGCAATCCTGGCCACAAACTGCTACCGCAATCTGTGGTTTCATGTGCAAGCAAGTTTGGAAAGACAAATGGGCAACAAGCTTCTGGATGTGCAGCAGATTGTTATGCTGCTGGGGCCAGTGCACAAAAATGTGGTAGCTGTTTTCAATACTTAACTCCCAAACTTTGGCTACTTTTTGCAGCTGCCCCTTTCCCCCACCCCCACAACCACCACTAACACCAGGCATTGACCCTCTACAGGTCAGTGTCACAGCTACTCCTGTGTCAGTTGTTTCTGCTAAGCACTTGTTAAGATCATTCTAGCATTAAAGTTTGCCCAGTCTTGCTGACCTAAAACCTAATCCCAACCCAATTACTTTTTGTAACACCAGTCCTAACCCTAGACTGCCTTCCCCCGCTGTGCTCAGCAGCAGATTTCTTTCTTTGGTCTCAAATGATTAAAAAGCTAACTCTACTCACAACTGTATGGGCCATAGTAATTGCTCAGGCCCTCCTACCAGCTCCGGGTCATGAGTGAGAAAGGACTTAGTGGAGAATTGCTTGGCATGCTTCTGCAGCTTCTAATAAAGATTGCTTTCTTGGAAAATGTGACCACTGAAAAGCTATGTTTGAGGTTGATTTGGTTTTAATTGTAGCTGAAAATTTTTGTTCTTAGTTTTCTTGACTACTTCAGTGATACCACCATGCCCACCAAGAAATGTGTCCTTTCTGAACATTATCACGTGCTGAGCCCCACTACCTTGGCTGAATGAGAACTAATGACTTGTTTTGCCACCATTCCTCTCCTTAGGGCATCCCACTTTCCCTGTAGCCATCCATGAAAAAAGGCGTGGGTCCTGTGCATGTATGGTTCATCACACAAAAGTCTGCATCTATACATAAATAAAGTTTCCATCACAGCAATAAAGAAATGTCACGGACAAAATTGTTTTTTTCTTCTCTCACTTTCATTTCTATGCTTGCTTTCTCATCTGTGTCACCCTTTCAGTTCTTTGTGCCTCTTTCAGTTCTCCTATGGGTTTAATTTAGCCTGCTGACCAGTGCTATACTGAAATATTAACTTCTCTGTTAAACCTGGCCCTGCCACAACAGTTCAGGAAACCTTCTAGTTCCTCCAGTCCTGGGTCCACAGCTATCACTGTACTGGACATAAGGCAAGTAAGGGTCACAGCCACAGCCTTTGCTGGAGTTGCAGGGATGGGGTGTGTGACTTGGAACTCCCAGGCCCTGTTTTGCGATTTTCTGCCTCGCGGTTTTCAAAGTTGAGTAACACCCGTGTAGCTCCTGATCACAAACAGGCAAAGGCATTGTTTGGTGCACCATTGCTTCTGCCTGTGTCAATGTTGTTGCAAAGGCAGATTCATTGAAAGAATAAGTTTGAAGCATCTTGAGTTCAAATAGTTGAACTTTAGCTGGAATATTTTGGTTTCTCATTCTGGAAGTATGTTCCATTTCAAAAACAATTCCATTCTTTTAAAATAATTTCAGAGTTCAAACAAATATCAAAACTTTTGCATTAAACATTTTGTTTAACCTCACACTCTATTATTTTTTCATGCTGCTTTGCTTGCTGAAATGTTCCTCTTTAATTTTTCTCCTCCTCAAATTTCCAGTGAACCACTTTATCACTCTGTGAGATAATGAGACTGAGTTCCACTTTCCACATCACAAAGTGTCTACCACTCCATGAATCTGAACTCTCTTTACCCCAAAAGAAACTCTCCCTAACCATGCATTGTGGCAGAGGCGAAAGGCAGTGCATGGGGGGGTTTTCCAGTCCTGCTGTCTTAGAGATAAGCAGAAAGCTCCACTGAACAAAGCTGCACTGGCATTAACCACACAGCTCTTAGAGCCACAGCACGGACAGATTCTAATTAGGCACAATTATGCAAACTCATGTATTTGCATACAGCACCTCACAGAGTTACCTTGCAGAAGCCTTCTGGATGTGACTCAACCAGAAAGGGAACCTCAGTGCTTTCCCCAGAAAATCAAGCTGACTGACTGATGAGACTCAAGACTCTCCCAGCCAGCAGAAGAGGAAAAGAAACAAAGGCTTGTTTAAAAGTGCAGTGCAGCTTCTCTGGAAAGTTACTGTATTTCCCTGTTTAACAAGGAAGCTGCCTCTCTGCCTCATGCTTAACATCTGAGTTTTGCAGTGCCCTTTAGTGATTTAACTAAAACGCTGTGCTCCTCCTTTGAACTGGCAAAGTCAAAGGCAGCTGCCAGCTGGGCAGCACTCTAAGTTCACAGCTCTAACACCTCCTTTTGACAATACTAAACCTAGTGCCTCAGCCAAATTCCCAACAGCTACACAAATCACCTTCTTGAGCTGTAACCAACGCAGAGCTCCAAACGGAGGGAGGTGAATCTCAGTGGCAAACTCACCCCCGGAGATTAAAGGCTATGTGCAGCTTCAATATGTGATCCTCATAACATCAAGCTGTGGACTATCTGCTCCATAAGGGTCCCATAATCAATTTTGTCCCTGTGGGAACTAATCCTGGCAGATCAAGTATTATCCATGGCTCAAAAATTATCTAGATCTTTTTCCCTCTGCAGCTGGGAAAGTAGGTTATTTGTTAGGCACTACTCAGTTACAGCAGAAAATATTGATGGTTGCAGTCTGTTTATTAATATGCAGACACAATCCCTTACAGAATAACAGCAAGTGCAAGTTCACCAAACAGGAAAACTCACTTTGCTTTTTTCTTGGAAGAGAATACAGATATAGTCTTCCCCTCTCTCAGGAATGCTGCAATTATCCCTACCAGCTTCTTTTTCCCAAATTAAGCAGAGATATCCTCCCCTGACTTCTCAAATGCAAAAGCAGTCCTTGTTCCAGGCTAGCACTGGATGCTTACAGGAGTGCAGTTGAGAGGTGCCTCTCTTATATCTACCAAAGCAGAATAGCTAGCAACATGTTAAAAAAGACAGAGAAAGAATGTTAAAAACCCTGTTTTTCAGAATCAGTAATACAATAAGGCCAGAAATCATGTAGGTCAAAAAGACTATGTTGATACAAGAAGAAAAACCCAAAGCCAAAAAAGCCCCAAAAAAGCCCACCCCCCCCCCCAACAACAAGAGAACATCTAA
>VZTI01000065.1:135791-242419 GCA_013397865.1 Struthidea cinerea | reverse complement strand
CCCGCCCTCCCGCGCCGGGGCCCCCCTGCTCTCTCGGCAGCGAGCCGTGGAGGGATGGCAAAGTTTCCCTGCAGATCCTGCCTGGGAGAGCTAGCGGGCACTCTCCTCCCCCGCGGAAGTCAGTAGCTTGCAGCCTTCCCTGGAAACTGGGCGTTGAGAGAAGGAGGAAGATAAAGGAAGAAGCCCCAGGGGCTGTGGGACCTGTTCGTTAGAAGCGAGAGGCTCTGTTGACTAAGTTTTCTTGTGGAGTATCAGGGTCCTCTTGTCAGTCTTTCTCGGAGACACCTGTTAATGCGTGACACGCAGCACCTGTAGTGCTTTCTCTTGGGCCAGTGTAACCCACAGCGTGGGGTTCCCTTTTGATCACTAAAGCCTTCTGTATCCTGCATTCCTGTGCTGTGGAGGGGAAAGCTGCTAAAGGAAATCTTGGCGCATTTGCGGATACTGAGAAAAGTCGTGGGGTTTGTGTGTCAGGGGACCTTTCTGCAACAGCTTCTGGCTTACAGGTATTTTCCAAAGCTGTGCCTGTGTATTCGAAATACAGGCTAGATTATTGTCAGATGGAACACGCACACTGGCTTCCCTGGTGCAACAGAACTGCCCCTTCTTCCTTTTCTTGAAGGTTTGATAAAAACGTGAAAAGTTTTGTGGTCACTGTGTAACTGATCCGAACAAGAGAGACTGGGCAATGTTTTTAAATGTCCAGTGAGATTATGCACTAGACAGAGAGGGAGTTTCCTGGGCAGGGGCCTACCACTGAGTTTTGGAATTGCTGAACGATGGGGTAGCTCAGCAGGTTGCCAGGGGCTCACATGTCACTTGGGGCCAAAGGGAAAACCAGGAGGAGACTTTTCGTGTCTTTTTCATGCAACATGCAAACTCCATGTTGCTGTAGGCAACAAATGTTGGCATTTGTTAATGTTAGTTATAAGGGAAAAAAAGTGTGGTGGTGATATTAGAAAAAGAGAATTGCTATCTTTTGTGGTAGTGGACTGAACTCACAAAGTTTATTATATTCCAGCCAATATATCCAGACAATAAGGTATTAGTGTTGACTAAATGAAATATAATTTATCAATGGGCAAATAAACACCACACATCACTGATTTAGGCCATTAAGTTGTAGTAGTCAGCAATGTCTGTACCACAAGGTGCTAAATAGAAGGTTTACCAATGAATTTCTTATTCGTAAATCATTTAATAATGTCTTGTGTCTTCCTGAATGCGATATGAAGTATGAAGGAGTTTATAATCAGGCAAATATTATTTTGATATTTAATGCATTCTGAAGAGAATATGGCAAGTAATTGTTTTCTTCAAGTAGCAAGATGGGCAATCTGAAGTCAGTTTTGACATCTAGATGTTTATAACTTTGGCATCTTTTCCGTAGTTCTTGATTAAAAAATCTTTATTATGACAGTAATAATTAAATGTCACTTTTAAAGTCAGAGTTTTATTTGCTTTTTTTGTTTGTTTGTTTGTTTGTTTGTTTGTTTGTAACACTGCTGCTGTTTGGGGGAAAAAAGCAATGATAGACTGTCTAATCAGTGAGAAAAGGATAAACATGTAAAGCCAGAAATTCAGCTTCAAGTTTGTGAGTCAAAATAAAGTGAAGTTTCAAAGTTTTACTTCATTTAGCACCTACTGTGTCCCTTTGGATCAGCTCAGATAAAACCTTTAAAAAATTAAAGTATAGATGTTTGAGGTAGCTGCAAATTCTTACGGGGAGGCTGTTTTGACATTTTCTTCAAATACCCAGTAACAAAACAACTTACTGAAAATGAGTGGAATAACAGTTTCAAGAAATGGAAACCTATAGTAAGCCGTGGCAGAGCTGGAGCCGGGGAGGATTTCTGGGGATGCTACCAAAGGAATATGCTCTGATTTCAACAGAGATGGAAAAAAATGCAGAAGCGTTTTCTGCCAGCTCCTTAGAATTATCTTACTGGGGAAAATCAAGTCGGACCAATTCAAGTGAAATAATTTTTTAGGCATGCCGTAACTTACCTGGCTGCCCCTGGGGGTTTCTAAACCCCAAGACTTTTTTGCCAGGGCTGCACTGGCCGGAGCGGGACTGTCCCCGCCAGAGGGCGCAGCGGCGGCCGCGCACGGCCAGGCTCCCTTCCAGGTTCCATCCATCCATCCATCCATCCATCCATCCATCCATCCATCCATCCCTCCCTCCCTCCCTCCCTCCCTCCATGCGCCCCTGGGCCCACGCAGAACTTCCCTTTTGCTGACAAAAATGCTATAAATCCAGAGTGGAGTTTCTTAAACATGAGATTTGCGTGTGTGTGTGTTTTACAGTAGCCAAACTGCGTATGACATGAATTTAGTGAAGTGAAACAGACGGTCTCTAGAAAGCTCACAAAGCAATTAAGGCTTCCAGTTGTATAAGTGAGGGCTCACTGTTGAAGTGTTGCCACAAAGTCTTGAAAGTGTTACGTTCTTTTGCAAATGTTATCAGTCAGAATTAGGAGGCTGTTACTGTAATTTTTATTCTGTCAAAGTATGTTCCAGAATCCTGATGTAATTTATTTTCATTGGACTGCTGCTGTCTCCAGACACCAGCATTCAGAGGGGGGGTAAAATTATTTTTATAGGATAAGCTGCTGTTAAGGAGTGTTTGTCTAGCATTTATCTACTGCTGAAATAGTAACATTTTGTATATTGCCTGAGCTTTACTCTGTTTAAAAAAAAAAATCCACAACTGAGACCAAACTTTCATCATTGTACATTAGGACCTTTGGCTTCTATCTTAGAAGTATCAAAAGAAATACAAGATTAGACAACATGTATATCAGGTATATTTTCTCTGTTTGCATTTAAGTGGGTTTTTTTCTGTACTTGATATGTAAACAGGGACTATTGGTTTAGAGAATCGTAATGACATTTGAGAGCAAATCTTATTTGTATGTCATATATATTTTACTAAGATTTCCCTCTAAAGTAGTCATCTTTTTTTCAATTTTCGTACTGCTTCTTCCTCTTTTTTTGTGCTTTTTGTCTTTGTCATTTCCTCTGAAAGAGTGGTTTGAAACACTGCTAGTAAATAGTGGGTAAATTAAGACTATAATGAGGTTGACTTAGGTCTTAAATTCAGTTTTACAGAAACTCATTTCCACAGATTTAGAGTAAGATCAATACTCATAGTTCATTGAAAGTTTAAAAATCCCTTGGGAAAAAGGGGTTTTGTTTGGCTTTGAATATACCTGTTCAGAGTTTATATCCTCATGCAGGCACCTAAACTCCAGCAAATATTTGACTCAGATGTTGGTTTTGTCTGACACGTAACTTGGAGTTGATGATAAATAACAGGAGATCTCTCTACATTGTAAACAAATATAGTCAATGAGGAGAAGGTCCTTATAATTTGAAAAGGGTTTTCTTGGTCAACAATTTATTAGCAACGCTTACAGGCCATTTAGAGCAAAATCTTGTGACATTTACTGCCTTACTGAATACCAGATTCCTCTAACAAAATGCAGCTCAGGAGGGCTGTTTCCTTTCAAGGAAGACTCCTCAGATCAAGAAGGAGGTAGATGAAGAAATGCATGATGTCAGGTGATGAGAGACTCCCTGAGGGAAATAGTCACAGACCTTAGTATTTTTCATTAAGGACTTTGTGGCACATTTTGGTGGAGCAGTGCTGCAGGTCCCTACACCTGCACAGACCTCAGGAGATGGAGGTTTGGACCTGAAACTTGTGTTTCCTGCAGGACTGCTATGGCAGTCATGCCCGGAAAGTTGCTTTGCTTTGAAGTGTGCCAAATACAGCTGTCACACAAGAAACGTGCTCTGTTGAATCCTACTGGTTTTTCTCCACAAAGGAGATAAAAATTTAATATTAAAAGAAATAAAAATAAAAGCATCATTTGACCCTGCTTTTTATAAAAGTCGCTGTGGTTTCATTGGACTGTGTGAAGTACTGTGCAGTTCTGCTGCTTGTAACCTTAAAAGCGCTGGAAAAAAGAAATCTCTGTTGCAGTCCCAGTTTCAAAACTTACCAAGGCTGCAGTTTCTTAGTCTGAGAACACAGCTGGGGTCACTGATATTTTGCATTCCCAGTGTGGTTCATGCTTCCTAAGAAAAATGCATACCAAAGGAATTTAAGGCGGCACTGGTTAAGGTAATCTCTCCTGAGGACTCTCTACAGAGGGAACAAAGGTAATTTGATGGGAGCATTTACAATCCAGTACAAGGAAATGCTGCAAGCTTGCCAGCAGTGTGGAATTATATCCAACTTCTAGGTTTGATGAGGGCTGAGCTGGGAGTGTTAATGCGGTGCAATTGGCAGATGCTTTATTTACTAAATTGGAGAATTGCGTAATCACAGCAAGAACTAGAAGAACCTATGAGTTTGCTTTCTATGGAGAAGTATGCAGAGAGGCCATGCTAAGTGCACATGGAGAGTGTTTTTGTTTGTGGCTTCTCACAAATGAGCATAAAACATTGCCCTGAAGTAACGTCTGTGAGTGCTGGGTGCTGTGTCTCATCATGGAACACTTCCTCTGCTTTCTTCTCTTTTCTTGTTTTTCATCCAGCCAATAAACTTAACTTCTGTTAGCACTCCTTGCTGTCAGCATTGAGCAATCAGTTGTGCTAAGTGTCTGGGTTTGAAAGGGCTTGTGTAACCTCTTCATCTCCCTCAACCAAAGGGCAGTGTGTGTTTGAGTGTTTCTGAGTAGGGTTTGACCCAACCTTCTGAAATAGGCAAATGGAGCAGGTTCTGAGGCCAGATCCAGGGTCAGGCATGGTGCTTGAGCTGAACACACAATTTCAAAAATAGCATCTTGATGGGGTGATGCATCAAGAGAAATGTAAGGATTGATATGAAGATAGGTACAAGACATCACAAGAATGATGCGTGTGCTCTACTCAGCCATGGTAAGATCCCAAGAGGCATATTCTCTTCAGTTTCAGGCACTGCACTTTAAGAAATAGATGGACTAATTGAGGACTGTCATGTGGAGAAAAAAGGAAAGAACACTGCTATAGAGAATAAAACTAAGAGATGACATGGTAATGAGATCAAAGTGTGTAAAAGCATTCCACAGAGGAGGGAACAACTTGTCTTCAACAGCAACTGATGACTGAAATTGCAGTAAAGCAGATTCCTATATTATAAGGCTAGAGGAACAAATTATCTATGAGCAGTCTTCATCACTGAAACATGTTAGATAAACATATGTCCAAAATGTCATTCTGTCAAAAAAGGCAGCTGTTCCTGCCTTGGAGCAAGTGGCTGGACAATGTGACCTTTCTAGGTCTCACCCAGCTATCTGGAATCATTCTGTGTAGATAGATTTAAGTTCATAGGGGTTCACCTTGAACTCTGCAGCTAGATAAAATACAAGCATGAATTCCAGTGCTCTCTTAGCTTGAGGCCTCTGTCTCTCATTTCCAGTGATATATGTGGCTTTAATGTGATTTCATAATACACTTTCTGTGGCTGTAGACGAGATAAGGACATTTAAAATGCTGGTTTAGTTAGTGGTCTTATGTAAAGAAATAAAGCTTTTAAAATCAGATTTTGTTCTTACTTGTTCAGAACTTTTACCTTTTAATATGGACACTGTCTAGGTTCCATTATAAGCAGATTTTTTTTTTTTTAAGATATTCTCATAGTGACTTTTTTGGTCTTTAGGCAGAATCACTTATCTCATGCCATTTTGTTCAGTGAACAATCCTTGACTTGAATAGGAAGAGTTCCACAAAGGGAATATATAGACCTTTCCATTTAACCTTTCTCTGGCAGTGTTTCAAATATATGTTGTGTCACAGTTGATGCTAGGATCTCCTTTGCTTTACAGATGTAATTGAGCTGTGTCGAAGGGCTGCTTATGTTTCAGGGATGTAGCGCCATTTACAGTATTAACTGCAGCTTTCCTTAACTGCTGTCATAGGGCACATTCCCTTGGAAGTTTCAGCTGCATTTAGTAGCAGGATAGGATGCAGTGGTTACCCAGTAATAAGCACTTTGAGTTGTATAGTTGTATTTAATTTTTTCTTCTATTCATGCATTACCTTTTTTTTTTTCCTTTAGTCATGATTTGCAAACTGCATCTCTGCCGAATAATTGCATCTTTTCTTTTCACAAGAGTTGCTACTGGCTGATTGTAAAAAGGGTGTATCACCCATTGTAAATTCAGTGTTTTCTGAAGGGTAAAGTGTTAAAGTGTGTTCATCACTATGCAGATTCTTCTTTTATGAGTCAGCAGCTGAACCAAAAATCCATTGGAAAATGCGATTTTGGCCTCCATAGAGAACTGGGAGCCAGTGTGAATCTTTTTTGTGACAATTGCTCCATGATATTCTCCAGCTGCATGTTTCTGCTTTCCTGGGTGGGTTAATAGGACTCTATTTGAATTTGCAAGCAAAACAGTGTGCATTTGCAATTCAACCTCAGCCTCTGGGATACACACCTAAGGCCCTCTGTGAGGAAGTTCTTTGTGGCAGAACAGGTTTCAGAGTACCCAGGTCCATCCTCTTCTGCCCCATCCTGCATCTCCTCCTTGCCCTTACTGCTTGTTTCAGAGATTGCTTCCTCCTCACTTGCACTGTTTCAGTAGCTGATGTGGCCATGCTCTAGGTCAGATGGATCAGACCTGCTCTGTTAGTCAAGTGAGGTTTAAAAAAAAGAGAGAGAAACAGAAAAGACTACATTTCAGAAGAGGTGAAAATAAAATTATAAGGAGGATGAGTGTAGTATTTTGAAACCTCTGAGCATTATAATTCCTCTTAGAACAATACAAAAACTCTGGAAAAGCTGAATTCTGTTCAGTACCACCAGGTGTAATATAGTTTTAGTCAAAAAATGTTTAAAGAAAAAACTAGTTGAAATTGGAAAATTATGTCTAAGTTGACATGCTCTTGTCAAGTATTTCACTGGCAAGTGCCAAAACAAGTAGTTTTGAGATTCTTGTTTTGATGATGATAAAATATCTCATTTCAAATTTTGCATTTGGTCTTTTAGCTTGGGATTTTTGTATTATATATAAACGCAATTAAAAAGCACTTTGATTTGAAGTTATGTGTTTGTGTAGTTACATATTTTTCATTTAATATCTTACAGCAAGCATTGACTATTCATTTTTAATCTGAATAAGATCAAAATTTTGATGAGGGTGGGAAATTAACTTTCTAGTCATCTCTAATTGAGACTTACTGCTGTTGAGAATTTGGCTATATAAGCCCTGTAAGAGCAGGCCATTTTATCTTGTAAAAAACCGTGCTTTTATTTGATGACAGGAAAGGGGAGAGTGGCTGAAAGGAACAGTCATCTTGATCATCCAGCTCGGGTTTTGGGGTCTTGGTTTTTTAACTTTATAGTATATTTCTCACTCAGGTTGCTTCTTGGTTAATAATATATACCTGATGCAACAAAATTAAAAGATAGCTCATTTTTCAGATTGCAGCTGCTGTAAAGATAATAGATTTATATTTTACTTGGAGTGAATGTATTTATGGACTAGAAGTTTAGCTTTTGGTGTATTACAGAAACCCGACCTCAGTATCAACACAATTTATTACTGGTTCCTATGTAAACTTACATATACACTGATCTAAGTTGTAGTCTCAAATGAAATGGTTAGCCTGAATCACTACTATGGCTTATCATCAGTTCTGGTTTCCATTTAGTTTTTATTACATCTCTTATTAATTTTCTTTTTTAAAAAGTTTTTATGAATTAAGAATGTATAATGCAATGCTTTTAAGAATGTGTAATGCAATGCTTTTTAGTTTATTATGCAGCTTCTGCAAGACTTAATAATTGAAATGTACAGTTGTGGACTGTGGAGGTACGCAGCTTTTCATGTTTACATTCAGCCACAGAAACCCAAAGGGTTCTTTCCCCTATTAAATATCATGCTAAGCAATAACATAATTGCTTTCAGTTTTGCTAATGTTGATGAATTTATCCTTCCCAAACCTTTCCTATAAACTGTTGGAGACATTTCTATCTTTCCAGTGCACAAATGATATAATAACAGCAGTAAGTTGTCCTGATGATTCCTTACCTAGGACAGCATAGCTAAGAAGGGATTACTTAGGTTAGCAAGTATTTCCTTGAGATGAGAAGCAGTTGTGTCATGAAAGTCTGTTCCATATGTCCCCATGCACCACAAGCCATTGGT
Organism: Struthidea cinerea; assembly: GCA_013397865.1. Taxonomy (NCBI): domain Eukaryota; kingdom Metazoa; phylum Chordata; class Aves; order Passeriformes; family Corcoracidae; genus Struthidea; species Struthidea cinerea. Next base: position 234,281 of record VZTI01000065.1, on the reverse strand, counting down.
AATGTGCTTCACTTTAACAACCCTTGGGCACGTGGTAAAATTGCTGCAGACCCAAGTACAATGTGCCACAGAATGTAACGAGAGCATTGAGTTTGAGTTTCTACAGTAGCAAAAAAAATATTTAATTCTAGTATGCTTTGTTTGAAGGCTTGTTGGTGTTTATCTGGTTTTGCTTAGCCTTTGTTTCTGCATTTATTTTTTGACCTAATATACTTGGCTTTTTCAGCTCCTGTTTTGTTTCATGCACAATTACATGGACAATGATTGCAGAGTTGGTAGCACTGGTTTTGATTCAATTCAGAGCCGTTTTCTAGAACAGCATAAATGACCTGCAAAATTACTCTTCTTATAGAAAATTTGTCCATTTGAATGGAAAAAAGGAACTACCACTACCTTTTGTCAGCTTCTTGAGCTCAGCCCACACACCTCCTGGAAAGCAGCCTAGTGTTTAAAAGGAGGTGGGATTATGCTCCACCTTAGTTGAGGTGCCTGAGGATTGGAAGTTCTGCCATTTCATGTTGTGTTGTACTGCAAACTTGGATCCAGCTTGTGTTCCTAACTTTGTTTAGGTGCTCTGATGTTGAACCCTGGACTTTTGAATCCTGTTACTTGTCAGCAAGCATGCTCTACTTCTCCACTGCTGTTTTCAGACCATGCTTATCTTACAGCTCGCTTTATTGTTCCCAAAATCATCATAGATGTGTGCTTTATAGTCATAGTATTCTTACTCTTGGAAGACCTTGTAGAAGTACAGTAATATCCTAGTTTTACAAATAAGAAGGTGGTTTTAAAAAGTGACAACCTTGCCAAAATTAAAGATTCCTCATTTGTGTATCAAAGTATGAGTTGAATTTTTCTGCAGTAGCAGATCTTTCGAGTTTCCCCTTGCTTCTTCAAATTCAGGGGTGTAATTCTCTCTGCTTTCTTGTCCTTCAATTCCCTAATCTCAGATTTTAAATCCCAGTCAGACCTCTGATCAAGTAACCTGTCTGTCTGGAAAAAAATCCAGATTAGAGTTGACTGAGGGCTCTGATTAGTGCAGAGACCACAAGGCTTAATTTTGGACTGCTGTAGATTTTGCCATCTCTGATACTCCTTTCTGCACTCAGGCTTGCCTCAGGAGAGGGATTTGTCTCTCAGCTGTTTGTATAACATATCTCAAACTGCACCATTTTATAGTCTAGTGTGATATTTTTTTTACTAAACACAAGCATGTCTGAAGGATAGACAAATAGACAAATACTGGGTCAGATTTCTGCCTATTGGCACTTTGACAACTTGAAAAGACTGTGTCCAAATCTTTTTGGTTTTGTCATTGAATTCTTGGAGACAAGAGAACGATGGTGTTCCACAAACTGTAAAATTATTTTTCCCGTAATTAAACTTTAAAAATAACAATCCAGATTCAGAAATTGCTAGTCAGAAGAAAGAATTCCAAAGCACTCAGTTTGAAGCCCTACTGACCATAATGCTTTGATTGCTCAGAAAGTTTATTGCCCTAAGAAAACAATCATTGTAAGATGTAGATTATTATTTTGCTTGAAAAATATGATAGCAGCCTTTACTGGGACTGTATCTTCATGACCTTTTAAGGAAAAAGATTATTGACAAATGGTCTATAACACATGTATTTATACATTGCCCATGTATAACACTGTGCCTCTGCTTCTACAAATCACACTGAAGTTTCCTGTAGAGTAAGTATCTTGCTGAACACAGAACTGATAGATCAGCAGACTGGTGCTTTTCAGCATCTGCTGTTTATCACTGATGGGGGGTTTTGTTTGTTCTGCAGAAATAGTGATAACTTTAAAAAGCTGTATTTTAAAAAGCTGTTACTCTTATCTTGCAAAGTATATGACTTTCCCTCCTCTGACCTAATTTGAAAAGAAATTTAAATTATTGTTTAGTTAATAAATACAATAAAGCCATCAGTGGGGGAAAAAAACCCAACACAAACCAAAAAAACCAACAAAACAAGAGAAGAAAGCAACAAGAACAATAAAACCAAAAGGCAGGAGGGAGGAGGAACAACCCACCAAAAAAAATAAAAAACCAAACCTCAAACAGACTTCATGCTTTGGAGTATTCGAGGTTGCATATCTAGGCTCCAGTTATGGAAAACTTCCCTTATTTAGAACTGTGCTTAAATGCTTGCTTAACAGTATCAATCTATACAAATGGTGTTTTACAGATGAGTGGACTGAAAAAGATGTAGATGTTTAAGATTTTTCTCTGATCTTGGTCTTTGGAATGTAGCTGACCTGGAAGTCCCTGGACATTTGCAACAGAGGCAATGATTTTTGCAGCCTTGTTGCAGATGCTGAAATTATTTGAGGAGAAAAGTATCTTTCTGCAGGCAGAAAAGACTGACTGCCACCTCCCTGTATAGTTGTAGTGGATAACAGCAGCAAGTAATCTGTCTTCTAATGCATGTTGTAGTCTTCTTTAAGACCTGGGCATTGGGATTTTTTTTCTTTTTTTTTTTTTTTTTTAATATGTTGCACAAGACACATTTAGGAGATGCACAAACTAAATATTCACTTAGATTTTATGATCTGTCTCCAGGGGACTGAAATGTGGCCTGATCTTGAGAAGCAATAGGCACACATGGCTCACATCAAAATTAAGTGTAAACACTTATTACATGCTGCTTCTTGAATGCAAATTTATGGTTTATTGTTCTGCTCTTTACACAAAAACATTGCTGTTAGCTTCAAGGGATGACCCTCTGATTTTAATGAATTACATTTTTATCCCTAGGCATGTATAGATAATAAACTGAAGGTGAGGTCTTCCGGATAGGACGTTTTATCCCGCTTTATCTGCAGAAGTTTGCTGTAGTTAGAGCAGGTTGTAAAATAAAACCTGTTCTTTTAGCTTTAGCTTTGACCTTCCCATGCGTGTATTTGAATTTCATTACTTTATCCCTATTCTGCTGTTTTATGGCATAGCTTAGTGGGGGTGCATACCAAGCTAGCATTGCTAGTGAAACTTAAAATCTCTGTGGCCAGGGACATTGTCCAGTGTTTGATTATATTTTCTGCTGTCATAATTGTGTTTTACTGATCATCATAAATTCACTTTAGTTTTAGCTTCGTCTCTCTAATTACCTGAGAGTCTGAGACGGATGCTGGTACAGTTGTAGAGCCAGCCAGTTGTCTCCCTTTTTCTAATAATCTATTGTTTGGAGACCTAGGGAAATTTTTGACTTTTAAGTAGAATTCAAATCCATTTTGAGATTTGCCATAAAGAAGGAGAAGGCAAAGAGAGAAAAGATTTAAAAGATTTAAATTCGATATAAAAAGAAAAATAGTTGCTACCCTTGCAAGCCTCAGTTTGGCACAGCACTTCAAAATGTGACTGAAGCGTGTACTTGAAGAGAAGTGCGTATGTAAAGCCTTCACCAAAATGACTTGTGCTAGAACATGCTGGTTAGGTGTTGCTGAAATGTTTATAGGGCCTTTTATATGTAGAATTTAATTTAGGGAAAAAGAAAGGGATTATATTCTACCCTCACATGCTTCAACACAGCCACAGTTTACTCCTAGAAGAGCAGCTTGAGCCAATTTGAGATGAGCCTTTAGCCCACAAAGCCTTGCCTCTAATTCTGTAGCATGCTCAGCAGTGCTCAGTGTGTGTGATGTATTGCAGTGTGGGATCTTTGGTCACAGTACAGCTTGATGCCACTTTCCCACGGGCAGCGAGCGTGGCTTGTGTGCTCCCAGGAAAAGAATGAATGAATGGCAGGGATTTTTACCTTGGTGCTGAAAACCTACTCCATACCTCAGAGTTGTTCATTATGCTCTCTAAAGGCATTTGGGATTCGGAGGCTGAAAGGTTCTGGATGGCTGCTTCTTTGCTGATGTTTTTATTTGTATTATTTATTTATAATATATGATAATTTATTTTCTTAATTCTAAGGGTTAAGGAAGTGCTTTTGGTTTCAGAGTGCTTGAGACTCTTGAAATGGGAAAAGGAGGAGCAAGCAGAGAAGAGTCCATGAGTTGACTATGAGAGCTATGAGAATATTTGCTGGGCAGGAATGAAAGGCCTGATTCAGTTCGCTCTATACATTTTAGCAGCCGTATTAATTCTGTGGGCCTATTCAGGCTGGAAGTCTAGAGGAGGGAGATCAAAACATCCATGTGAATTAAAAAAATAGGATACTTTGAGGACAAATGTTCTGCCTCTGTAATTTAAATCTGTAGGGAGCCAGAGAGTGAAGATAGGGAAAGATATATTCAGAAGCTCTATAGGGAAGCCGTGTCCTTTTAGGGGAAAATGCTGCATTCACTCTTCTAATTTGGTTTCTTTTTCAGTATTAAAAAGTAATTAAAAAATAAAATAAGAAAAAAAGTTGCGTTCTCTGATTCTGTTCTCCTGAAAATCACAGAAAGAAGGAAGGAAGTGTCTGTTGCACAGTTTAAGGAATGTTAGAAACTTCTAAATTATATAGGACAGGTAAACTGGGAAGGAAAGCTTCCCAACCTTCATCTCCCTGCCAGGTGACTGCTATTATCAGTGGCTGCCTTGTAAAAAAGTAAATGAGGAATGAAAAGACTTTTTGTCTGGTTCTGCTGGGCTATGCTTCTAGGCATGCAGGAGCTTCGTTTTTCATCACTGAACACCTGTTTTAGCCAGGCATCACAAGGTGGGGGGAGGACAGGCCAGGAAGGCAGAGTGGGACCCTTCTGGCTGTAGCATTTCTTCAAAGGTCCAGTTGTTCCCATGTTCTATAAACATGTTTTCTGAGGAGAAAAGAGGAAAAAAATTGAATAATAACGATAAAGATAAGTACAGGCTAAGTTCACTTGGCCCTATGGTAATTTCCTGTATATTTCCAGCTGTACTGTGGCAATAGTGGTTTCACTTGTAGCTTGGCAGAGTAGCCTCCAACTATCCTTGAGGCAGTAAATCCCAGCAGAATACACTAAGTCATAACCCAAAATAATGGCTTCATTAAACATGGGATGCTGAATTTAAAGCGTGTTCTGCTCTCCTTGCACATCCCTCTGCAGTTGTGGGCTGTATTTCCTCAACTTGTCAACTGACATGGCAGATCACTGTTTGCCAAGGCAAATTGCTCCAGTCTCCAACATTCCCAGGAATACTAAAACATGTTTCTGATCAGAGATGCCTATCTCCCTCAAGTTGCTCTTTTTATCAGTAACAAGGCATTTCTGCTCTTACTCACTTTGGGATTTTGACACCCACCTGCCAAGGTATTAGTAGGAAGTTCATTGAACTATAGCTGTTCCTGCTGTTTATATTCATCCAGCCAGCTGGCCGCTGATAGCCATCATTCTACGCACTCAATGAAAAGTTCCATGTACATTTCATGATTTAAAATCATGTCATGTGCTTTTTCTCCCTCCCATCTCTCTTGGTATTTATGCTTTAATATATTTTACTTACCATTTGTGGATTTAGAATGGATGGATTTGAATTTTGAAATAACTATTTATAAGGTTTTCCATAGGTTTCATCATCACCATTTCTTAAAGTTGTTTTCAAAGACTTACGGATTTAGCTACAAAACTGCCACGTCTAATAACTGTTATTATTTATTTTCATTTTACCAATGGTGCACCCAACTATCGAATGACTTGCCAAGATCACGCACAGCAGATTTAGTGTAGAAACAAGCGAAAAAACCTCACAGTTTTAATTTGTGTTTTCATGTTTAACCTTCAAAGCAGACACCGTATGCTTTGGAGTGATGGAACTACAAACTTAAAATTGAATATACAAGAGCTACTCACTAAAACAGAAGCCAATAGCATCTTTACAATTTCTGTCAGAACTTCACCATCCTGCCAACAGCTCTTGAACTTCCATTTAAATATTTGGCAGTCCAAGACTGGTTTTTTCCTCTCTCTGTTGCTGCAAGATGGCATTCAAGCTTACTACTGAGTAGAGCTGCAGTCTCTTAAATTAGGGAATCTATTTTGCTTCCATAGGAATACTAACATATACTTCAAAGGAAAAAAACCAAACAAATCAACTACAACCACAAAAACAGCACTCAAAAAAAATCGACAAAAAGATAAAAGCCCTCCACCTCTGGTTGAAGTTATTAATTTAATTATGGATTGTATTTACTTGCCATTTTAAATTTTTGAACACTTTTCTGCAATTCTGTTCTCCTTTTTCTCCTCTTTTAACTTTCTAATTTTTCCTTCAATACTGTGAGGAAGAAGTAGAAGTTATGTGAGGCCAAAGGAACAGGCAGAGATCCCCACTGTCCTGGAGCAAAGGTTGGGCAGAGAAGTGGAGGCCTGGAAGGGTCTAGGCTTACATTCAGCATCTCTTGCGTCTTTGTGAAGGGGATGATGAAGGTCCTACAAATCTTAGAAGAGAAGAAATCTGGAGAAATGCCATAGCCCAGGGATAGTTACGTTACTAAGACCTTTTTTTCAAATGCTGCCTTCAGATGCTTTTCAGTAAGAGCAGGAGCTCCTTTGCCTCAGTGTGCAAGGGCAAAAGGAAAATTATGTGACTCCCAAATATTTCTTCTGGCCTACACATAAAACATACCTGGTCTTTCCCTAAATTATACTGCATAGTCACAGGCAGCAAAAAAAGAAGACTTAATATTGTAACTGGGCTTGGCTTTGGGACCTGTCAGCAGCAGAGGTACTCCAGAATTTAGGCTCTGATGTTAGAAGAGCCCCATATTCTTTAGGATGTGGAGTCCAGCACAACAACTTTTGAGATTCTGTCCTCGATGGAAAGATTGTATAGTGTGTAGTTTAGAAATAGAATCACAGAATCATTCATCAGCTCAGTTTACCTTGAAGAAGATACGCCAAGTCACTGAAGAGTTGTTCCCAAATAAATAATGACCAAGAAAAGGCAGCCAAATGTGACCTGTTAATTTTCTTGTGCAATAAATGCATCTGAGCATTTAATCTAATATAAAGGCCTCCTGTGATACAAGATTAATGACCTGTATTATTTATTTTTTAAGGTCTGCTATAAATTAGGTGCATCAGCTGGATGTTTTGGGTTTTTCTTCTAAAGAAAAATTATCTGGTTTGGAAATTTAATCAAGCCATTGAGTTTAATTATCATCTCATTTCTGAAAGATACACAATTGAGCAAATATTTAGAGCGGATTTCTAGGAAAAAAATATGTTAAAAGTTTTCTAATCCTTTGCTTAATAACTTCCATGAAACATGTGCTCCATTTAGCTTGGAATGTCTGGTTTTACAATGACCACAATGCATTTGGAATGCTCTCCACAAAACTGAAAATATGACACTTTAATGACTATAAGTTACAGTTATGCCATGCAGTTCTGCAACTCTTACTGTACAGTTCCCTAAGTGCTTAATCTTGGGCATTTACCACTGACGTCAGTGGGAACTAACTGCCCAAAATCTCCTTAAGCGCTTCTAGATGTGTGGTATACAAGCTTATATTTTACATTTAGTTTGTGTATGTTTATTTTCTACTCAATTTCAAAATAATGCCAGGTAATGTGGAAGTTTTGCAGCTTAGTAAGCCATTCACTTGGGAGCAAATTGAATTTCAGCCATTTAGTCTTTGAAATCAAAATGGAAGAGATAATAGTCAGTCTTGGGACCAATAGTTTCTGATCAGCAGTCTGCTGTACTCAGCAGGACATTTGAATACGTGTTTCTTGAAGAACATTTCCTATCAGTTCCTGAAGAGCTCAGCTCTGCTTCTGTCACAGGCCAGGGGGAAGCTGCTGGTCTGGGAAGCACAGAGCTCTATGTACAAGAGGTTGCCAGGTCTTATGGTCCCCTTTCTGCTGCTAAATAATTTTCAAAGAAATATAAACTGTAGCATCTGTGTAGGAAGGATGCAAAATAAGTTAGAAATATTTAGAAGGAACTATGAGACATTGAGGATTTACACATTGAAAATACTTATGAATCCATTTTGACATTCAGTACATAACCTCTTATAAAAAGGAAAAGGTAGGTGTTTGTAGGTACTTGTATCACAGAATCACAGAATATTCTGAGTTGCAAGGGGCCCACAAGGAACATCAGGTCCAGCTCTTAAGTGAATGGCCCATATAGGGATTGAATTCACAGCCTTGGCATTATTAGCACCAGGCTCTGACCAACCAAGCTATGTATGCATATGTATTAAATATTGTCATATTTAAAGATAAGGCTGCATATCAGTTACACAGTAAATTTTCTTTGTTTTCATTCTTTATTTGCCTATTCCTACATTGATTTTCATATTCTTTATAATAAGGATATTACTTTGAACATTTGGTGTGTTTGCTTCCCAGAGGTACCATTCCTTTTACTATTCTCAGAGCATATTCCACTCCAAGTTTTGCTTTTGTTTATTGATGGAATGTCATGTATTAAGGAAACACAACATCCTTTATCCTAGCTTAATTACTGTTTTCAGTATTTTTTTCATCTTTTTAATACTCAGTACTAATCAAAGCCATAAATCAATAGACTGCAAAGAGCATCTAGTAATTATCTTTTCTCAGTGTTGACTTTTACTTTTCCACTTTTCACTTCTATTAGTAACTCATACAGTTTCTAATAGTACCTCATAGTGCATTCAAATAAAGTGGCTACACAGGAACATCAGGGTTCTTCTGATCACTTTTTTTTGCTAGTCCTTATACAAGCAACTTCACATGTTGATGATCATTGTGCACAGCTATATCTACGGATGTTAGTCTAAATTTGCTTTCCTTCCTCTGTCAAAAATCCTAGTGGCTCCAGTAGTAATTTGTTTGTTAGGGTTTATATCTGTCCCTGATGGTGAAGCCTGGAGTCCCAAGAGGAGGAAGGCATGTGAAGCTCACAGAACTCTCCAGCCCAGAGGGAAGATGGGTCTGGTCACCCAGGGCGTGACACAGCTCTTGGGAGGCAGGTGACTTCTTTTCCCTGAGTCTGATGGCTGTGGCATGATGATGTGGGGCCTTCCGAGGTTGCTAAACCTGGGGGCTAAAACTCGTGTTGAAACAAAGGCCAAATCATGTGGTATCATACTGTGGTAGGTATTTACTGCCTCAAAACTCTGCATGGGCTGCAGGATCAAGTTTCAAGGGAGAAAATCCCCTACTTGCTTATACATCTAATTGGTTTCTCTGTAGCAGGTGGATACCTTTTGTGTTTGGCATGAGTTATATGCTTAGCATATAAAAGAAAATAGAGGAACAAGCTTAAATTGAAACAAGATGATTGGGGTTTACTACTCTTAAAATACTGTTCTCCTATTTGGGGAAGCAGGAACTGAAGAGATTGGGAATGCCTAATGACTTTTCATAAATAGACCTCATTGGCAGATATGCCTATGTAATTTCCTGCTCTTGAGAGTTTTATGACCTCTTCAGCCGTGAGTTGCTGTCTTTTACTGCAGCCCTCCATCTGCTGAAGAGAATGAATCTTGCAAGAAATAGTTGTAAGAGAAGGAGCTTTGTTGCTCTCCCTTAGCAAACTATTACCAACTTCCTCAAGATTCTTCATTAGGACACCTGAAGTGATGCATTTTTTAAGAGGGTTTAATTACAGGTCTAGTGAAATGTGAATAAAGAAGGAACTCAGCAGGCCAACAGATGTTGAAACAAATTATACAAAGTGTTGTTGAAAGAGGAGCCTTTTAAAACATACATACTCCAAGATCTCTTACAAGTTAATCCAACAGAGCAACAGTTACTGTTTTCATCCCATAATGATAATATAAATCAAAAACATTCTCAACTGAATACCAGTCCAGGCTCAATCTGTATTTTAATAGGTGAGTTGTTTGTTTTGCAGATGGTTTTGTAAAAAACATGTTTTTGTTGTTTCTTCGGTTTTTTAAAGATGAATGAATCATGAAAATATATTCCTTCCAGGAAAAATAAAATAATAAAAATAAGCTTTCACCTTTTCACTCTTGGATTTTCAGTGTTTCTTTCTAGGAAAAAAAAAATCTGTTTTTTAAATTTAGTAATACATGACATTTTGTCATGTATCTCATTGCCAAAATGAGAAAAACAGTGATGCAGTCAATTATACTCAGGCTTTAGACATTTGGAAACAATTATTTTAAAATTTCAGTTATATACTGACATAAAGATTTTGCCCTTTTTTTTAAGATCTAGGTGACTTAAGAAAGGGAAAATTAGTTCTTTACTGTTAATGAAAAAGGTTTGTGGTAGATCTTCTTTTACTTTTCTTCCCAAAGGCATTTGTTACTGTATCCCACAGAAGTTGCTGGCTCAAATAGGGAAAATGGTTACTAACAGAAGAATTGTAATGGACATGACAAGACTCTGGGAAAGAGAAAGTAGAAGCAGCTTCTCTCCAAGCAAACAGAAATTCTCATAAGTTGGCTTTGGGAACTGGTCTTCTTTAGTATTTCCATAATAAAATTGTCATAGAAATGGGAGTATGGTAGTAAATTCTGCTGTTGTACTGATGATTCCTTTTAATTTGTGTCAGAGGAGGACTAATAATTCCTGTAAAAAAATAGTTAGGAGATGGTGAAGTATGAAAAAGGCATGAAATATAACATGGTCAAAATTCTCCCATTTGGAGATTGATTGACAAAATTTCTGCTTCTAAACTGGAAAAAAAACCCTTAATCTCTGCCTCTTTAATGGAGAAAAGACTGGACCATAAAAATGTGTGATAGAAGTGGAAAAAGCAGCTGTACTACTAAAAGATATGAGAAGCAGCTTTTTCAGCAGTGAGAAAGAAGTATGCTGATATAACTGAGCATAAGATATTTCATAAAGTTCTGATCATTCACTTACTATAAAAAGTCATTCAAATTGCAAAAGATGCAGAGGAAGCCTATTTGGGATGAAAAGGACAAACCATTCTCTGTGAGGTAGGATAAATTTCTTTAGTGTCACAAAATAAAGTCTGAAAGAAGTTGTAATACTGTTCTGTAATTATATTACAGGAGAAAAAATGGAGGAGATATTTGAGGTAAACAGCAAACAGATATATACTGGCCCTGAATAAATATATGCAAATACAAAGATCAGTAACTAGTAGAGCAGAGGGGTTCTGAATGTGGTTCCCTTTAAAAATCAAAGAGATTTCTAATGAGTGCTCACCTAAAATTTATGAAATATTATATAGGAGATACACATCTGCAGGGTACTGGTGTCCTCTGTCTGGTGTTACTGCTGCATAACTTCACCTGCTCCTTTTGGGTCCTGTAGTGCAATACTGCAGAGGAAAGTGTTTTGTCCATCTCAGGAGGTAATGAAGGAGTCCTTCAACACTGCTCAGTCAGTTTTCCACAGATTAACCCCTTCAGGAGCAGTGCAAGGGAAAGCTGTTGCCCAAAGTCTGTGATTGGAGATGTAAGAGAAGCAGACATGTTCACAGGCAATCCACTTTTTTTATATGTTCTGGCCTTGCAATTTCCATTTTGCTGTAATCTGAAAAGACACTTAAATCATGTGTGCTAGATTCTAAAACAAGTGCCACAGCTTCTGCTGCCTGGAGAGCATCCCAGTGGGCTTTTGTCCAGGAGACTTGGCTTGCAGTTTCACCAACAGTGCTGTCTGTGGTCGTGGGTTATATCATAACGTTGCTGTTTCTGCTCCAGATCTCCCAGAGAGAGCGGTTTCTCAGCGTCACAGTTGTGTGTCTAACCTGCTGGCCTCTGCACAGCCTTTGTGGCACGGTTGTTTACCTACAAATTTCACTCAAGGTTTTCCCATAATATGATATTATGATAGGTGCTTACATAACCCTGCTGTACTACTTAGCAGCCTGTCCAAACCTTGCAGCATGAATATCAAGAGAATGACTGGTCACTGAGTTTTAAAACCACTGTGGCCCCTGTGTAGTGGAGGATTGAAAATGAAGCATGAATGTGTGAAGGACTGTGTTTCAGTCCTTCACACATTCCCCTGCAGGGATACAGGTATGTCACGCACATCAGACAACCTGTTTCCTAATCCTGTAATTAGGTTGTGCTCAAGTACCGTGTTTAGATTGTGTTGGCTCCTGAAGGTGATGTCACATCAGATATGGGACTAATGCATTGTGTCATGGCAAAGTTGGTGTGATAACAAATAGTGAAATGTTATCATTATTTATTAGTCTTTTAACTAGGAAAAGCAGTTTAAAGCTAATCCAGAAATTTACTGTAATTTAAAAAATCTAAGAATATTAAAAAGAAAAGAAAAAGGGGGGGGACAGGACGGGACAGGGACATCACATCTGTGTCTCCCAGCACCCACTGACAGGGAAGGAGAACTGCCTTTGAAAGGACAAATGAGCCGTGCTCTGCAATTTGAATTTGGGAAACATAGTGAGAGGATTCCAACTCCTTATTCTGTGCCATTCCTCCCTTTTCTGAAATGTAATTTAAGCAAAGGAAAGCAGAAAGACTCAAAATGAGGTTCAGTAGCAAAATTAATCTTGAAAAAGTGGTGGAATTGGTGGCCCAAATTGCTGCTTCAGAGAGACCAAGCAAGTTGGCTGGTCAGTCTAACAAAGTAACTGTAACTGGACGTGCTGGGAGTATGCTGTCTCGCTTTTGTCTTCTTGGAGCTTTTTTCAGTCTTATGAAATCTGTTTACAGGGGACAAAGAGCACTAAACACCTCTTCCATGGTCCAGTGTCTCAGTGTCTTTCTTTAGAGTATCCAAGGGATAACAGGGCTGTACAGGCTAACTTAAAACCTGGAACACAGATTTAGGAATATATGTATGTCATCATCAAGCTAACCTCAAATGCTCTGTGGTGGGCAGCTAAGTAAAAGAGTGTCCATTCCTAGGGTTCACTGAGAGTTTGTAACTTTGGTGTTCTATTGTTAAAACCTGAGTATCTGTGTATCTTACAAAAAATCTGTCTTAAAGACTTCAAGTAACGAAGACTACAACATATAATTTTATCCTACAGTTTTAGGATAGAGGCCAAACCAATTTTCAGGAGATTCACTTTCAATCCCAGTTCTTTCAAGTATTGTCTCTGTAAAAAACCTAACTAAAAATCAATTTCTGTGCTTGGTCTCCAGCAGATTTTAGAACAGTGTTTTCTTCTTTATGGCTCTCGTCTTCAAGGGTGGTGACAATTTTTAATACATTTGCATGATTTCTATAGCAAGGAAGCTTCCAGCCTGGTTCGAATCACAGGGGGAGTGAAATCACAACTGTGTTGTTTGAGCTCCAGGATTCGGGGAAACTGTTATTTATGTTGCCTATGCTTCTCCACACACAGATAAAGACATATGTCCAAAGAGTTTCGCAAGAAAGAGAAAGATGGCTAAGGGAGCTTTTCACCCTGACTCACCAATACGAATGGCACACATTTCTGCATCATGTGAAGAGAAACTGTAAGAGCTCCTCTGCCCTCAGGACTCCCAGAAAAGGCATGTGTTGCAGCAGTTGTCTTAAATGCAATTGTGATTTAGGAATTGATTTTTGGTAGTGCCTCATTAGTATAAATACAGTTTTTTTACTACGTATCAAAAAACATCAGGTAATGGGAACACCTGAGAGAGAACCCAAATTCCCATTCTGTGTACGTTTGCTATTGAATTCTTTCTTTTGCTTCTGACTTGGTCTTTTTCTTTGGTCACTGAAGCACTGATTAGCTGTACAGTATCATATCCCATGTAATCATTAGCATCCAAGCACTGATTTGATTATAGGGCAGCAGATGTCAGAAAAAAACATTATAGTAATAAGGACATGAATTTAGCAGCCAAATTTTGCTATGGCTGGAAACCTCTTTGTGAGGAGCAATTCCTGCAGTGTTTTGCCTGGCATTAGTTTAATGTACTCTTCAAAGTGATTTTTATCAGTAATTGGAGAAAATAGGAATGTAAACTTTTAGATTTTTCTTTGGTGATGTCTCCTGCTCCAGTGTGAAGATTGAGCAAGCAATAAATTCACTCTGGTAAGTGTTCAGGCTTTTTCAATGCTGATGACAACAGGTTTGTGTCCCTGGCTTCATGAAGCAAGCTTTACCATGCAACTGACTCCAAAATTACATGCCACGAGGCTCAAGAAATCATAGTATTTGTTAAGAAATAAGAATACTGGAGTTTTTTATTTGCTTATAGAAGTTCTAAGTTGTCCAGCCTAATTTCTTTTCTCCCCTAGAAGCCAGAGTAAAAGCCACAATCTTTATTCAGTGGCAGGACTTCTGTAATTGGTCTTTTAAAAAATGAAGTATGTGGGAACTAATGGCACTTATCTGTGACTGCCCAGTAGTATATTAAACTTATTTAATTTCTTGCCATTGTTTGGCCTCCTGTGCCCTCTGGGTCTTAGGTACTTCAAATGGTTTGTATTGCTTACCTATTTTAAGGTCTCTCCACAGACTTGTTAGCTCGTAAACTAGACCGTGCCACTTTATATGCTATACCCTAGGCTGATAATCCCTTCTCTAACCCTTCCTTGCTGGTGCTTCACCTTGCTGCAGAGGGAGCTGGTTTTGCATCCCTGTATGATGTATGGTGTGCATTCTGCATAGCTTGGAACTGAAGAATGGCTGAATTCTATCATTTAGGCAAACATTTTGTCAGCCCCTCTGGCTGCAGGACTTAGGACGATGGAATTTTCACACGGTTATCATTTAACTTTGGTAAATGCAGTGTTTATATGCAGCAATAACTGGCAAGTGCTGGAAAGACATCTCTGTCCCTGCAGTCCTCTGACCATAACTTCAGAGCAGCAGTGACAAAGTTCATTGGTGGTGAGGGAGCTTTGAAGGCAAATAATAGGGTTGGCACACCGTTATTTGATGCCATCCGGAAGAGGAACACAGTGTGGGATCTGGTCCTCGTATAAGGAGTATGAGTCTCTTCTAATAATTTGATTTATCACTGGATATCCTTGGGAAATGGCTGCATGGTTGAGAAGACTACAGATTTAATTTCAGTACTGACCCTAGGAAGAAAACAGTTGTTCTGTTTTCTTCTCTCTCTAATCCTGTGGTATCACAGTATTTATGAGTTGAACTTTTAAATCAATAAAATCTGTTTTTTCCCCTCTATAACTTCCATAAAGATATTTCTCACTTTTAGAGAGACCATTGTAATGTGTGAATTGTCAGGCTGGGATATCCTTTGTGAGTCTGGTTTCTGATTCAAATCTCCATCAGTTTAGACCACAGGTTGGGGCTCTCCACACAGCATTGCTGTGACATCTGTGGCCTTCCTACATGTCAAGTCCATCTTTTTCAATGGTCCTTTTAGCAAATCTGCTTGAGTGTAATCTTGAAAACTGTGCTTGAGTTCTGAAAGCTGTGACTATTGTAAGGCTCTTAAAACACTGCTAAGGTATGTGAAAGTTCTGGACAGTTCTTTCAAAAGGGAACTAGGATTTCTTAAAATATTATTTTTTCCAGGCATATGGTTTATATAGTAAAGTTCAATTTGCATGCATGCATATGAATATTAATTTTCCCCAAAGATTGTTTAAGCATTTTATTTTCTTCCACTTTCTTTATTTACATCTCACTGACTGTAACCTTTATGTTGCTGTGTTGGATGTTCTTGTCTAATGGATTTTTTCTGTAGATAACCTGGGGATGAGTATTCAAGAAAATCACTGCTATGATTCTAGGGCTTCAATTATCTCCTGGGGCTCTGCTTTAGGAAGCATGCTTTCACAGTTTTAGCTTTCATGAGAATTTTCCGACTGAATTCTGAGGAACCATGTGGTCTTTTCTGAGCAAAATAAGGAGAAGGTGGTTGTTTTACCATAAGTAACATGTTTAATTTCCTTGTAGTCTATCTTCACTTTACACATGCTGCTCCTCTTGTCATTCATTAATTTTCCTTCTGAGATCCTTGTTCAGTCATTATTTTCTGCCAAGTCCTAAAGGATGTATTTATATAGGGTTTTTTTTTCAACTCGTCCTTTCTCTGAATTAATTATAAATTGAATTATTTGCTATCTGCTTGTCTATGTTCCAAGCAAATGATAGTTGTGTGTGCATTTGATTGCCTCAGTTATTATTTTATGTACTTCAGTTTCTGAAGTAATCATAGTTTGACAAGTGCTGTCCATTCTCCTGCATGTCAAAGGGAAATTACAGAGAAAACATGTTCCGCAAATGAAAGTGCTACGTGACTATCCATTTAAGGAACCAGTATGGCTTCTTTCCTTGGCCATGCAGCTATAACAGGGTTTTAGTTAAACTAAAGTAAGTCTCCATAAATAAAGTAGGTATTTTCCTGGTGCAGATTAGGGCAAGTGATGCATATGGCTCAATGTAATGTAATGGTTGTTTTGCAGCTGTGATTAAATTACGACTACTTTTGCAGTTGTAGTATAGGAAGCATTTTCTTTTATGTTACGACGTGTCTTTAATGCTTATGGTTGACAGCCCAATCAGAGAAGCATAAATTCAGATGGTTACAGAAGAGTATGAGCTATGGTGAAGTAAACTAGGGTGTCTCTCTCTAGCCTGCGAGGTTGCTGTGTGGGATTTGCCTTCTGCATGTTTGTTCTGTCACTGGCCTCTTCACTAAGGCTCACAACAAACAGAGTAGCTGAGAGCATAGAGGGTGGTTTTGGCTCATGTCTTAAGAGATATTTAAGGAGGTTACAACAATGGGATCTAAATAATTTTGATATCTAAAGATCTTTCAGGATATAGGTATTTCTCTTTTTTCTTTTTTTTTTCTCAATACATGTTTATACAGAGAAGTTCATCAAGAGAGATTTAGTGCTGAGCGCTTTGATTCCAGTCCAACATAACCTTCAAACTTGTACTCAATTGTCAAGCTCTCGGGTAATCCCATTGAAGTACCTGTGTGAGTCCTTGGCTGGAAGAGAATAGATTTGGCATCCTCTAGCCTGCCACTGTAGAGAACCACTTGTCTAGCCAGAAATTGCTCATCACAAGCACACAAAGAAAAAAAAAAGCCCTGTGATTGCCAACTCTTCTTGTGTCCTCTGAGTAACTGAATAGTTTCTGAACAGTAATGATATTTCATATCTGATGACCCAGAATCCAGGGGTTATGTCACCATTACTAAACAATTTCTCTAGTGGGGGAGCATTGAGTGCTCACCAGTGTGTGCTGATTATCTTTTTGGGTCAGTGGCTTTGGGTAAGTTCTTTCAGATTCATTGAAATGTTGGCAGTTCAGTCGCTTTTATATAAAACAGTTTTGTGCCTCTCCTCCAAATGAACAATTGGGAAGCCATTGATTTCACAGCCTGTTCACTTTAGTGAACCTGATGGTAGATGAACAGAAGGAATGCACTAGGTAAACGTTTTTTATCCAAGGTCTCAGTAAGCATTTCACATAGCTTAGTGAACAGCAGACACTGTGCTCTGCCCAGTCTGGACATGTTGCCTGTTTGGGCATTGTAGGTGTCAGAGCTTTGGCATCTTGTAACTCTTAAACAGATTACTTGTAAAGCTGAGCTATAGTTTATTATGTTTTAATTATCTTGTGCCACACTGCTGGGATTTTTCTCTTCTCAATCTTGAGCCACAGAATAGAAGTGGAGACAGAAGTCTGTTTTCTGGTATGCTTTGTGCTGCCTGGAAAAGGATGTTTATTGTTGTTGCACATAAATAAATAAAGGAGGGAGTGTTTTGACTGTCTACATTATCATGAATGAAGATGCTATATTCTGTAGCCAGTATTTTTGGGTTGAGTACACTCATATTCCTAGGAATGTGTTAATTATTTCATGTTTTGAATCCCCCATTTATGGAAAAAAGCAGCATGCTTGCCTTCTGATGATAATGGACTTTTTGCATAGCACCCAGAGGAAGCATTGCTTCAGTTCTCAGGTCTGATGTTTCATAGATGTCTTCCATGTTGTTGGGGAAAAGAAGGGACGGATAAGAGAAAATGCCAGTAGATGTCTGCAAATTGTGACCCAAATTCGGTGATTACAAAGGCCAAGACAGGTGTGGCAGTGTGAGACAACAGGAGGTACTTTGTGGTTTGGGTTTCATAAAGCTTAAGTAAACAATGGCCACTGTGTTTACCTGGGAACTAGTTAGAAAAATTATATGTAATTCCAAATAACTGTAGCTGAGTTGTGTCTGCTTGTTGCTGTTTTTTCCTTTCAAATGGATTTAATTAATGATTTTATTATTTTCTTTCAGATCTTGGTCATGCACCATAAAAGTAACTGGGCTTTTTTCCAGTGGCTTAAATGTGACCTGCTCTACAATTAGCTTTAAATTAGCAGCCAAAATAAGGCAATCAAACCAGCACTGGAGACTGAAGTTGTGCTGCCTTCAAGGGAGATGTTAAGGATCTCCTAAAAGTTTTTGTTGAGGGATGACTTTTACCCCACAAATCAGCCACCCAACTCTTCCATCTTTCAAAGTACAGATGGATGCTGAAATGGATCCAGATAAACCAGATAACATTTTACAAACTCACTTATGTTCAGCCTCCTGTTCTTACCATCATATCTGCATTTAGTCCTATTTGTATGAGAGCTTTTTTAAGGAAAAGACTCAGTAAACTCTTCAGCAATCTTTGTTTATGTCTGTGGGTGATATTTCATACACTGTAATTCCTTGGACACTACTAAATTAGTATTATCCAAGATTGGAATTGTTTATCAGGCCTCCTAGAGCCCTAGCTGTAGTAGTTATGGAAAAAAAAAAAAAAAAAGAAGGAGAAGACTGCTTTGAGGTGCAAGCAGATTGAATATCTGATTTCTTTCTTCTGTGTTACTCCCAGTGATCCTGATGATCAGAATAGGATAACGTGGGATTTTGTTGTGTGCCATGTATTGGAGTGGTAGGGGGCAGGGTAAAGACCTTTTTTGCAATAATCGTTAACTGAACAATTATCAGACTTATTCTGTCTGTGGGATGATGTACTGCCACATTCATGCTCTATTCTGGATCCTTTTTTCCCCTTTACATCTGCACAGAATTCTTGTACACATTTTATTTATAGAATTTCCTTTGCCACTCAGATATTCAATGAAGAGGGAAAAGAAATTCAAATCAAACTTTGCATTTGTGGGTTTGAGGGGCACAATAAATAAGAAGTTGATTTTTTTGTAATTAGTGTGACTTTAAATCAGTATAGATTTTAAAAGTTTGGGTAAGAAAATATATTAATGTGGAATATTCTGATTAGTTATTAAGATTTTTCTGTTTGCCATAAGAATGGTTGAAGACTGGAATAGGATTTATGGAGAAGTTGTGGTGCCTCTGTCCTTGAAGGGGCTCAGCATTCACTTAGACATGGGCTTGAGCAGTCTGTTCTAAACAGACCTGTTTTGAGCCAGGTTTTGGACTAGATGGTCCTGAAAGTCCCTTATGACTTCAGTTGCTGTGATTCTGTGATTCCATTCATCATTTTGAAGAAACTCACTGCTAACCATGCTTTCTGTGAAAAGGAGTTCTCTCCCTCTTCCCTTTCCCACGATGTGGTGAGATTACAAAGGTTTCTAGTAGAAGCTGTGTTAGCACACATTTATAAAGAGTTACTGTCTCCATAAAATCTGAGAAATTATGTCCTTCTTACTAAATTATTAAGAAGGTTACTCATTACTCAGGGATTTATCTGAAACAATGAAAGGAGAAGAAAAAATATTTGTAAGACAATGAAAATAAAAACTGAAGTGAGACAATCTTTCTGTAAATGCTGTGCAGTCGATAAAAAGGAGTTGTAAGTAACATTGCACCTCTAGTGATTCTGTCACTGAACAACTATTATTTAATGAATCAATTTGACCCAACACTTCAGAATTTTGTTTGCAAAATGTGTTTTACCAGGCTGTCAGTTAACTTGGGAAGAGGGAAGGAAAAATGCCCTATATTTTTTTGGTGGAAAAACAGAAATAACAGCTGCAGTTACAGCTGGTGAATGCAGTAGGTAGCCATAACATTTTCAAAATGAGTGAGCAGTTCTGGACACAATGGGGCAGGTGCAAGTCAGGCTAGAATGAAATCAAGTCAAAGGAGACCCTTCAGCTTCATAAATTAGGTGATTATTTCTGTGATGCATCCTGTTCAAGGATATGATTCCTCCAGATTTAGTTATATTTTCACAGATTACTGACTGTGTCATGATAGTGCACTTTAACTCTGTTTGGGAGCAAGACCAAGGTTAAATGGAATCGCCTTTGCAATCACTCTTTGGTCTGTTGTTGGCCATATGTATGCCTAAATCATCTCTGTAACATTGCTGATCAAATACAATGAAACAATTACAGGGTGCATTCCCAGGTACAAATTACTTTCTATAGACCCCTTGTGTTAAGTTCCTCTGAAAATAGCCCAATTGCTTGGTCCTGTTCCAGCTGGCCTGGCTCAGGACTACTCAGTATTCTGGGTTTCACTTGTATCTCACTTGCAGCATCCTTTGGAAATGAGTAGCAGATGCCCAGTTTGATGGTGCAGGTCCTCTGATCATTGAGCACATATGCTCCTTTGTCATTCTGTCTCAATAATTGAAAGTACTGTCAGATGAGGAAACAAAACAAAACCCTGCTAAGATCCTAAGGAAAAATGGTTTCTGCCTCACCTGCTGGATGATTTTTCAGTTTACAAACAGTTCCTCTGCACATTTATAATCTTCTGTCTAGAGGAAGTCTGTCAGTATTGGTAGCTCTTGGAATTGCTTCCTGAGTGCCTCAGCCCACTCACCATTTTTTCCTTTGCTGTTGTGTTGCATTTCATGTGGAGAATGTTACAGTTAGTAATCTAACTTCTTGGTTATGAAGAATTTTTTTCTCACCTCCTTGACTTTATGGTGACATTCATGACATTCATATGTGTAGTTACTGTCTGGCCATTCAGTTCTGTACTATTGAACAGAAAAATGGTGTTGGTGGAATAAGAAGGTTTTTTTGGAGCTCTCTTTACCAAAATTTATGGTTGGCATCTTTGTCAATTGCCAGCCATGTATTTCCATTTGTACCCACTGAAATGGAAACTCGGGTTTTATGATGATGCATGTTTATATATATATACTTTTTTTTTTTTACTTCAGTATAAAGATATATGTCATTTGAGATTATTTCAGCTTTATCTTTCAAAACCACCAGAATTAAGTCCTTTACCCACTTGGATGTGTGCAATCAACAAAAAAAGCAAGATGTGCTGCACATCATTAAAAGGTTGCTTATATCTGCTTTCATCATACAGCATGGAAAATTTCTTGCAGCATCTATCAGAAAATACTTCACAGCTGATTTTCCATGGCATGTCATACCATATTGTTAGAGGAATATCTTGTGCATTGTGACGCTCTGAGGCAGCACAGGGTGCAAAGGAATGATTTTTACAGAGGACAATAAAACAGAATCTTTCTAAAGTCATTTAACATGATAGGAACTGAGACAGCAGTTTCTATTCCTTATTCAGTGGCAGATAATGCAGAGCAGGGTGAAACATGGATAAATGAATGTTAATTTACAAAGTTTTGACTTGGGGGATTTAACTCTTCTATCAAAGAGATTTGCAGAAGTTACTAGTTAATGAGAAGTGATGGGACTTGAAGTGGTGTTTGAAAGAACTGTGGGAACAAAGAGACTCCATTGCAGAGTTGATAGCAGTTTGGGGAGATGAATTATGGGAACACGAAAGGTTTGATGTTGGAGGATATGAGATGAATATTTTTCTGGTAAAATTAATTGGTTCTGAAAGATTCGATAAATGTGATCTTTTAGAGCTTTCTTGAATCTGAAGAGAGCTGTTATCTACAAGGAAAAATGTGTGGTGATGATGACTATTAGAAATTCTATTTTTACAGTTAATTTTTTAAAAAGGAGTCTAACAAAAAGAAGCAAACTGTGTGCTCATAACTTTGTTGTTCTGAATTATACATCTTTTTGTGATATATAAATGTAATGGATAGGCTTAAAAGCATCCCTCTTCCTTTTTTGAAGTGCATTCTGATCATTTCTGGGTTGGATGTAGGGAGACACTTATTTTCAACTTCAAAAATAGTTGTACAGAAAAGGCAAGGACCTTATCAGCTAGGATCTGTTCTTATTTTACCTCTACTGATTCAACCGTCCTCAGGCTTTTAAGAGATTTATAACTAGACACTTGAGAAATGCTATCAAAATATGCAGTGAAACAAGAATAATAATTACCATGAGAGCAACAGTGGAAAGGCTTGTTGCCAGTTCCACAGACATCAACTAATCAGAGTAATTTAAGTCTTGGACACATTTCAGAAAGGCCATTTATATAACGACTCCAAGTGAACTGTCTAGCTTAGGAGCTCTCCCCTCTGTTGCTAATTTATCAGCTTTCATTCTGAGAGAAACAGAAGATACTGCTAATAGTTTTAAAGAATTCTGTAGTAAAGGCCACAGATGAAATATAGAGCTTTTATTAGCCAGAACTGTGATTTTCTAACTAATGGAGGGATAGTTTTTGTTTCTCACCTATGTGTCATGCTTGACAGTAATAATAGCTTGTGTTCCACATTCCTCTTGTTCAGAAAGTCCTTTCTGCAAAGTTCAGTGAATGGCCTCAAACAGCGGAGATGGTGTTGATGAAAAACACCCTTTCAATCATTCTGAAACATTCCATAATTACATGCCTTATTTCACAGAACCTCTCATCTGAAATGTCTTTAGGCCCTCTCCACACTTCAATTAAGAGTATTCACACCAGAGTAGGATATGTTAATGAAATTACTGACCCATCCGTCAGGCCTTTGCTACAAGAAAGATCATTTGAAGCAATCAGTTTTGTTTGCATGAAGGTTGGGTCCCACGAACACAGTGATACCAGGCAGTCCAGCCCAACAGACTAAGGACTTCGAGCAAGAAACATGCATTGCTTTGCCCAAAAAATATGTCATGAATAGTTTTGTATTATGCATGTGTTAACTTTACGACCAAACAAATAATAGACTTTTTTGGAATCCGTTGTGTAACTCATATGAACAGCTGCATTGATACCAAGCGGATTATCCACAACAAGGAACAGCTACAATTCCGTGCTTATACAACGTTAGAAACATTTTAGGCTTTTAAAGGCAAATATTATCTTAAGTTGCACAATAGCAAAGGTGGTAAGGGCAAACTGTCATAACATTCCTTCAGCAATGAGAGGTTTAGTACTTATTGTATAACACGATTTTAAAAAGCAGGAACATCACTTGGGTGACAGTATGTCTGGGGGGAGGGGAAGAGTTTAGGATAAAATGGAAGGGAAATAGGTATATTTTGTTCTGTAGCTATAGATTCTATAACACTGAAAAGAAACTTACAGAAAAGAGCAATTCCATGATATCAGCTGAGGAATACTGAATTTGCAGATGAAGCAAAGGTGAGAGGATTAAAAGTACACTGGAGGGTTGTATTTGGGATGATCATGACAAATGAGAGCAGCATTCTGAAAGAAATAGAAGCCAATTCTATGTGAAATTATGCAAAACTGTCTTTCTCAGAATAGTGACTGCAACATTACAGGAGTGAGAAAGATGGGTGAGGAAGAGGATTCATATTTGAAGTTCAAAAGGCTAAAATGGATGCTAAGAAGAATAAAAAGAAGATAAGGCTCTCTATTCTCTTCTGAGCTCATGCAGTCTCAACAGAAATGATGCTTGCACATTGTATCCTTCAGGAGGGATGTAAGCCATCTAACTAGACCAAAGGAGAGAGCAAAGAAGATGTAGCAAATGAGATTTACATGTCTGGAAAGTGGAGGGAAATGTTAAAGGGGCTTGGTTACTAAAATGACATCAGACTGAAGTGGACCACAGAATTATTTTTCAGGTGCTTAAAACATAGTTGCAAAGGGAAAGGCAACAGTTTTCTCTCCCTGTCCATTGTGGACAGGATAAGCAGTGCAGGACTTAGATGGCAGTAAAGTAAATCAGACTAGGGAGTTAGAGAAACCCTTGTGACTGAATGAGCAGCTTAAGCTCTACATTAAATTACTTAATTACATGGAAAGTCTCCACTGGTAGAGGTACTTGAGAATGTATTAAGCAAATATCTGGCAAGAATATCTGGGGTTTAATTCAGTCTTCTTTCATGCAGAAGGATATCATATATTTCTTCTTCCTTAATTTTCTAAGCATTCTGTGAAATACATAAAAAGATACTCACTTTGTCTTTCTCCAGAGAATCATTTATGTTTCTCAAATAATTTCAGTTTGAGACATTTTGGTTGATTTTAGTGCTGAATAACTACTGCGGGCCAAATCTTGACTGTTGTTGCTTAAATGAACCCTGTGACTGAGGCAGAGGAATCCATGACATCATCTCTGCAGACCCAGGGCAAAGATTAGTTGGAACAGTTGCATTTGAGTTGATATCCCAACAGCTGAGAGTGAAGTATGGGCCTTTGCTGTAGAATCTTGTGAGACAAAACTGGGAAACAGTTTTTATCTGTTTGTCTTTCTATTTTGAAATGTCAGCTATGGCAGTCTGAGTCTGTATGTGCTGTCAGAAAGGCCTTAGGGTAAAGTTAGGGTTCCCCTGAGTCAAGAAACTTTGCCAATGTCTTGCAGGAGGTCAAGGCTTTGTCTCCAGTCTTTATCTCCTCATGAAATAGTGAGGCCTTTCTTCATTTGTGTTCTTGCCTTCAGTATTGTAGATGGAAGTCCAGGGACTTTATAAAACCTAAGATTCATGGGAATTTTTCTTAAAAATAAAAACAAATAAATCAGAGCTGGAGCAGTGTTACATGAATGGGCTCCTGAGAGCTGGCTAGACTAGTGGCAAGTGCCTTGTGCTTATTTGTGATACGACCTAACTCTGGAACTCAGATGTTCAAAGGTGCCAGACGTGTTCATGCCTTTTCCTCAGAATAGTAAATAACAGATATGTTTGTGAGTGTCCTTCAGATGTTCTGAATTCCAGATTGTGTAATCACCCTGAGTTTCAAATTTGAGAATTAGAGCACATGTTGCAATTACTGCTCTGGGATAATTGTTGTTTTGTTGAACAAGAATTTTTTTGCTTTTGTTGCTCAGCCAGTCCTGAAGCACTAACTCTTTAAATAACAAATAAAATAATTGAAATCGTATTTTATTTAGCAAGTGTGGTACCTTGTAAAAACCAAAAGAGTTTTGGTTGGACTCACATTCTGTGCTGTATTATTCAGCACCACTCTGGCTCTGAATTCAGACAGCTGCCCTGGCTCCCAACTTTTACCTGGCAAACATCCTTCCTCAGAAAGCCAGTGGAGGCTGGACAGAGTACCTGCAAATTATTACATGATGTATCTTCTAGATCCAGTTGTGTTTGATTACATAAGAATTTAAGAAAATCCTAGTCTCCCATGAATTAGTAGATTTAAAATTTGTTTATTTTTGAGGGTCTGACTGATTCAGAGCATTTGATAGGACTATCCCAAAGCTGAGAGAGATGGAGCAAGCATCTTTCTTTACAGGTGCATTTAACTTATTTTCTTAATTACTATTTCTTCTACAAATAGTTATAATGTAGGGGTTTTTGTCTGCACTTTGATGATACTAAACAACCTTAAGTTAAAACTTTTTCAAGTCTTTTCTAAATGTATTATTTTATTTTTTCATCTTTAATCCTCCCTCGAACTCTTTTTATTCTTTTATTCTTTTATTATTATTTTTATAAACAAACCCATTTTTCCTCCCTCAAAGACTGGTGGTTAATTATGTTAGTATGTTCATCTTTTGAAAATGAATCAGAATTTGTGTTCTTCTCAAGAAAAACTATAATCTAAGCAGATTTTTTTCTCTATGCTATTCAAGACATCGGGAGTAAGGCATAGAGTAAAATCTCTATGCTGTTGTTATGTCTGGCAATGCAGTGTAAAGCATACAAGGAGTGTCTTGTCAGCTAGTTAGTGGCACAATAATGAAGATATGAAGATATTACTTGCCTTTGGGAGAGAACTTGGAATAAACTCTTTTTTGAAGGAGCTTGACTGGGACATGGCTTCTGAAAGCCTGAGCTAGTAAACCCACCCCCACCATGTCCAGCTGTACTTCATCTTCACGCTTCAAAATCTTCTCCTTCCCATTGAAATAATTTCTTCAGACCAGACAGGGAGCATGTACTGAGATATATTGCATTAGTAGAGGTGGTTTGGGGTTTGTTTTTTTTTTTGTTTTACTTACTAACCAGTATTATTGGTTTGATATATTAAAAAACTTGCATGTAGGTTCTTAGACCTTTCCAGCACAGGGCTCATTTCAACCGAAAGCATATGATTATTTTACCTTTTTTTTTTTTTTTCCCCCTAATGGTGGTAGGAATTTTTTTCAAAATCTTTGAAAGGCATTCTGTCTTTTTGGGAGTAGTCTTGACAATAATGTCTATCTAAACAAGTCAGATATGAAAGAAGCCTATTTGCATCCCCTGTGGTGTATGGCAGTTTCATGAAAATGCTATATAAAACTGTGCTGTAATTTGCCAGGCCAAATTGCTCCATTGTTTTTAGGCAGGAAAGGTGGCAATCCGGGAGCATCCTTTCAGATTTCAGTTTTGCCAGGTATATGATTATGAGGAGGTATGATGCTTCCGAGTGGAGAAAAATCAGTTTTCCACCAGAACTGTATTTAAATATAGTATTTAGATAGCAAATCATTCAGTCCTCTCAGAAACACCTTTGGAATGAAGATTCCTACTACTAATAGAAACCAAGCTTTGCAGACATACAAACTTTATCTGCTTTGTTCATGAAAAGGGAGGTCTGTCTGTATGAAAGCAGAGGTCTAAAATTCCCCTCTCTTTGTATCTCCCTCTTCCTAGAATGTTTAATATTTACTCAGAAATTATATGGTATGAATTGGAAAAAACATAATTTTTTTGCATACAGAAAAGAAAAAGTCTTTCACAATTTTCAGTTACTGAAAGATCTTCAAAATAGGCCTTTTTGAGGTTTGGAGAGGGAGGAAGAGTTATTTTATTTTACTCTTTCATCACCACTTCTGTGCAGTTGATAAATGATGGTCATTCTTTGCTACTTCCCATGAATTATTACTTCTGCCCACAAGAGTGGATATAACACAGAAAAAAGAAAAAATAATTTTCTTACCTGTAATTTTGCTTTCTCTCAGTATTGATTTAGTACATAGCAGACTTTCTTTATACTAAAATGGTAATCTATCTTATGTTTGGTCTGGAATAGAATTCCTTAGAGTTTTTTTATTTGTCTGAGTGAAAAAAAGAGCAAGGATCGCATACATATTTGCACCCTGTTGTGTTTCTTTAGTTTGGTTCAAAACTGCTATTTTTGCATAGGTTTTGTGTCTTCTGCTGTGAAATTCCGCTTCTAGGGAAGATCCAATGGTCAATCCGAGTATTGAAACTCAAATAACAGGTTTTTAAAAAGAGATAGGAGAAGTGCACAACCCACCCTCTCATCTAGGTCATTATTATAATGCTGGAATATGCAAGTGGCAAAACCATCATAAGAGAAAACAAAAGATCAAAAAACGAGAGAACCAATTTAGCTTTTCCAATATGAATATGCTATGAAGAAAATTATGCATCTCAACATTAGGCATCTGAAGGATTTAGCTAGTATTAATGCCAACTCCTTGTATGCCAAACTTGATACTGTTTCAATTTCATTGTTTGATAGCAATCTTCATGGGGAGAGAAAAAAATACAGCTCAGAGCAGTGAGATTGTAGACAGTAAAATAAAAGAATGCAGTCAAATCATCTTATGTTTTCACTGAAAATCTTTCTGCCATTTTAATTGGATTTCATTTAATCAATGTTTTTTCACACATTTGGGCTTTGGATGCTAACAAGGTTTTGAACCAGGTTGAATAACTGATGCCTGTACCAGCTGCTAAGGCTTCCTACTTAACCCGTATTGCTATTTGGTTTTGTTTATTTGAACCTATGAAAGCTTCTAATCTGCTGCCTTTTTCAGGGATAGGGAACACTTTTGGATGTGGAAGATTCTCCCTTTCCTAATGGCTGGCAGGAAAAGCTCTAGCTAAAATTGCTTAAACTGATGAGTAGCTCCATCCATATCCATGTTACATTTTGATTTTGAATAGCCTCTGAGGAAAAAATGGGAGGAAAAAAGTGCAGAAGTTTCACTGTTAAAAGACTTTTTCGTTTTTGGGCTTTTTTTCCTTGTCTTTCTATTTGTTTTCCCAGGGGCAAGCTTAAATTATTTATTTTTAAGGCTCTTGCTTCATCTTCCGTTAGATGTTTCTGCTAAAGATGTATTGACATAAACATTTGCATAAATCCCAGTTCAAAAGAATACTTAATTGAGGGAGTTGTTAGAGAAACAGCTGCCAGGTGACATCCTGTCACTGCAAGGCTGGAGAGGCTGGCACACACCTAACATTTTTCCCTTTCTGCCTGTTGTGTATAGACAGCTGAGTTGGCCAGAAATTGCACTTCATGTAGTAGAGAATAAAAGATTGGTCCAGATATTCTAGATAGCCTGAGTGTTACTGACTCCTCATTAATTATTTAGCATGATTTTGCTCACGCACTGTGATCATTCTTCATCCAAAAAAAATCAGGAAGCTGTACAAATCTTACTGATGCACAGAAGCACCATAACATCCCTTTGCATATGAGCAAACAGTGGGGGGAAATAAAGATAATACAGTAATTTTCCGATGTTAGTGTAGGTTCTGTCTTATCAAAATCTGTTACTAAGCAGAGTCAGAAACATTCTAATCACTGATATTTTGTTTCACCTTCAACTAAAACAGTAAAATTAAAGATTTTGGTTTTTGTTTTAAGGAACTGCATTTAATTTTCATTATTGCTTCATGTCTCCTTACTCTCAATTTCATAAAGTATGTGAGGGGATACCAGAGAGGCTATAGGTTTTTTCAGGGGTAAAGAAAGAGATGGGTTCCTTTTCCCCTCTCAACTGAAAAAGATTTAAAAGCATTATGTTTTGGGTTTGTGCATGTATTCCAAGGCCAGGAGAACATTCTGTTTTCACTGATGTAATGGTGGGAGTTGTCAGGGATAGACATCAGCCATTTCTTTTCTATACACTGGTTAAATCCAGGCATATGATGGTACAAGAAACACAGCACTTGTTTTATTAAGTTTCATATTTTATAATATATTTTTGCTATATTCTGCAGGCAATGGCACCTTTGCCTAATATATGGCACAAAGGGAAAGGATTTAGTATAGACCAAGATGATAATTGCCCAATAAAAGTTTCGTTTGCAGCTGGAGCAGTGATTAATGCTTGACAGATGAAACAGAGGAAAGAAAAGAGAGAGAGTGTCCATCAATGCCTTTTAAAGGATAACAAGCCAATATGTTTGTTTTTCAATTTTCAATGCTCAGGATGATGGGAGCAGATACACAGCTGCTAGGTAGTAATGTATTTGTGGGTTATGTATGTCTTTGTCATGAATGACATTGTAAAAAAATATATATAAATTAAACCTTTGGATGTACTTTTGATGAAACAATAAAGGATGTATCATTCTGTCAAGAGTATTTATACTTGTCCATTCATTCAAGGTAGAGTAAAAGATCTGGTTCTTAAATGCACAGTTAAGCATCTAAATTCATGCCATGGTTTTGGTTTGCCTTTTTTAGCTTTTGCAAATCATGTTACGTGTCTGAATTTGACAATGTAAAGACAATATGAGAGATAGCTACAGGATATATCTGCTTTACAAGCAGTATGCTTGAAAGCTAGAAAATTATCTTTCAAAGATGTACACCAGCTAAAACAGGGCTTCATCTGATAATGTTTGATAAAGAAATGTATATATCTCTAAATCAAAACCTTCACAGTAGTCTTAGCTCACTGAATTAGGTGCTGGCTTCTTGGTTATTTTAAAGCAAGGTAAGGACCAACAAAATGCTGAGCATTGCCATCTTTTGACACAGTAAGAGCAGTTGCTGACAAAATCATCCAGGTTCCATTTGAGATTACATTTTAGCCACTCCAGACTTTTCTCAGAGTTGTCCCCTCCATCTTCTACGTGTCAGTGCTCCAACAGCTATACTTCCACATGGGCGGTATGGTGCAGAGTTTGGAAGGAACCTTGGCAGTAAAATGACAGTGATGTTCAGAAGTAAGGGAAAGAGTCGTTATCCAGAGGAAAAATACCATGACATTAATTACTCTCAATGAAGCAGGCTTTCTCCAAATGCAAGCTCAACAGAGTCTTGCTGTGCTTGAAATCCCTTAGGCCAATAAGAGACATGAGCTAAGACTTTGATTCTTACCTTCCTTCTCTTACAATGAATGTAACAGCCCTGATGTGCATTGCTGGGCACCATACACTTCCCAGGGAGAGGTAGTTTAGGACCTTTTTCAGTCTCCTATTTATTTATTTATTTATTTGACATGTTATTTAGAGACTTGACTGGTGCTAATTGGAAGGGACCATCAATGATTACCTAGTCCAACTGCTTGACCGATTCAGGCCTGGACAAATTAAAGTATATTATTAAGGGCATTATTCAAATGCCTCTTAAATGTTGACAGGCTTAGGGCATTGGCCACCTCTCTAAGAATTCTGTTGCAGTGTTTGACCACCCTCTCAGTAAAGAAATGCTTCCTAATATCTTGTTTCACTCCAAAAAAAAAAAAAATGAAAGCTTTATGCCAGTCATCTAAACTGAGCAATATTCTAGTGGTGACTAGTTGTCAGCAAAGTATCCTCCTTGTCTCAATGATGAGAAGGTATTTAACAACTGAAGCAACATTAAATCACCTTGTCATTTTCCTTAGAAATTGATCTAGACTGTGGCACTACATAAAAAAGGATAAGAATATATATATTGATAAAAAAATAAAATATACTAAATGATATAAAAAAGTTTTAAATGGGTCAGAAAAATGTTGTAAGGGTGGTAAAGACTTCATTTTTCAGAAATTTCATCTAGGAGCTCTGAGACAGTTGTGCTGGAAGGACTGTTTGGAGCAGCAGGCATTAGTGAGAGCTAATGAAAGGGAAAAGGAAAAGGAGCTAACAGGTGAAGGAAATTATTCTTCTTGTAGTGTCCCTTGATTTTCGTTAGAAGAAAATAATTAGCAGTGAGGGTAGTAGAAATGATTGGAGTAGGCAAGCTAGATAATTACATGCAGGTAAGAATTTTTTGAGAGGCCTACTCACTAGAATACCTTCTTTAGTGAATATTGCCTTGGTGAAATCTGGGGAATATAAATTCAGCAACTCTTAGTGGTTAAGCAAAACTCCAAAAGAGAAGGTGTGGGTATTAATTTTGCTCTTGAAGACTTGGACACTTTTTCTTAATTTAGCAAATCATAGTTAGGATCCTTTCTATTTTATGTACAGTCTATCAGTTTTCCTTAGTCTGAGTACTGCACCACAGAGACAGACAAAATTTTTTATTGTCTTATTTCATAGTGGTGGGTGTTTGGTCTTCTCCTTACCTGACCTGTGATATGACTGGGACAAAAGCAGAGGGTTCTGAGTTATCTGGGATGCCCATAATTTTCAGTTGCATTTCTGTGCAAAAATCATAACCATTTTATCTGGAATATGATACTTCTGTAGATCCAGCTCATGGAGAGATTTATCTGGCTAAAATGATAGTCATTCAAAATGCCAATCTGTTTTGCATTAACATCTTCTTGAATTCTCTGAAGTTAGCAGCAGGTTTGTCCAGGAAAAAAAGTCACGATCAAACTGGAGTGCCACCTTCTATCCTTGACTTTTGTTGTTTTGTATCTTTTTATATTAATAATGGTGGTGTCAACTGGGGCCATTGTTTGCTGCGCTGTGAAAAATAACAAGTACCCTACTCAAATTTAATTATGTTTTCCTATTGAAGTAGGTAAGGAGATGATCGATATGAATGGGAGAGTATACAACACAGTACAATAGTACTTTCTGAAAGGTCATTGTTTTATATTTTTGCCATGTTTTCAAGTTCTTCACAACATAACTGTTGATAATCAGACCTAGTCATCAAAAAAATCCTAGTGCAGAGAAAAAAATTGATTGATCTCATTTAGAGGAGAGAGAATTTTTCCTGAAAATAGGGAAACTAATGAAAAAATAACTTTTTTTTTCCTCTTTTGTGTAGGCATGAAGTAATTATTACCTTACTAAAAAACTTTTCAGCTAGAAAGTTTTTAAAAGTCACATTTCACATAAGAAATGGCAGTTGCTCTGGCATAGCTTGGAATGCCCTTTGGGTATTTTCTAGTTCAGGCATAGTGCCTTAAGCTTACAGTCAAGCTTATTTTTCAAAAGGATTGATGGCTGGGAACTGTTGGGAAATTGCTTTCCCTCTTCTTTATCAGTATAAGGTACAGAATCACCTGCTGTTTAGAATAATTTCCCTTTGGAAATCTAGATGAATAATGGGCAGGGAAGAAAAGCAAGGATTTTACATTGTGCATATATCAAGGCTTTTTCTGTCTTAATAAAATCATAAATATATTGGGTCATTTCCATAGCATGTGAGCTTGAGACCTGACTGCTAGGTCTGTTTGTACATTTGTCAGTCAAAGACTTTGTGCTCCTCAGGATCTTTATTTTATCATGTGTGTCACAGTAATAAATACTATTACTAAAAACCATTTTTGTATTACAAAGAAAAGATTTTCTGAACTTTAGGTATTGCTGCTATTAGTATAATACTGTGTTCTGAGAAGCTAGCCACAGAGCAGTAGTAAAATGGCATTCTGTAGCTTTTCAGCCTTAGCCATAAAGCTCCTCACTTGTACCTGGGGAGCCTGAACACTGTGCTACAAATCTAATTAGGTTTTTGGTTCGTCATATTTTTAAGTAACGTATTGCCTTCTGGGAGGTCCGGGTATTATTTAAATCTTGGCCTAGTTTCCACAAAGTTCTTTTCAGGGAACTTTCTACCCCCTTTTATGGGATTCTCTTTGCACAGGTGCCAGCATCAGCGGGTACCCCAAGGCTTCCCCACTCTCACTGGTATCTCTCCCTGAGCTGTTGGTGGAGCAGGGCAAGCCTGTCTGCAGTTCACAAGTGTCTGCCTTTTAGAAAATGGGATGTAAGCACACCTTTGAAAATGGTGTTGTCTACTCTTCTGGTTTTAGATATTTTGGTAGAGAGAGCAAAAAGCAAAACTGAATGTAGCCAGCTTAGAAGCCTTTGCTACAGGGAGCACTGTTGTTTAGTGTAATGGAAATGAGATTTGGTTGGTACATTTAATGATTTGCCTTTAACTCAGAAAGCAGGCAGTTTATTACTATTTGGCTAATAAGGTAAATACATTCCTATGCTAAATTGGTGGGTAAGAGTGTATTTAGCCTGGATTGTAAGGGCATTTTGATAATGTGAGAGACTCGTGAGGTTAGTCTGTTCTGACACGAATGATTTTGATTGATATTTCTGTAGCTACTGTGGTATGATTTATGTGGCAGTAATGTAAAGGACATTCTACTTCTTTTTGCCAATTGAGTTGCAAGTACACTGTAAGGAAGGCAAATAATTTTAAACTGTATGAAAATAATTATAAAGAAATTGTTTAGGAATGTCCTTCAACATGCTATCTGTTAGCTCAGTTTGCCAAGACAAATAATTTTAGGATATGAAGAGGATAGATAATAACTGCTAGAAAATATTTCATTTTATAATTAGGGAAAAATTTTATCCATTTTATATTTGCT
Source organism: Struthidea cinerea (assembly GCA_013397865.1). Classification (NCBI taxonomy): domain Eukaryota; kingdom Metazoa; phylum Chordata; class Aves; order Passeriformes; family Corcoracidae; genus Struthidea; species Struthidea cinerea. The sequence continues at coordinate 200,840 of VZTI01000065.1, read as the reverse complement.
GGGAAAATAAAAAACACATTATTTGGTAGACATGTTAATGAGGCTGGTCAGAGATACACTTGGCAAAAGTCATGTGCACCTTGGTTAAAAAAAAATTTGGCCATCAGCAGTTGATAAGTAACTGAATTGCAGAAGGTAATGTTCATTCCAACTGGTAAATTACAAGCTTTGGTAGACCTGTGGTACAGCATTATAGAAAAACGCATATACACTGAGAAAGGCATAAATGCATCGTTCATGTGTTTCCAAGGCAACAAATAATTGTTACTGCTACATTTGGACTTACAACTAGTTAAAAAAGCAGGAATTGTAAACATAAGGTGAATTAATCAGCATTTCTGCCAAGTTTGGTTATTCAGTAGGCCAACAAATCTACAAAGGGGAAGATGAAACAAAAGATAATATCTTTAGGGCTTTTATATATGCATTTTCCACTTCTATATGTGGTATGGGACGTGTTACCAAAGGCAGAATTGTTGCAGTCATTGATTTCTTGATCAACTGCTGCCAGCATATGACAGCTAAGAGTAAAAGTTGAAGGATGTATCTTGCCCACCGGTTTCTTCCCAGCAGTGAGGCAGAGTTCTTAGAACAAGATTAAAAGTACAAATATCTAGGTGCTGTGGAAAAGAATAGAAATGTCAACTGTTGAATCAGATAGATTCCGAGTACCTTCATTTTTTAAAATTTCATTTTCACTGAACTCACATCACCAATAGTTGCAAAAAAAAATCCCAAAAAACAACCCAACCACTGAAAAAACTGAATTCCTCTGATAAGACTTCAAACTATGTATTTTGCCACATTTATGGGACTGTTGGGATGTTTAAAAGAAAGAATTCAAGATCTTCTGTTGCAGAGGGTTGGAGAAAGGCGAAGTGCTATGTTGTTCTTGTTTTTGAAGAGTAATTTTGACTAGACTCTGATTCCTAGTTTATTCAGTTTAGGTGAAGTCCTGACAAGTTTGGAGAGATATGGAGAAGAGGGGTAAGTTCCTGGAAATTTTTTTCTCAGCTCAACAGGTTGAACAAGTTGTGAGTGCAGAAGAGTCAGGAGAGCTGAACAGACTGACCTGTTTCATGGAAAGCTGTGCTGGTTCCCTCGGGCATTCTTGGTTGCACAGTGCAGCAGTAAGCAAAAGTACTTTGAAATAATGGCAGGGCATCATTAAACCAGTTAATAAGTCTTCCTAACCTCTGCCTCCAGCGTGTTCCACTGAGAGCAGTGGTTGGAATCACTAGTTCAGAGATTGGCCTCCTTAGGTGAGTTATGATATCAGCACAAGCAATAACACTGCTTGCAGTTGCGCACATGCCCAGCCAGGGAGCTTCTAGGTCTCTCTGACCTTTGCTCTGCTGCACAGGGGTCACAGGCTCTCTGAGGGACTTACAGAAGTTTTAAGAGGAAGAACATGAAGTAGAGTTAAAAACAAGAATGGGAAACTGCAGGGAACAAGTGTGAACCTTCTAAATAACAAAATGGTTGCAAACTTTTCCTTTTCTCTGCACAAACTTGCTCACAAACACATGTATGCCTTGTGGGAATGTGGCTAACTCTATCGCTTCAAAGTTATTACCTGTAAATTTTTTACAGAAAGATACTTACTTTCTTTGTTCTATACTTTGTGAGGAAAAATCTGGGACTGTAGTACAAGACACCCCAAAACTGGCCCTTGCTGTAGGAAGTAGACTGGAAGAATCCAGTCTCTCTAAAGCTGATAACTGAATATTGAAGATAGAACATATTTAGAGCTACAGAAGTCTATCTTGAAAAAATCTGTTGTCATCCTGGACTATGTACTTCTTCTCTTGCATCCTCAGTGGATCCTGAAAAAATGCAGATGCAAGATGAAAAAATGCAGCCACAATATTGTGTGGGAAATACTAGAAGGAAAACCCAGAAATAATTGCAGATGCACTGTGCAAGCAATGCTGCAGATGGGGTGAAGGTAGTGAGAGTTCTCAAGAAAGTGCATTTTTTGATGCTTTAGGAAATAATGTGGAAAATGCACAAGAAACAGTGTATGTTTGTTTTTTGGCAGCTGTGATTTGCAATTCAAAGTGTGTGAAGTGGAGACTTCTTGGCCAAACTAAATAGTGGAAAAGAAATTAAATGAGCGCAGTAAAAACAATCAATAAATTCAGTAACTGCAGAGAGAGGCACACATAATTAGTGCATATCCACCATGTGAACTTGACTCTGCATGGACAGCTGAAGCTGACGCAAGAGATTTTGGGGAGCACTCTGGTGTCAGGCATCCTGTTAATTCCCTTAGATTAATTTTTTCACCTTCTGCACCTTCATTGACCATATCATTTGCTCCATCTGGCAAAGTCTGCACTGCTGATTGTAGAGACTCTGAGCATGCTTTTGTTCTGCTTTTTCCTTTGTACTTCACAGTTTAGTGGCTTACTGCCAAATGCTAAACCTAGAGGCAGAAAAATATGGATATTAACATGGCACAGACTGTGAAAATGAAAATCCATGACTGCTGTGTGGAATCTACATTAACATATTCAGAAGAATATGATAAATATTCTATGATTTTGTGAAATGGTTGCTTTTTTCCATTTACCTTTCTGTGTGTACTTTGTTCTCATTGTCATCAATAGAAATTATGCCTGTGGATCTGGGGAAGACTATGCCAGAACTTTACTGGCTAAATTACGCAACTGATTATCTTGTTGAAAACTTCTTGTTTTGAAGTTAACACTCATCACCCATCTTGAGTTGTAGACCAAGACATATGTGTCCATGAATGAAATTTTAATTGTAAAAGAGTTTTACAGAAATGTCATTTCTCGATCCCACTGTTAGATACAATTCAGATTGCTTCTGGCCCTACAATACCCAAGGAAACCTCTACATGGCCACAAGGTGCACAGCATTTGAAAGGCAAGAGGAAGAGAAAGTTTGTGTGTATCTCAAAGGCAAGAAGCAGTTATGTGGCTGATGCTGCATCATGGTGTGCTGGCGACTCGGCTGGTTTGGGCAAGCTGCTGCGCTTTGTGTAACCCTGCAAACCTGGTCTCAGCAGCTCACTCTTGATAGTCCCACTTGTTTTTGTGACTGATTGCTTATATTGCCAACCATATACCAGGAAGGTACCTGCTTTGTAATCAGCACAAGAGAACTCTTTGGTTTGGAAGCCACAAGTCAACCATCTTTGCTGTGTGCTCTGTTAAAGCACTTGTTGAAACAGCAGTGAGTAATAGGATTGAAGCATTTGGGTTTGCAATAGATTGCAATAGGATTGCAATATGAATTCTTATTTCCAGTATTGCAAAATGCAAAAGGACGTAGTTTTTGTAATCCCATGTCATTTCTTGTTTTTGTATCTCATTTCTTGTTATTGTGTATAAAATGGAAAAAAGTTTATTTTTAAAGATAATTGTCACATTTTGCAATCAGATCATTTCAATGTGAGAAGGAGATAAAAATGTATTTTATTATTGCGTAATTTGCCACAGTGTTTGGTAGAAATTGGTAAATCTGTGGGGGACTGTTGTCCACCTACAGCTTAGCTAAGTCATGAGTATTTCTTGCACAACACAGCACAAAATATGATCAAGGAAACACCTGACCTTAAAACTAAGGCTTTACTTTCTTGCTTTGGGACTGTGTGTGACTATTCTTGAAGGCAGAGGATAGTCCAGACTGCTTTAGATTGTTTTTAGCTTCTCATTTGTAGAAGAGTCTTGCTCTGACTTTAGTCCTTGTGAGCATCTTAGTAGACCCATTGTTTTCATTAGGCTTTCTTATCAGAATAGCAGTTATTTCTGTGAATAAATATTTGCAGTAGTGAGCTCTTAATCACTTGTGCAATTCCAAAGTGTTAATAATGCACAGCATGTTCTGCTTGCAGGCACACTGACGTTTGCCCTCAGCTTCACTGTGAAACTCCTCCACTGCAAGTAGGAGAGACAACGTCCTGGCTTCCGTGACTTCATTTACCCATTTTATATTTCAGAGATGTCTAAAGTGATGCATAATCATAACAAACATTTGTTGAAGCCCTCCCTATATTGAAAGGATTTCTTTGGAATGTTAATCAATGAAAAAAGCAAAACTGGCCTTTGGATTTCTCCAGCACCATGTAGGAGTCATGTGTCTGCATCCTTTTTGTTTTCCATCAATTCTCTGATTGCTTGGCTGGATGGAAGCTTTGAATGAGTGTAATCTGTGGACAATAACAAGTCCAGATGCAAATTGAAAGTTTCTGGTTTGCACTCATGTCTGGCCTGCTGTCTGCTCAGCTTCTTCTTTCAATATTGCCTTCTGTGGAATTGTGTTGCTCACAGTTCTTTGGTAAATATATGGGATGATCGATGGTCCTACTTGTAGCTTTTATAATCACATGACAACTCATTTAGGAGTGGGGATAGTTCAGGTCTCTCAAACAGATGTATTTGAACTATGAGAATACTACCAGTCAGTGATAAGCTTAAGGCTTTAGGAGGATATTTAATTAAAGAATCTAGTAACTCTGAACTTTCAAATTATAATTAAGAACATCCAAAATGTGATTGTTCACAGTATGAAATTTTATTGCTCCAGTTGTGATAAGTGCAGGGAAACCTGAACTATTAATAAAAGAAGATTACATTTCTGTCTACTCTGGAAGACAGCAGTGCTTGTTTCCTCCATTCTAACTCCAGGGCTCTCTGTATTCTTACATTGTCAGCAGCCTGACTTGGCTCTGGTTTACTCCAAAAAGAAATTGCTGGAATTTAATAATCTTGCTTTTATTTTAGCCCCTCTGTATTTATAGTAGCACTGATTTTTACTTTTTTTTTTTATGTGGAGTCAAATTCTCTGAAGGTGGTGAGAGAAAAGGTGAGTAAAAATGCTGCTCTGTGGATGTCCTCAAGTCCTTGCACAAGATGCCCCTCTGCATTGTAGCAAATTCCAAAACTTGGTCATATTGCAGTGAGGCAGTGAGGGGGAGATCAGCATGTCGTCAAAAGCAATGCTGTGAAGAGGTGAATTTCTTTTCTCTCCTTTGTTGTTTTTTTTTTAATAATTCTACTCATCTACTGATGCACTAGACAATAAAGACCCAGTGAAGTGGAGATTTTTAACACTGTAAATTTATGGGCTACTATTCTTTTCTAATGACTGCTGACTGATTGTGCAACTAATCTTATTTTATTGGTTTTCTTTTTTAATTACCTATTGAGAGCCACTTGGATGGAGTTCATAGAGCTTCAGATGCACAAACCACAAATTAAAAACTAAATTCAGTTATCTGAGCCAGAGCTACCATAAAGTATCTACATGGAGCTGAGTTCTTAATACTTCTTCAGGAGAGACAGAAAAAAAGCATAGTGCAAAATTCATAACATAATAGTAAATTTTATAATATTTTCTCTGGAATAATTTAACACCTAAGAGTGTGTTTTTGTGTCCAGTCTACCTCTAGTTGTGTAGTTATTTTAGCAGACTAATTAGCATTCTCATGTTCTCACACAGTTGTCCTTTATTAGTTTACGAGGTGAGATGACACACATCTCAAATATTTTATTGCAGAGGTTCGAGGCTAAAGAACATCTGGTTCCTCAACCAGCTTAGAAGTCAAAATCTGGCTGACAGATTTCAGCAGGATTGGCTTCCATATTTCTCTTAACACCCTGGTAATTTCTTGGGGTTTAGAAAAAAAGGAGTTTCTATTTTCAGTCTGAGCTGCCATTGTCTTACAGTAAGGAGTAAACTCCTTTAGCTCCCAACACAAATCGTGGCATGAGGAGTTCAGCTGCGCTTTTCATCTGGGATTGTCAAGTCAGCTGCTGCTGGATACAGCTGTATGGGTGCTTCTATGCTCATGTGACAAGCCGCACTTAGCGAGCAATAATGTGACTTGAAGATTAAAATCTCGTCTTGATGTCTGTCCAGTTCTATTTTTATAATAAAAAGGGGAGGTTAATAGATGCTATTAAAAAGTAATTGCTAAAAAATTGCTAAAGAAATAAACGTAGGTAAGGATGAGCACTTCTGTAACCGACCTAATGGTAAAATTCCTATGCTCTTTGTGTATGTAAGTGCAACTTGATTCATAGCAGGTATCACTTTTTTGTTTATTGAGGAGCACATGCTTTTTTCTGCCTAAGGTGAGCAATCAGTTTATGGCAAAGCATTTAAAGTTTGGAGCAGATAGCTTCTCTATTTTGTGCTGTTCATAGGCTTCTCAGAGTGAGAGTACAGTTCAGGGCCTGCCATAGGGCAGCACAAATGGATCTTATCACTTAAACTGAAATGTATAATGTGCGGTAAAATGTATACAAAATATCATTTAATACTGAGAAAGAAGTAGTTTCAAAGAATAAAATGGTGAACGTCATTGTATCTTGCATACTAATGAAAGAAAACCTAAGCAGTTTGTTATACCAGGGCTTGCTCTGGTCACACACAAAACCGGAGCAGCTAAATGACAGCGGCATCCAAACAGTATGGCTGTGCTCTCTCCTTTGCCCATCCCACAGGCAAGGAGGACCTGGAGATCTGCTGCACCACACAATAGGCAGTGGGAGGACAAAGCCCATCTCCCTGTGGTTGTTGCCCTTCTCCCTGTCATCCAAGCTGAACCCTTTGACTCCTGCAACAGGCTTTTTGTTACTGATATGGCAAAACTGAGTTTTGCCTTTGTTGAGAGGAAGCCTTGATATGTCCCTGAACCCACTGTGGGAACCACTATCTGGACAGCATAGCACCAAATCTGCAACTGGTGTATAGGTCTGGTCACTCTAACACCTCTTGAAATAATGTATGACTTTATGACATTTTACCTTTCCCTTGTTTCTGCTGAATACATACTGAGCTTTAAGGTAGGGAATAATAGGTGGCTTTGAACATGCCTAGGAGTCAGAGCACCTCTGGAGATGTACTTAGTCATATGTGCAGGTGAGCATGTATGACCTGGATGAAAGGAGGTTTCTCCTCCTTAGCCAAAGTTGTGGTAGTGCAGTTCTGTGGCTCTCACACATTCTTGTCCTTCATTCTCTACCCAAAGCATAGGCTGTACAGGATTCTATCAAATGGGAACTTTTTATGCACACTATTTCTAGAGATCCATCGGAGACAGACATATATGGTCTGTTAATTTTATATGAAAGACAATCTCATCAGTCAAAACAAGAATTGGGGGTTTCTTTTGGGAGGTTTTTTTGGTGTTTTGGTTTATTTTTTTAATGTGCAGAGAGCAGTAATGACATTCTGTATGTCCAGTGCATCAGACTATGTTTTTGAGAAATTGTGATGTCTAGATTTTGCCGGCTTCTAAAATCCTGCAGCAATAGGTTCTGTATTACAGGCTAAAGTTAGAGTTAACAAAAGGGATATGGGGCAGGACCATGAGGCCAGGAGGAGGAGAGAGAGAAGGGTGGTGCTGGTGACAGTGACCTGAAAATTCTCTTCAGTGGTCTTGTCAGGTCAGGCTCTGGGCCATGGAAGTATCTGCTTCCTCAGTCTCTCTCTGTCACCTACCTCTGGAAACAGCATAAGAGAGGTCCTGCATTAAATAATGTACGAGCTCTGTGCACTCACCGAAGATGAGTTGTCCCTCATAAATAGTTTAACTGTGTGTTCAGAAGTAAAGCGTACTCAGGAATGTGGTTAGTTTGTGTTGGCTTTTTCTACCTTTCAAGAGCCATTCTTCATGAAGGTTTATTGGCAATGAGCTTATTTTGGAAGAAAAAGAAGGAAAAGGTGAGAGAAGGCTGAGGGGAGTGGGATTGTTGAATTCTAAGAAAAAAGGTTGACGGAGGACCTCACAGCTGTCTGCAGCTGAAGATGAAAGGTGATAGGACAAGTAGCAGTGGACACAGGTCGCAACAAAAGAAATCTAGTTAGATTTTAGGGAAAAAAAGAATCACAAGATCAGTCATGGTTTGAGTGAGGGATTAGACCACAAGACCCTCAGAGGTAATTAGTCTTTGAATAACAATTCTAGGGTTTTTTTGATATGTCATGTACTGATCACCTGTTATATCTCCTGAGTTAAAAATCACACTGGCTCCTATTTGTTTGCTTATAAGACATAATTCTTTTTAGTCTCTTATCCTTTCTGCTGAGTTTGGTGATTGATATTTGTCTTTTTAAAATACAGAAAAAAAAATAAGGTATGTTTTTTCCTGCTGTACCAATCCCATAATTGTGTCTTCTCACACTATAAACAAATTGTGATTAGGCACAGATAAATTCTTCTGTACTGCAAGTCCACCAACTTCAATGTTACATAATATTAATCTGCCAGGATTATTAGATTGCACACATGTGGCTCACTGAGTTATGGTTGTTGATGGAGTTTGTCTGACAAATGTCCTGGCCACTATCCACATTCCTCCTGTTCTGAAAAACAGAGGACATGAGTCTGCAAGTCTGCTGAGCCAAGTGCTTTCGTAACCTTTACATTTGTTTTCATCTCTTTATTTTGGAAAGATATCAGCAAACTGAAGTTTGTGGTTTTTTGCTGACAGACTTATTTACGCTAAAATCCAAATATAAAATATTCAATACTTCCTTTTTTTTTGTTGGTTTGTTTTTTTCTTTTTTAAATTACTTGGAATAAATATGACAAAAATTTTGGAGGAAATAAGTAAAATCGAATTTGAGAGCTCAAATGGTTAAATGACTATTCTCAATACCAACGTGAATTCAGCTGTGTTAAATCTTTGACTCAAATGTGATCTTAATTTAAAAAGGAAGAACAGAAAACATGGAAAGAGAAAAACAAATTTTTGGCAGGAACATGATTAGACAGTCACTGGGGTAGAAAAATATGGGAGTTCACTGTCTCCAAAGTATGTCATGATCTCACAAATGTCACTAATTTCTTCACTGTGAGGTTGACTCTGCACAGAGGTTAGGACTGCTCTGGAAGACTCCCCGTAGAATAATGAATAACCTATTTGAAGAAATTTCTGTGTGTGTGTGGGCTACAGAAAGGGTAAAAAGGTTCAGATTCATGTGCTTTTTGTGACAGTTGCTTTGTTGGGAACTAAGTTCTGTCTTGGAGCCTGCACAGACATTTTTCCTGCTATGCAGAGAGCAGAGAGGGTTTTGATACCTCACAAACCCTGTTTGCTTTTGTTGATCACAAGCTCCCTGTGTTGTCTGAGTGTGGAGGAAGGTCTTATACTGCCAGTGATCAAAAGTAAATGCTGAAAACAGGGAGAAGGCCTCATACAGTAAAATTTGTGGCATTGAATCAGGCCAGTGTTCTGATTTTCCTAGATTTTGACCCTTTTGATGTTTAATACCAGCTGCTTCAAATGTGAAACCCATTATAATGCACCTTACAGACCTGTTTTTTCTAATTTTAAAATTTGGTGAGGTTGGTTTGTTAGGATTTTTTTTTCCCTAAATCACATCTCATTCGTTACTTTTTAAGTCTTTAGTGCATATTTTAAGATTTTGCTTTAATGCCTGAAATACCTGCTCTCTGCTTGAAAAAAAAAAATGGAGAATGAAAAAATAAAACCTACAGATCTAGTATACGTTTTGTCCTCTTGGAAATAAAAGTGGAAGCATACCTTGCTGATCAGTAGCTATTCTGCAATAATAATTTTTACAATATATACCTGCCTGTTTCTACCAAAAGAAATATGCCTAAGGATACGACATAAGATCCTAAAAATAAGTTAATACACAAATGTAAATGTGAAAGCTAGTGCTTAAAGATCCCACTGTGACAGGTTGTTCTAAACTCTGTAGAATTTTTGGGGGTTTGTTTTTAAACTCTCATCTGTGAAGTCCTTTGCTGTAAGATTCCTGTGTTGATCTCTCCTTCTTTTACTAAAATGTATTCCCCTATTCACTTTGCTGCTGTCTATAGGTTAGACTTCATTACTGAGTCTTTGTGAGATCTGGATTTTTTTACATCAGGAAATTATTGGAAAAACTGTAAAAATGTGATATAGTCTTGACTGTCCCTTATAGTTTGGTTTACCTTATCTTGTCTTTGTTTATGTCCTTCATCTGAGTTCCATATTTTATATATTTTGCATTCTGATCTGAGAGATGCAGATAATCTGTCTCTTCCGGTAAGGCTTTACAATTACCTATAGTCCTAATTAAAATAATTTTTCATGTTGGCACCCTTTCTAGGCTATACGAAAACTATCCTGGATGCTAAGTTATTATTTATTGTAATGCTAAGAAAGCTTTCCTATCTTTGCCCTTTATTTCCTGCCTCTTAGCCATCTTCACACTTTTTGGGAGGCAGCTTCTATGAGCAGCAAATGTGTTAACAGGAATTAAAAGGATTTATACAAGAGTGTAAGAACAAAATATTTTGAATTACTTTTTGGTAGGAAAGAAAAAGAGGTAGCTTTTTATAACCACAGTTAGACAGCTCTGACAGGGCATATGTCATTTTGAAATAGAGTTAAAGCTGACACTGCTACAGGCATAAAACAAACAAGGCATTTGGGGGTCTAGCATTATTTCAGCCCAGCCTATGCTCTTTCATGTCTAATTGCTTAATTACAGTTTACTGTACATTTTAATGACATAGACTCTGAATCACTCAAGCTAAAGCAATGTATGATGCTGTGGTGCTCTCTGCATTTTTCCAGCCTAAGTGGAATTCATTAATGAGTCCAGTCAAGCAAATAAAATGATCTTTTATGCCATTTGCTCTTGTTCCTTCCTGGTTTTCTCAACTTGCTACCATCTTTGTGGGAGTTAACAGCTTTGCAAGGGAAGGGATAACAAGTGACTTATGAGTTACTTTTTTTTTTTGTGGTATTGAAAACAGCAATAATATTGATTCACAATACAGATTAATTCAGCATTTAGCAGAAAACAGCAGCTTTCCATTTTTCAAATACAGATCCCTGATTTGTTGACTGTTGATTTATCTTGGTCACTGAAGCATGTTATAGTCTTAACACACTATTGAACTTCCAGATAGTCCTTCAGGGCAGCGTTAAAACCTTGTTGATGTTCAACAAATTATTTCACCATTAATTAAACTGTAAATCAGTAAGTCAGTTCCTACCACTTTTCATTTTATTTCCTTTTCCTTTTTTTTCCTTTTCCTATTAATTTTTCCCTCTTTCTCCCTTTTCCACACAAAAGCTACACAGCTGTTTTGAAATTTGCATGCTTTTGTTTGTAGTGAACCCATGATTTCAATACAGATTATTTATTACTACAACCAAGCAGCTACATGAGTGGTAGGGAAGTATTTTTGTAGCCTGCTAATGAACTCGCCAGTTTTTGGTATACTGTGATAAATCATGATGGCTGCATGGCATATTACAAATGAGAGTTACAATCAGATTTCTCTTTTTCTGGGTTCTAGTAATTTTTTAAGTGCTTTGTTTGAGGCCATCATAAACACAGTTCAAATTAAAGCTTGGCTGTAGTCAGAGTGATAAATATTTTATTGACATTCATTAAAAGTGTCAGCAGCTGTTTTGGATGATACGCTTCAGAGAGAAACAGTAGATGATTCTTTCTTCCTCATCAGTCCATCAGGTATACCCTAATCAAGGGAGAAAAGGAGCATAAAAAACAACCACCTCATTGAATCAGGCACGAGAGGTAAAATGTTTCAAACAAATCAGTAGTAAAACTATATTTTACTTCTATGGGACCCATCTGGGACCTGTAAAAAATGCAAAATTCCTTTCCTGAGTTTTCTTCAGAGGTGACGAATGGTTTGTTGCAGTAGAGCCAGTTCCAGAAAAGATCATGTTCCTTGCTCTTCCCTGGGAATTGCCTAAGACTTGTATGCAACATTAGATCGTGCTGTCTGCATTAGCTACTTATTCCTCCAAAACAGTAGCTGGAGGACTGGAACTCTGCTCAGATCCCAGAGAAAAGCAGTGGGTCAGAGCCTGAGGAACAGAGCAGTAAGTGGGGCAAGGCTGGTGTCTGAACCTGGGTCTAGTCATAGGAGCAATGTGCCACCAGAATACTTCTAGGAATGAGTAATGGTTAGATTAGTTCTTGTTCACATTAGTATTTGCACTTGTGTACAGCTTTTCTGTACTCCACAGACTCTTATCCCATTGCTATCAGGCCATGGGAAACAGAATGTGGGTTGGCAGTGTTTACCCCCTCATCCTCTTCCAAGGGGTGGTGAGGGAAGGTACCCATGTGACTGCAGTGCACTTGTTTTCACAGGGATGTTTTGCCATGGAGATTTCATGGTGATAGAGGCATCTTGCCTCGCTACACAGATTATAGAGCTCTGTGAGGAAAAGGGCAAAAGCAACAGAAAAGTGGCCTGTGCACAGAGCAGTGAGCCAGGAGGTGGTGGTCATTGTCATAGTCATTCACGCTGCTTTGGGCCAGGCTCTCAGAGTTTCTCACCTGGAGACCACGTCTACTCTTACAGTAGCTTTATCTTTGCTGTGCCAGTGTGTGACCTACAGTCTTCTAATACGGAGCCTCCTTATTTTATTTCCTTAGGAGCAGGACATGGGTTATGAAAAGGAGATGCAGAAAATAGAGGCTTAAGTTGGTGTCACAGGTGCAGATGAGAATCTTTGCCTGTTGCCAACCTTAAATTGTTGGTAGAAAGCAGTTGCTGTTAAAAAGACCAATTTTTAAAAAGATATTTTCTGCCTTATCTAGACAAATTTTTATTTTTGCAGCTTCATCACCACAAGAATCATTTTTCAGTGCCATCCCTATTTTTCTCCCAGGCCAATTGTCAAGTGCCAAAATGAACAATTTTTTCACTTTGAAAAGTATACAAACTTTTGGAACTGGAATAGAAAAGGAGTGCCCCTGATCCCTGATATCTCCTTGCATCCCCCCTATCACTGACTATGCCATAAGAGCCCAGGCTTGTGCTCTCCTTTGCCTGTGATGTGCTCCCAGCTCCAGCTTAGAGGTGTGCCTACCCACTCCTCTCCATTTCTTATAAGCAGCGATAACTCTTATATAACATGGTAAGTCAGGACTTTTAATTTCTGTTTAAACTTTCAGACACTCACATGAGTAAAAATGAAACAGGATAATCATTCTCAATTTCCATTTTTAGGTATAGTGGTCATGCACCTTGTAGATCAGTGAAACAGATTAAGATTTCCAGCACGCAGTACAAATAAAATTTAAAAGCCTAAATCCCATTAGTGCAATTGGTGTGGCTAGTTTTCTCCACACTGAAAATACATCTATTGCATTCATCTCAGGTTCACTTAACTGCTGCTTACAATTGAATTTTTCTCATTGATCAAACCCTAGTTCTGCCTACCACAGTGCAATGCTGGCTGTTACCAGACATCAGCAAGAGCATGATTCCTTCAAAATGAAGGTTCACTTCCAGGAACTCCAAAGCTTGTGCTTTGAAGCAATTTTACTGGCAGCTGTAAAATGCTCTGGTTTTAAATACTGGCATGAAATTCTCTGCTGTTAAAGTCATTCAGTAAATGAATGTGAAGTCTCTTTATATGTTCTCTGTGTAGTTTTGAATTTACACATGTTCAGTTTTTTTCAATCTTGGAAGACATGTCTTAGCAGCTAAGAGGACGTAATGATATTGCAAGTTTCTATTTCTTAATTCCAGTGTGTCCAAAGTGCCCCTTGGCTTTGTCTGTCTGTTGTCAGGATTGTTCTGTGTAGTTGTTTTGAAGATGCTGGTCTGGTTTATCATCTGCCCTCAGGGACTGGTCCTTACCTTCTTCACTATGGAAAGCGAAAATCCTGGTTTTGGTGTGACTGACAAATGCAGTCATATCTTGCTAGTCACACTGATATAGGCTTTTAAGGGGTTTGGCAGGGAGGATTGATTCAGCACAGTGTCTGGGGAAGTTTTTTTGCAACAAGTATGGATTTTTGCAGGAGTCCAGGTGTTTCTGTAGCTTGAAATTAGGGATGAATTCCTACTTATCCTTATCCTTACACAGTTCTATCTACAGGAGGATTATGTGCTCTTTCAAGGGCGGGCACACATTAAAAGAAAGTACTTGATGTTGATTAGACCTTCACAATGGAAACCAAAATAATCGTCATGGCTCTGCTACCAAAGCCCAGCTAACTTTGCGAGCCATTGTGGTAGTAGTGTACTGGAACCACTTTCTTCGGGAAAGCTTGTTGTGGCCAAAGAGAGCATGCATGACAGCAAATAAAATTGCAGCCTGTGTCATTTAATTCTCCTGTATGACTTTGTTTTGTATTTCACTATGTCTTTATTGACTTAACTGGGTAGCAATTATGTCATGTGCCAGAATGGTATTGTGTACATAAGAATCACTCTCAAGCACAATTCAAATGCCATAGACTTGTTCCGAAGATCTGAGCATGTTACTGAACACATTAACGCAATCAAATTGCAAAATGCATTAACAAATCTATAGTTTCTTTTAACTTTAAGCCCTTAAGGACTGTGAAAATCTCTAACAGTGAAATAGTTGTGACAGCATTCCTGTCCACATGTTAGCAAAGTCTCTGTAATAGCATAACCTGAAAGAAGTGGTGCTTGCACTAATGTACCATAACTATGAAAAAGAGAAAGTGAAAACTAAAAATAATTGAGAGGCCAGTGAGAGAAAATACATTAGCCAGAGCAGAATAAATGTTCCACTAATATCAGTCTGCCAGGATGGAAAAAGCTATAAACCTAAATCCACATAATTCTCTCAGATCTCATCTACAAATTCACATTAGTCATGAATACGTAATACACTGATTAAAAAGTACATATCTAAGCTAAGTAGGCTAAAACAGAAAAAAAATAATGGAAAGATCATGTACTGGTATTTGTGATGACACAGTTTCTGCACCAAGCAACCAAACCAAAATGAAACAGGAAAAGAAGTGAAAACTGCAGAAGTTATGTCTTGTGTACCTCTTAATTGCTAGCAGGAATTTTTTCACATGATTCTTGAGAGAACAGATGGTGTCCCTGTTATTTGTGAATTGGTTGCAGTACTGCAGAAATTAATATAACTCTTCAAGTTATTACCTTTTAAGTTGCACTCTTCCATTGCATCAATATTGCCCATCGTAATGTCCATAGCCAGCCATTTTACAATTTTATTTATTTTTAAGTAGATTTTTTTGTTTTCTTTAGTTTTGGTTTGGTTTTTTATGTTGGTTTTTTTTGTTTGTTTGTTTTCTAAAGTAGGAAATGCTTGTTCAAGGGATCAATGGCCTGCCAAGACTAGTGATAAAAATAATGAAAGTGAGCTTCAGTTTAATCTTCATTCTTCTGGATTTTTTTCCCAGCAACAGTCAGAAATTCCACTTCATACTTATACTGAAAACAAAAAAAGGAATTTTTGTAGAAGTATATTTAAAAGAAATTATTACATGGCCAGAGTGACAGACTACATTATATTATTTTAAATGAGGGATAATATTCTAATACATACTGGTACATAAGGGAAATGATAATGGCACTTCCTGGAAATTCAGACAGTATTTCTGCCCACATAGCTTTATTTCTTTGTTTTTCAATACACAGACTTTTTTTTTCTCAACTTCTTCGCTGAATACATAGAAGAAAAATATGACATTATGATAGGTTTCAATCTGAAATACATAAACTTCAAAAAAAATCAGCGCCTCCCAGTTTCACTAAAAACACAAAAAGAACCTGTTTAGAAAAGGAGATGTTTTTAAAAGCAATCACACTAGATTGGTTTAAGAGCTTTGGTGGTGGCCAATGGAATATAATTTCTAGTGTGGTAAGGGGACTTGGAGACCAAACACCATCTGCAGATGCATGAACCAGCTGAAAGGAACTAGAAATAATGTGCATCATTAGAAGCCATCACACTCTCCCTTTGGAAATAATACTCATAAGCTTGAAAAGATTGACAAGGGTGTTTCTTACAGTGAGAAACTTGATCTGCTTACCTTATTAATGAGAGAGCAAAAGGGTGACATTTCCTGCTCCAGAGAAATCCTGGTGAAAATATTTCTTCTAGAAGAGAGCCACCCAGTTTAGCAGAAAGACATAAAGGGTCCTAATGACTGAAGGTTTCAATCTAATATATTAAGACTTGAAATGAGACATGATTTTAAAATCATTGGAATATAAGAGAAAAAGAGAAAAGCTTGCACAGGTATTTGGCAGATTCTCCTTCATGCAAATTATCTAGAGTTGTTTGCCTGTCTTTCTGAATGCTATGATGTAGCTAACTGGAGGCTATGGGCTTGATCTGGAGATGGAGATGTGTGTCTGCACACTGAGCTAACCCTGGTCCCCTGCCAGATTCTCCCAGCATCCAAAACATCCATTCCTGGACCTGTGCACCTTTCATAGTTTGAAATCTTATGGAGAATTTAGGGTCAGGGAAAATTAAGGGCTCAAGTTTAAGTTCTCTTTGTTTTCAGGACAGCATGAAGGCAAACCGTGCTGAGACTTGGTGGTAGATAAAGTGGTCCAGAACAGCTTTTTAACTTGAGTGACGACTTCTGGATCTATTTAAGTCTGAATTTGAGCAAGTTATGTTCAGCCAACAAAAGCAGAGAGAGAGCACCTGAATGGTGAGTGATACCTGAGGGGTGATGTATGGAGACGGTGGTCCTCACCTCATGTTGCAGCCTTCCAGAACAAGTGCCCCCAGGCTGCCTGTGGGGTGCACTGAGGGCATTGGCTCCATGTGGAAACCATAGGTGCATGGTCCCGTTTCATGCAGTGCACCTGCAGGGCTGTGCAGTGTCCTGTCCCAGGGCCGGGCAGGAGCTGCCATTGCAGGTGAGGGCTGGCTGAGGCTGCCCTGCCATCCTGCCACCAGTCTGGCTCTCCCAGACTGCTGAATGGGGCAGGAGCTCCCAGCTCACGCAGCACCTGAGCAGGTATTTGCTTGTGCAACCCCCTCCTTTCCTTTTTTTTCTTTTGCCTATCCACACCAAAGCTGCACTTTTCCCTGAGAAGGTGATTTGTGGCACTTTTTATTCTCTTCAGCATTTTCAAATACTGTAAAGGAATACATACACTAATTGTTAGAGAATATCAGTGAATGAATGAATGAAAGACAGCGCTGTTATCATTTTAATTGCATTTTGTTCAAGGCAGCATCAAATGCTGTTTTGTTCCTCATTCACTCATGAGGGGTATTTTACTGTTGTCTGCATGCAGGGCCCTTGATTGTAAGCCTTGCTGTAGAAACCTGCATGAAACGTGGAGGGAGGGAGGGATGGCTGGCTGTGGAGAGAGGAAAGCTTGCAAATGTGTGCATTTGGCTTGAAAGCACACTGTAAGTGCAACTTTTAAGGTGAATCTCTGCTTTAATAAGGGGCTAGGTCAGGGTTGTTTTCTTCAGATGAGTTTTTTCTTGTACTTTCTAGCACTTACTGCAGGAAACATTTCCCCTCCTGGAATCAAGACAAGTGACGTCAAAAATTACTCTGGTCTATAACTCTCTGAAGTAATGGCAGGTAGTTTTGAGTTATTTATGTTGTTTCCTATGTCAATAAAAGGAATGGTAGGATAACTGTACCTAGGTATTACCAAGTACTGAAAATGCCAAGAAGTTCTGAGAATGAATGAGATGTGACAGTAACCCGAACATGTTTGATCTTACATTTCACTCAAGTACGTGGCAACTGCCAGCTGCAGTGGTCCTGGATGGTGGCCATCATAAACCAAGGTACAGTAACTGTTGTTTGAATGTGTAAATCGCAACCAGCATATTCACTGGCTGTCACAGCAACATGCAGCCAAACTGGCCTTAAAATTATCATCTTCATACATGGCCTGGGAGGATGTCTGTAAAGCAGTTTTATGCTGTCCATCCTCATCACATGCGGTGAACTGGGAGGGAATGCCATTCTCTGAGGCTAATTCCACACCAGCCGTGAATGCAGAAATGTTCTTGGGTTAAAGTGTAGTGTCAAGGTGAAAATTTTTATTCTGGAGTCAGGGTGGAAGCAATAGGAGAGGAGAGTCTCAAAGAAATCAGTAATTGAATTCATAAAAGTATAATAAGAGGAAAGAAGGATGCATCTTTGTTCTGATTTATTTTCACCACATCCCTTTCAGTCACAGAAAAATTTAATGTTCCAGTTTGTTCTGCAAATATTGTCAAGATCATTAATTTACCCCTTTTAACTATTACAAGGCTATCATGCAGTGGATTTTTAATTAAAAAATAAAAGGCAAGACTCAGCCTTTTTTATTTGGACCACTCAGTTTGCATTTCAATCTTTTTTATGGATTCCTTGTTGAGCCCTTAGTTGCATGTCACTTACACCCTCTGCATCTACCCTTTGGTGTGGTTTGAAATGAGAGAGTAGAACTGTCTCATTCAAATTCAGCAGACTTTTCTATCTAAATATTCCCACACACCTTTGTTTTGCAATCTAGTTATACAGGAGCGGAGAAACAATGCTTGCAGCAACAGAAGGAGCATTCATGAAAAAATGAACCTAGGCACTGATTGCCGGAGATAGAGCCCACAACAAGCCACTTTAAGTTATATGGTTCTCACTGATCTAACTCCCGAACGGGGAAAGAACTCACAATTAAACTGCATGAAAATCAGAGGTTCTGTGTCATATGTGGTCTCAGAGTTATGTAGCAGCGTTTACCTCCCTGCTGAGTTTTCACTTCCAGGCAGTTTAGCTGTACGTGTGTGTCTAGTTTATTGCTTATTTTATTTTTTCTTGCCTGTTTTGCTTTCCCCAAGCTTATTCCCCAGGATGTTATTTCTGGTAGCGGGATGCAGGGTTTGGATGAATGACTCCACAGGGGTTTTCCTGCTCTGTATTCTGCAGGGGTTCTCCTTGAAACCCCTTAAAGCCCGCTGGCAGCAAGCAGACACAGCTGACATGTGACCTCACAACAGCTTTCCTCCGGCGCTGCACAACACCCTCTGGAATATTGTTACTAATTCTTATTTGTTAAACCCTGACATTGTGCCAGACAGAAATACCAAGCCAGTTCTGGTTTCAGAGAGCCGTACTCCAGAGAGACATAGAAGGGTAAATGCACGGGGAGACTGAAGAGGCAAAAAGAAATGTATATGTTGGTGTGATGTGTATGTTTACTGTATAAAACACTGTCAGAGTCCCCTGACCACAAAATCAAACTTCCAAACAGATTTATAGCTGGTGACTTGCTTTAGCAGCAGTGCATTTGTACCTGACTAAAGACGTTAATAATCCAGAGGAAAGATGCTGGATGAGAAGGAGTTTAACAGTGATAATTCCACACTTTGATGAGCTGGCAAGTGCTCTCCTAATAAGTTCAAATCAACTGACTACAACAGCACCATTTTCATCTTGTTTAGATGGTGGTCACCTTCCTGTGTCTGCTGGGGCTGCTTTCTTTTACATGGCACCAAAAGCCGATGTCTTGGGATTTTACAAATCTTTCGTTTTGCATTTTAATAAGTCAACATTACCTTATTTCCTTTCAGAAATTACTGTAAACTCTGTTCATAAGTCTGCAACATATATTTAATACTTTCCGTGCAAACTATTTACAGGTACCTATGTAATGAGCACTATTAATCCTTTATAAAAATAGAAGAGTTTGCCACATTTTCTTGTAAATAATTTATCCTATCCACTTGTCTACTAGCTCTACATCTGCTCTGTTTATATGCTTCCTACTCCCTTTATCAGGGAGTTCCTCACTGCCTTGCAGAAATGTGCTAAGTAGCTTGACAAATATTTATCATATGCAGTTCACTCTTTTTCTCCCTTCTCCAGGTGGGAGATTGTTTATCCAACAGTGTTATACTTTTAAGAGGGTTTTGTAAATTATGTGTGCACCACATATGTGCTATAAAATACTGTGTTAACAAAATCAGTGAGTGTCTACAGCACGTAGAAAAAAAACAAGACAATGAGGTTTTTAGCTCCCACAGAAGATTGTTCTGGCCTGAAAATTTTCTTCTGCACAGCTGAGGTTTATTCAGTTGTGATAAACTCTTTCTCTGTCTGTAGCTATATCAGCCTTGTTGTAGAAGGAGATCATTAGATTTCTTGGCTGAAAGAAATAGCACGTGGAAGCTGAGGTGGCATTTTAAAGTTTGTCACTATAGAAGCAAAGATCACTATCACTCTTGGCTTAGAGTTCCTTGCCAGTTGATTGCTTCAATTGCTCCATCGTAGGCCAGCTGACAAGAAACAAAGTTCAGTCATCATTTGGGAAGAAAAGACATCAATACACGTGACTTTTTCATCTATCCCTAATCATGGCAAATACCTAAACATGATTCATTCATTGTTCATTACCTCAAGGCTTCATATGTGCTTAGGGGATTATTATTTGTGTATCACTTCTATTTTCCTAATATTGAGAATATTTGTTTGATGTATATAAGATTTGTAGTTTTATGTCCCATTCTTCATGGAACATAAAAAACATTTTTAGGAAAGCTGCAAAATTCCAATTCTATAGTAACCAAATTTCTGTCATTTTTCTCATGCTCTTGGTAAAATATAGTGTAATATCTTTTTTTCCTGTGCTACAAGAAGTGACGATTTTAATCATTATAGCATTTTTTTTCCCACGCTCATTATGAATGCATTCAAGCCCCTGTGAAGTAAAAGAAAGAAAAAATGTCAGTTTACATTTAAGAAGCAGAAGAGAATTTACATTAACTCATTTCTACATTGGAATTTTTTCAGTAATTTTTGCATTTGTTTGAGATTTTACCTTTTAATCTGTAGGGCAGGGACCACAGCAAGTCTGTTATGCCTGATGCCAGTAGTTCATGCAGAATAAATAGACTGTGATGGATTGCTTTGTTTCAACAATTGAAGTAAACAGATGGAAATTTTTACCTTGAGACTTAATAAGAGATGATGAATGAGAACTTCTGTGGAAATGGAAGTAAGGTGTGCTTTCCTAGGGCATAGCAAAGTGCTGAAAGATCCCTGGGAATATGATGAACAGCAGGCAAGCTGCTCCATGGAAATACATGTTTTTCCAAACAGAGAAGATGAAGCACTCAGTGAAACATGACTTCATAGATCATAGAATATCCTTAGTTGGAAGGGACGTACAAGGATCATCGAGTCCATTGGTCTACAAAGTAATGACAATAGGGCTAAAATAAATCTCTCTGTACAAAAAAAAAGAAAAAGAGAAAAAGCTTTTCTCTTTTGCTCTCTTTGTAAGACTGAAAAGAGAGCAGCTCTTTCAAATTTCAAACTTAATTTAGATAGAATGGAAAAGGTGGTGGCATTGTTAGGCTTACAGACTTTTTCCCTTCTGTGAGGAAATTATTATCTAAAATGCAGTTTCAGGCATTGAATTTCTGCTACTTCCAAGCTGGGACACCATGACATTTTAATTTTAGGCTCTGATAACCAATATCTTGCAGTTCTCATATCCATTGAATTATTTGATAGATTTGGGGTCTGGCCCGGGTTTGACAAATTGTTCCCAATTATAATCTCACCACCACAAAACATGAATGCCAGCATGGTCAGGTCTGCTCCTTGCTAAGGGTGCCTGACTATCCCTTTTTGCTTATTGGAACTGAGTCTTGTATCCCTGTGCTGGAAGCCTGTTAATAGAGGCTACAAGAATTTGCATACATTCAATACTCCCACTACAGATGCTATTTAATTAAATTAAATAAACACTTGTTAATGAGAGCTAGAAGTAAAACACAGAGAAATGCACCAAAATGCTTGGAGTGATATAAAAAGCTTAGTGCATCCCTACAATGTCCCAGTATAGATGGAATTTACTCAGTTAAATCAATAGCCTGCAGTCTATGTTTACAATAATGGCAATCTCCATTTAATGAATCAAATTGTCTTTGTTTTACTCAGCAACAGTCAGACACACTGTGCACAATGAAATTACTGCTGTAGAGTTGTCTCTGTCTTTTTTCCTTCCTTCTACTCCTACCACCTTTTCTTATTTTCCTGTAAATTCAATGAAAGTAATCCTGACTCCTTGCAGCATATGCTCAGTAAGAACAGTGAGGCCCTCATTCCCTCTTGGAAGGCACTGCAAACTGAAAAACAGAACTTTTACTTCTCCCCTTGGTATGTTTGACTGCCTGTGCTTTGCCCCAAAACACAGTAAAAAATACTACTGATAGATAGACTGCATTCATTTGCACATATGACATTTGTAACAGATGTATTCAGCATGAAGCTCCCTCAATTAATGTATCTGAAATCACCAGCTTTACTTCAGCATTCAGAAATGTGTATTCATTAAAAAATGTAACAACTTGATGATATAGCTCTGACTGCATGAGTGGTTTAGACATGTACACATGCCTGCCTCCTGAAAGTCAAACCTTGGACATTTTCAGGTGTTCATAGTGATCTGTCCTCCATCTTTTTTCTGTGTTGTTGAATCCAAGGGTGCTGGATTTTTCTAAATCAGCACAGTGGTACATCAGTGTTTATAAAACCAATTTCAAGCCTGTAGAGTTAATGAAAATGGGATGTGTCTGAACTGTTTTGCTGAATAAGAAGAGGTAGATGGGAGAGATGGGCAGGAAGAAGGCTTGCTATTTAGCATCATCTGTACTCCATCTCAGGATGCACAGCTGACTGTCTTGGTGCTGTGATGGTTCTCTAGCAAGGTAGTTTTTGTACAGGTGCAACCAAAGTCAAAAATCAAAAGAGTTTGGGATGATGGATCAGGAGCATGGGTAGTGATTTCCTTGATCTTTCCAGTAACAAGGAATAATAAAGTTATGGAGAAGGTTATTCTGGGAGGTATTGGAAAACACCTGAAAGACAACACAGTCACTGGTCACAGCCAGCACGGCTTCATGAGAGGAAAGTCCTGCTTAGGAAACCCAATTTCCTTTTGTGACAAGGTAACCCAGCTGGTTGATCAAGGGCAGCCTGTTAATGTGGTCTTTTTGGATTTCAGTAAAGCTTTCCATGCTGTCTCTCACAGTGTCCTTCTGCACAAGATGTCCAGCTCACAGCTGGATAAACACATCATGTGGTGGGTGAGCAACTGGCTCACGGGTCAGGATCAAAGGGTTACAGTGAATGGGGTGACATCAGACTGGTGACCTGTCATGAGTGGGGTTCCACAGGGCTCCAACCTCAGCCATGTGCTCTTCAACAGCTTCATCAATGACTGGGACCCAGGACTGGAAGGGACACTAAGCAAGTTCACAGATGATACAAAACTGTCAGGAGCTGTTGACTCCCTCAGAGGCAGGGAGGCCCTGCAGAGAGACCTCAACAAATCAAAGGGCTGGGAAATCACCAAACATACGAAGTTCAACAAGGGAAATTGCTGGATTATACACCTGGAATGGGGCAATCCTGGATGTACAGACTGGGGAATGAGAGGCTGGAGACCAGTAGCACAGCAAGGGACCTGGGGGTCCTGGTCAATGGTAGGTTGAACATGAGCCAGCAGTGCCCTGGCAGCCAGGAGAGCCACCCCCATATCCTGGGGGGCATCAGGCACAGCACAGCACTGCCAGCTGGGCAAGGGAGGGGATTGTCCTGCTCTGCTCTGCTCTGCTCTGCACTGGGGCGGCCTCACCACAAAAAAGTGATGTGTGCAGTTTTGGGTGCCACAATATAAGAAAGACATTAAACTATTAGAGAGTGTCCAGAGGAGGGTCATGAGGAGGGTGAAGGGCCTGGAGGGGAAGCCATGTGAGGAGCAACAGCCTGGAGGAGAAGAGACTGAGGGGAAACCTTATTGCAGTACAGCTTCCTCATGAAGGGAAGAGGAGGGGCACTGATCTTTAGTGACCAGCAGCAGGACTCAAGGGAATGGCCTGAAGTTGTGTCAGGGGTGGTTTAGGTTGGATATTAGGAAAAGGTTTTTCACCCAGAGGGTTGCTGGGCACTGGAACAGCTCCCTAGGGAAGTGGTCACAGCACTAATCCTGACAGAATTCCAGAAGCATTTGGACAATGCCGTCAGGCACAGGGTGTGGTTGATTCTTGGGGCTGTCCTGTGCGGGACTAAGAGCTGGACTGTGTGATCCTTGTGGTTCACTTCCAACTCCGCATATTCTGTGAAAGTAATACTGGATCTTGTTCTAAGTGAGTTTACAGAACCTTGATTTATGTGACATGCAGGTTAAGAGGGTTGATAGTAATAACATAATCTCATTTTCTGAACATCTCTGCACATCTTCAAAGAATGTTTTAATCCTGTATTTACTTGTATGCTGGCTATAGACATATGTCACATTTTTACTAAATAAACAAAGGTGAACTTGATTTCAGGTGTTAAAGTGTTTTCATAAATAATAAAGAAAAAAAAAAGAAAGAAAAGAAAAAGGTGGAGTTAATCTTCCTGAGAAGAGCCAATTTGTTATTTCACTACTTTCCACTTTGATAGTCAAGTAAGCTGCACTCCTACTGAATAAATACCTTGTGAAAATAAGGAGACACCCTCATATACCTGATTTAAAAATGTGTGCAACTCCAAGAGGGAGGATGATCCATTGAGTGAAATGCTAGACACGGGCTTAACTTAACTGTGTGATTTGTTCTGTTCCTTTTTCACTGTCTGATGTTTGCCAGATTATTGTAGTCAAAATCAGCAAGTCTATATAATTTGGGTGCATAATTTTATTGCTAGGTATGAGTCTGACTTACTTTTTGGAAATCATTTTATGAATTGTAGCTGGCTATGGAGCTGGGTTAGCCTGAGTCTGATTGGTTAATTACCTAGGATGTCCTTGTTGAGACAGGAGAGGGGTAACCAGTGGAGAGGGGTAAGTTCCACCAGGTTTGAGACAGCCCAGTCTAAAGAAGATGTGTGAAATGCTGGAACAAATGAACTTCTGGATCTGCTGATGTGTTGTCTTTCAATGTTGTAGGAACTGAAGCATCTTATTTGGGCTTAATATAACTAGTAACTTCGAGTTGCAGAAGTTAAGTGAAGTAAATCCATCTAGTTTCATTCCTCTCTATGGTCAGGACAGTACATGGATACTGTGACAATAAAAACAGTAGGTACTGTTCAGTGCTTATATCAGTGACTGAGACTTACTACTGGTTTTGTCTGTCACACCACTGTGAAGTCTGAACACCTGCATTTCTTAGCTTTAGACATGCACAAATACTCACAGAATGTTACAAAAGTGGAGAAAATTTCTTGGGGCTGGTTCAACTTTAGCCATATTAACACATATAATTCAGGGTACCTGATTTTCAAAAACATAGTTTAAAAACATTTTCATTTTGGTGTGGGTTTTTTTGTTTTGTTTTGTCATTTTGATTTTGTGGTTTTGGGGGTTTTGTGTGTGTGTGTGTGTTTGGGTTTGGTTTAGTTTTTTATGTATTAGGTAGTTCTAAGTAGGATGTCCTATAGGGAAATGCTAGACAACTGCCTCAGGCTGGATGTCATTCTCTGAAAGCAGGGAAAGTTTTGGGAGGCTGAATCAAAGACAATCCAGTAATTATATTTTTCTCCAAAATTTTAACTTTTTTTGTACATACCCTCTGAATAATTTAATTTGCTTTGAGAGGAGTATTACAGCATACAAAAATTTTCCTTCATGATTTTCTGTCGCTCTATGATGACATATATTTATGTTAAGTTTCAGGAGCTTCCTTAAGTTGTCTTCAGATTTTTTTTTTGGTGCAAGAGGCTGGCAGAGTAGATCAACTCTACAAGAGTGAGGTTTTCTAGTACATACACTATTTATTATCTGATGCTTCATTTAAAATGACATTGGTAATCTGGCTTTAGGATGTATAAAATATTCCCATCACTATTACATTAAATTTCATCTAAATTGCAATATTTTTCATTGCTTGTAGAATCCTTAGAATGTCTTGGGTTGGAACAGACCTTAAAACTCATCTAATTCCACCCCACTGCAATGGTCAGGGACACCTTCCTTTGGACCAGGTTGCTCAGAGCCCCATCCAACCTGGCCTTGAACACTTCCAGGGATATCCACAACTTGTCTGGACAATCTGTTCCATTGCCTCACCACCCTCACAGTAAAGAATTTCTTCCTAATATCCAATCTAAACATACTCTCAGTTCAAAGCCATTACCCTCAACCTATCACTACATGCCCTTGTAAACTTGTATTTAAGCCATGGCTTTATTTTTATTTTTGCTTTTATTTCTATCTTCTTTGAAAGGGTTGGATCCCGTAAAACACTGCCACTTTTAAGCCCAGTGATACTGGCTGTGATTGTTGATGCTCAGAGCATGACTGATGATGCTTCGCACCAAGCAGAATCAGCTCCCCTGCAGGTGCAAAATCTCCTCATGGACTATTAACCTGCAAACAAAGCTGTTATCTTTCAGCAGGAGTTTTTTTTAGGTTCCATTTCTAAAACCAACTCCAAGAACAGATAAGAAATTATATCAGAGTGAAATAAAAAATGGAAAAAGAAAGAAATGAGAATAAAAAATGGGATATATTATAGAAGAGCGCATAAATATTTGAAAGAGAACCATTATAAAATATTAAAAATTACATTCTTATTCTTCTAAGTCTTACAATCACAGGAAATCTTTTACATTTCTGTTATTTTAATATATAAGTTAATACGTACAGGGGCTTCAAATGAGCTGACAATCTTGCTTCTGTAGTCAGTGTGCAAGCACGTGAGATGTGGTATTTGTCTTGAAGAGCATGCAGGCTAGACAATTAATCCATCAGAGAGAGAAGGTAGTATTTCAAAAATCAGTTTGTTCTGTTGTATTTTATTTTCTTTTATTTTAAAATGGAATGAATATTTCCATGTGTGAATTTAATTTTTTTTTTTGTTGTCAGGAGCCCTGGTGTTATAGCTTTGTGGTTTTTTGACTTGGAAAGATCAGAAACAAGAGGTTTAATACCAGATTATGTTTGATGGGAAATCACCATAGGTCTTTCATGTCCTTGATTGGTGCTTCATTCTCATCTTCTATTCAGTCGTGATCAAGAGCAAAGATCCTGCAACCTTGGACCTAAATGCAGATTGCCTGCAGCTCCATTTCACTGGCCCGTGGTACTAAGGTGTGACTTAACATGAGACTCATCAAACGAGTTTTTATTTTGTTTTGTTTTGTTTTATTTACATTTTTAGCTGTAGCTAAAAGCTAGCGCTGAACAAATTCTTTTTCTTCACAAGGAAAAGGTTACCCATGTGAGGCTCTTGGGGTTGATGAGATGGCTCCTCTGTTTCACTGAATATTCTGAGTGAGAAGGGACCTACAAGGATGATCAAATCCAACTCTTAAGTGTTTTTTCATGCTTTCCTGACTTCCCACCTGATGTTGTGATTCGTCCCTTTGTGATGCAAGGACAGGGTGAATTGGTACACTAATTCATTGTGATGTCACAAAATTTGGCCGTGATAATTCCCAAGGAGCTTTAATAAAGGCAATGTGGAAGAAATGTGGTTAACCTCACACTGATTTTGCCTTTTAATTTTAGAGAAAAATATTACTCCTAGGAGTATAAACAATATTTTCTGAATCAGGGGATTAAAATGCTGATTTGCATATCCTATGGAGTAGGTCAGTTTGGCACTACAGAACTACCGAAGAGGTTTTTTTTAATTTCAGTGGAACAAGATTGAAGCATTAAGGAGCAGATATTCCTACTGGCAAATTGCTACCAAGAGAAGCAGTTTTGAACACTGAAATGACACTGAATTGATCTATTGATTTACATTTCTTTAGCTCTGGACTCTCCTTAGTTTCAAGACAAGATACATGATTTAGAAAGTACTCTACTATACTTAATCTTCTCTTGATCCTTGCTTGGAAGGAATCATGCAAGCCACTAAAAATAAATTTAGTAAGGTGTAGTCCTACTTCACCATCAGATCTGCTCTGTGTCATAATGGGTGAATAATGGGAAAGATCAAGGCAGCATTTAAAATATTTATGCAGACAGCAAAGACACTCAGCAAAATTAATCTACAGGGGAAAAAAAAGGAAAGTACAGAAGACTCTGGAAGAGAAATTAGTGTAAGTACAAAAATGTGTAATTTTTCTGCACGTTTAAAGGACTACTTAAATGTTTATAGGGTTCTTGCATGTGAATGTCCGTTTTATAGAGATGCGTCTCTGTGTTTCCTTCACAACACAGAACAAAATTCAAAATTTCCAAAATTTTACCTGATTTAAAGCATCTTTACTTAGGTAGAGCTCTTATGCTTTGGCTTTTTTAGGATGGTTGATTGTGAAACCAAATCTGTTTCTTTCTCTTTTCCTAAATTCAGTGCTGGAGGCAGAGGGATATCTAGTGGTAGCCACTGCTGTTGTTATGTCCGTCCTGTTCATTGCATAAGATTAAAACAACACTACATTGTGTGCAGATGCTTGTTGGAAGGAATGAGAATTCCTGAATCATGCTGCCATTGCTCAGCCTGATAAGGAGCCTGTTGCAAAAGGGGCAATGGAATAATTACCAAGTTATGGAATTGAACAATCTGCTCAGAACGAGTTTCCTCACACTTCCAAATCTTGGGGAAAAAATAATGTCTTGTTTCATTGCCAGCCTTGGACATCTGCAGTCCCAAACTGAGGAGGGAATATAATATGAACATTATTTACTTTCTTGATGAAAGCTTAATGCTTCATATCATGAAGAATAGATGCAAGCTTTGTATTATCTTATTAGTAAAAATAGTGTGTTGATTGGTTCTTTCTTTTTATTTCTTTATTTGTATATATAATTTGTGGCTTTATGTGAAATGTTGGAGAGCACAAAGTAGTTGTATTTTTAAGTCATACCTGTAGTGTTTGTTGTTTGCAATATGCCATAGTTTTTGCTACCACTTAGTTTGCATTGTAAGCAAAAATCTGTTCTTCATAAAACTGCAGCCTTGTTAGATATTTTGATAGATGATGCTTTGCGTCATGGCAGAAGAGGCAAAGCGCCTGACCTGCTGGCCATTGTTCTCAGCACTTTGTCAACACAGTCCCTCATGACATGCATGTTCTGTTCAGAATCTGTCTTCTGATTTAATAATAGAAGAATTTTGTTAATATGTACTCTGTTCCCTGAGGAAGGGAACTATGCAATGATTAATAGCCTCAAACATCTATAAATGTTTCCTCTAAGTATTTTGCATTGCTTTGCAAATAGTAAGTTCCACAATATTCTTCTAGCATACTTTATGTTAAGTATTTTCTACTTATCTTTTGTATTGTAATACTTCCTGCGATGTTGTTTACATGTGGCTAAAATGAATCACCTAACGTTATGTGCCACTGAAACCCCCTGCACGAGCTTTGAATATGTCCACAGAAGAGAAGATGGTGACTGCCTTTCCATGGGCATGCACAATTTCAATTTAATCTCATTAGCCCCCACGCCAGCAGAAGTGCAAATGCAGCAAACGCTTTGTGATCCAAAAATGCATTGATCTCAAGCACACCTCTGGACCTTGTCTTTGGCAACCTGTCTGGCTTAGATTAAATCTATCATGTTCCACAACTGTGGACAAAAACTTTCATGCTCAGAATTTATTTTCTGGGTAGATATTTTGCCTATGTCA
Source organism: Struthidea cinerea (assembly GCA_013397865.1). Lineage (NCBI taxonomy): Eukaryota > Metazoa > Chordata > Aves > Passeriformes > Corcoracidae > Struthidea > Struthidea cinerea. Next base: position 171,510 of record VZTI01000065.1, on the reverse strand, counting down.
GCCCACATGAACCATTAACCAATATAAAGGAAAAGTCATTCAGACATTAATATTTTCCTAGCTTTATTATTATTATTGTTAGTTATTTTTACCAAAAAATCCCAGCCAACTTTATGGTGATTTTAATACACCTGGCTCATAAGCATTTTTGGACATCAAATTGGTTTTCGTCCTTAATGCCATTTATGTAATAGTGTGAAAGTATTCAAATCAGTGCTAGAAACACGTCTAGTCTTTTTGAGGATAGACCTAAAAACGAAGAATATTACCCAGAGTCTTGAGCAAAATACTTTTGAACTGATGTGTAAGTGAAATCAGAGGTTACCCGCACGCAACAAAATGGTGATTATAGCTTTTAAATTCAAGTTTAGTGAAATTTGGGCCTTAAAAGTATGACTGTTTTTAGAATCTTTTCAGTCAAGATTTTTTTAAGAACACTCTGGACCATGCTATTACTTGATATATCTCAAAGTAATATTCCTGAAAACAGATTTTTTATAGTACCCAAACTGAAAAAACATAGCTTGTGAGAAAAGGAACAAGGGTGGCATATCTATATAAACATTGTCTTTGTATTATAAAACTCCATGCTGAGATGTGTGTGGCAGATAATCCATTTGCATGTTAACTTTGGCAGTGCCCAGGAATGCTTAAAGAGTTTATTAACAGCTCAGAAACTTTCTCTGGCATTGCACTATGAATTTGTTTGCTTGTTTGTTGATTTATTAGTGTCAAACACAGAGGTTTTGTTCTTGTGCTTGTGTTTCAAACTGGGAAGAACAGTGTGTGGCTCCAGGATAGGGGAATAGATACCCTAGATGTTTAATACTTGGGTCCTGCATATGCCATGAAGATCAGACCTTTAGATGTTCAAGTGCTGGATCAGGGCAACTGGAAATTTAATCTGGGAAGAGGCTTGGCAATCCTCGTCATTTTAGCTAATCTTAGGTAGTTAGAAATTCAGTACAAATAACTGTAAAGTGGTGCTTATGGAGAAAGAACAAAAACTAGCTTCACAAATAGCCCTTGACCTGCTGACCATCACTGCTGAAATGTTATAGTGGATAGTGTGAACCATTCAATCACATCTACAGGAGTGGTCCTGTAGAATTACAAATTTAGGGCTTATTAGGAAATTAATAGAAAACTAAACATGACAGCATCACTCTGTGATTGCAACATTCCGCAGGGCCCTTTTACATTGAGTACTGTGTGCTGCCCTGGCCTCCTTCTCCCAGAAACACTGCAGTAGAACTGAAAACAGAGAAAGGCACCAGGGATAATCTGAGGTTGTTAAGGTTGTTAATTTATTTTAATTTTCTAATGTTATCACAGTATCTACAATAGGATAATAGATCAAAATGGACTACCTCAAAGGTAGGAAGGAGGTTATTTTCTAACTGGTGTTGTGACACATTAATTTTATGGTAGGAATCCCTCTTCATGTGTTGTCTAGATAGAGCCAATAAACATCTGCAACAGCTTCTCAACTGAAGTATTTGCAATTTCAGGTACTGTGCATCAACTACTTTATCCTAATCATGTTATCACAGCCCTATCCTGATCACATAGAATGTTTCTTTTCATCTTTTTCAGAAAGATACATTCCTCTTTTTAAAATGTTTATCTATATGTAGAAGACCTCTAAGAACATTGCGTATTTCACCAATAAAGTTTCATGTTATTAACTGGGCTTGCAAAAAGGGTTTCCTATGAGATGGTGAGCTTTTAAATGTCTTTGCACAACTCAGAGACAGAGTGGTCTCTGAGTAGTGGTTGTAGTGGTGGTGTGTGCTTTTAGTAAGTCTGGTTTTACTTTTAGCTGTAAATTTGCTGTGAAAAGAGCAAGCATCCAAAGAGCACATTGTTAGCAGAACGCCTCAGGGGCAGGCAGGATGTGATTTTCTACTTAATTGAAGAACCTGCAGGCCAGATGCTCCATCTCGTTCTGGGGGGTTTTTGTGTTTGTTTGTTTGTTTGTTTGTTTGTTTTTTCCTACTCCTATAATGCTTTCATCAGACATAAGAAATGTAATAAGCAATTACTAACAAACACTACTAAAATTGTTTATTTTAATGTTCTGAAATAGAAGTGAAAGATATACTTTACATTTTTACTTTCTTTGAGGACTCAACAAGTCCTCTACTAAATTTTTGTTATTTTTATTTTTCTCTACTACTTTTGTCCACAAGAAATGCAAAAAATTTAAATCAATATGTGTTATAGCGAAGGTTGTAAAATGTTTATTTTAACTCTGGCTTACGTTCTTATAATGATAAACCATAAAATTATAATGAGCTGATATGGTTCTGTGCACAAGCACTTTCTGAACATTTTTTTTGCTGAGAGCCAAGTCCTAGCACAAAAGAAAAAAAGACAACAACCAAAGCCATATTTAGGCACACTATGTTTGAGGTAGATGTTTTTTAGAAAGGTATCTGGGTGAACCACTGGAAATCGCTGGCCAGTTGAAACACTGACCACCTGAAACATAGGTTTGTTGAAGTGCAAAATCAGCTTCTGACAGACATATCCTAATCTTCACGGGAAGTATTTTATTTCGGTTTATTCAGTAAGTTCTATTCAGTGATTTGTTCCCTAAAAGTGAAGAAATAGTCTGAAATTATAAAAGGCTGAAAGTTGGCCATATTTTTCATTTTCAGTCTATGGTTAAAATACAAAAATGCTGCTTACTAGTTTTAAAATTTTAAAAACTGGGCTAACCAAAATCAATGTATTTAAATTGCAAAATACAGGCAGTACATCCTTTGCTCTTGAAATAATTTTATTTCTTTAATACTGTACACTTAGGTAGATTTTTTTCATGTCTCTAATGCACTTAGGTGTTTAGATTAAATAATATGAGTAAGAATGATTGCACCTAGCATTAGTTGTTGAATTCTAAGCAAAAAGTTTGTCTTCCCTTTTTAATCAGAGGGAGAAGAAATCCATTATGGATGGCAAATCATGTCATCATTAGAATAAGGAATCACATGCTGAAGTTGTCTCTTACCTCTACTGACTGTAAACCAAGCCTAGGGTGCCTGCTGAGATGAGGTGCTTAACTTTTAGATGGGTGAAGTTAAGTGAGATTTCTCCCTGACTAAATTGGTTTAATACTTTCTTTTCTGTTTAGCTTAAACTGAGATGCAATTTTCCATCTGTGTGTGTAGACCCAAATAAAGAATAACCATTATCCTATTACTAAGAAATACCCCATTCACTATTTTCATGCTTAATCCAAAGTAAAAATTAAGGATTTGAATAAATGTTACCAAGAAGGTTATGTTAGTCACTATTTATGGGTGTATTTGGCATAATGCTTCCTGATTGCAAGAAGAGAGGAAAAATTACACCAGCTATAAAGACTCAACTTTTCATTAAAGAAAAAAAAAACTACAAGTGGAAAACAAGATTAAACTTGAAGATCCAAGTCAAACTCTTCTGCTGACTCATTTAACTCCTGATTAAATTTGGTAATTCCAATCATTTTGATTTAAGTCTGTGCACTCTTACATACAGTGAATTGTCCCATTAATTTTAATGAGTCTATTTTATGTGCTAAACAAAGCACCTGCTTGTGTCTTTGCAGAAAATAAACATTGGAGCATAAGGTCTCCATTTCAATTGTTAGCTAGTCTTGTTTTTGCTATTAATTTATAGTTTCATATATTTTTTAAAAAAATAACACATATATTAACCACTTCATCTACAAGTTTTATGTCAGTAGTGGGTTTGTTGAAGACTTTTTTCTCTAAGTGACTGAAATGAGGCACAGGAATATTTTGCCCTGTTCCTTCAACAGCTGGTCTGTGAAACAGGCAGAACTTAAGGGATGATAAGAGTAAGGAAGTAGAGTATCTGTACTTTTATAAAACCACTTTTTTAACTTCTAAGCCTATTATTAGGGAAAGAGAGGTTTTATTTAGTTTTTTTTAATAAGTTTTATTCTTTCAGCACAGAAAGTGCCAGTACAAAATGGCTGTGGAAATTTAAGTTTATGCTGGGACTGGAAGCCAGATTAATTGGCAGGTTATTTGTATTGTATTTCTGATTCAAATGAATTCAGTAATGTAGTGCATTTTGCAACATTTCCCACCGGAAAAGGTCAAAGGACTAAATCGATGACAGCTGACAGAATTATTTGTATTGTCAATGTGCTTGCTGGTACTCCTAGCAAACCTGCTAAACTTGAAAGTTAAAATTAATCTCCTGATAGTGTCAGCTCTTTTAAGATGCCTTCAACACATGCATTCACTTGTGGCATTGCCCTGAAATATTTAAAGTTAGCCTTTTCATGCTGGCAGTGAATAGTCTAACACACCAATTTAATATTCCTCTGAAAATAGCAGCTATGCAGGAGTAGCAGAGTGGAGAGATGACTTTAGCAGAGGTCCAGACATCCGGTAGGCAAATGTGTAATAGTATTCCCAAAACCTCATGTTCAAAAAGTAGGTCAGGAAAGGAGAAATAAAAATTCAGAAGAAAAGCCATCAGTGGTTTACTATACATGAAAAAAGTAAGTGAAAAGCATCAGCTAAGTGTTGGCTCGATAGGCTTCCATTATTAGGCTCAAAAAAGCTGCAGGATGTGTGCATTCAGTACATCAGCATGACTTTATCTGGAAGAAGCAAAATCACCTTTATCTCTTAAACTGACACAACAGAGATGTTTTATACTAAAGACAAACAGGACTTTGTGAACTTGCTGATATCTTGGTATGGCACCTGGTGTTCTAAAACTTAGAAAAAGTAGCTTGAGCTGTCAGGACTTTGAAGAGAAATATTTTTTAATGTAATGGAGATTTGATTTGATTTGATTTGATTTGATCTGATTTATGAGGCTTCCATTTCTTTTATGATGCATCATGAGGAACCATTCTGATAACAGCTCTAAGAGAAGTAGATAATGTTTCATTTTCAACCTACACGTGTGAATGAATAGGTCTTACTCAGCTCTTGGTTCCAAAGCAGCAGCAGCAGCAGCTGATGCAAGGAGCTATATTTCTGACATCCAGCTCTGGTTTGTGTTTGCTGCAGGAAGCAGTTATTCCCCTGCTTTGCCATTCCTTGTGGAGTTCCGGTCATCGTCAGCAGTGTTCTGCCCTTCTTATCTTTACTTAGTGACAGCACTATAAATGACTGAAAGAAAGAGGGGAGGAAAATGGTCCTCTTATTTATTTTCATATAAATACCCCCTCATGCTCACTAAAAACAGTGTGATGTTTAGAGAACATGTGCTGTTGAAGTGTGGGAATAACTTTAATTGCTAGTGTTGTGGAATGAAACACAATGCATCCTGCAAAAGCACTCCTGCACATGAGGAGCAACATCCCTGCTCCTATGTGTTAGTAATGGTTATGGTTTCATGAGACTGTTCTGTTCACCTTTATGTCTATTTTGCAACCTTCTAAGCCTTGTTAAAGAACACAATAATTTCCTGCTAGTTAATCTTCAGCAGTTATAATCTGAGTATATGTATGTATTTGTGTACGTGCCTTTGAATTGCAAATCTATTCCTTGGTTTTTAGAGTCCAGGGGTTATTTTATGTGACCAGCATTTAATCACTATCATGCTTGAGCCTAACTGAAGTTGGCAGCATTACAGATGTTATTTTATGTGACCTGCATTTAATCACAGATGATCTGTGAGTCTTGTTAAACATGGTGGGATCACAGAGATCCTATTTTAACATTCTCTAATGCAGTAACAAGAAACCTTTGTGACAGTGGGATGTATACTTACGTTTCCTCATTTCCTTCATCTAACTAATTAATTTATCCTGGAAATTTCAAGAAAATTTCAAGGATTCCCTGTCAAACTCCTCCTATTTCAAAAATAAGTATGAAAACGTTTTACTTTCAGAACTGATCTAGATGCAAATATTCTTGCCCTACCTCTCTAATTCTCCCTTTTCCTCTCCCCTTCTCCCTTTCTCTTCTTCTCCACATATATATGACTGATACCTAAAAAAATTCTGTCATAGAAAATGTTTCTTACATCTGACATTTCTAAAAAAAAACACACTTTTTTTTTCTGAGCCCTTCAGGAAATGCATAAGTATTTTATTTGAGTTAATGATAGCAGAAAATACAGAATTACGCCATTAAACAAGCTGTGTTACCCGCCTGTTCTTAAGTGACCTGAGAGTTGCAATTGAATTTCATTCTATTTATGTATTACACCGTACTGCTGCAGTTGTGGTTGACACATTCGCTGGCATTTTTTATGATTCTCTGTCACAAGTCGAGTTCAATATTGTCTCTGTAATTATCATTCTCCAAAGGTTTATGCCAGGCTACACTCCACAGACAAAGTCATTTACTAAGTTCAGCAGATCCTGGGGCCATGCTCACACTTGAGGAGAAGCCAGAATTCTCGGTGACAGTCACCATTTGGGTGTGTGGGCCCATGCTGGGCTCCTAAGTACCTCATATAGCAGTGGTGAGCATCTGTCAGCAACAAAGTTTGATAAAGTTAGCCTCTTTTTCTCAGTTCAGTAGTCTGGCTGCCTTGCTGCCTTGCTGCTTGCTCCTCAAGCCAAATGTTTTTAGAGTTATTATATGATGTGGATCAACAACACATACTGCAAAATCAGAAAGTGTTGCTTATCTGTATTTGCTCTCTGTATTTGCATTTAATCAGGTCTGTGCCATGGTTTATACTTCTTGTAAAATAAGATTGGGACACTTAATATTTCTGTTCCAGGTATGCAGTGTATAAATATTTTATTGACCATATACTGCAAAGGTTTTAACATCACTGGTCTGCATTTTTAGCACAAAGCAAGCATGCTAGAATTTTGAGTATATTCCACTCTCATGCACTTTACACACTTTTTAAGTCTTATCAGGAGAGAAAAACAATTGTTTTTTAAGGACATGATGAGCACAGCTTTAATCTCTGGTCACGGAGTGGTCTTTGCTGACAGTAAATGGCTTCATTTTCCCCCCACACACATTTTTTCACTCTTGGGGGTGCAGCAGGGGAGGGAATTAGATCAAGGTGTGTTTCCAGAACCTGTTGTAATAATTAATCTTATTTATTTTTTCAGTATTTTTCATGTTCATTATTTGATTTTACACACTTTATAGCCAATAAAAGCTTCACCTAAGGTGTGTGCAGAGTACGTTCTCACACAGTTTTGTTGAGAGTGGGAGTGTTCATCACCTCTCCACAGCCTGAGGAAGTCTGCAGTGGGTGTGCATCTGTGTGTGCGTGGGAGCGTGTCTGCTGCATACCTGATGTCTGAGAATCATAATGACCCCTCCTAAAATGAGAACAAGTGCTGGAATTAGGAGAGGTCTTTTCTTTTAAGCAAATTTCTTGTCTCTAAGATATAAACTCCTTCAGAGTGGATAAGAGCCTGGAAATAAAGTTGCTTAGTCTAATGCAGTCCTTTTTCACACTGAGCCATTGCCTCATTTTGTCGTAGTTGCCTCATAATTGTCAGAACTTACACCTATGCTCTTCTTTAGCAGTGACTGTTTTTTCCAGCTGGACACAAAAAGCATTTCTTGGTTTTGTGGAAAAGTTAGAGAAGAAGCAAGGCCAGTACTTCTTCGTTTGAGCTTCTTGGCTTTTTTCCATGAGGAGCACTCAAGTTTAAGTTCCAAAAAATTTTCAAGAATCCAGGAAGCTTTTTTGTTCCTTACTGGGTAAAATGAAGCAGAGGCATACAAACACTAAAAAAAAAATTGTGAGAAGGGGAAATAGGTGATGAGGAGTGAAGGAGAAGAAACAGAAAATAAAGATTAGGCTGCAAAAGAGGGAGGAAGGTGAATGAAAGGAAAACATGGCAGGAGTTGTAAGTAAATGGTGAGGACTGGCATCTGTCTCTCCATCTGCCATGGTCAGAGGCTTCACTGGAGAATGAGGCTAGCTGAGGTGTTTACATTTGAGTATGAATGAATTCAAATCGCAGTGAAACCAGCCTTCTCTGAGAGGGGAAAGGCTGAGCACCTTTGTCCTTTGTGCACATATGTGTTTCCACAATCACTGGATCTACAGCTTGATGTAATAACACAGAATGGTTAGTTCTAATGATGATTTTTATTAAATTTAATTAAATTTATCCAAAAGAAAAATTCAGAAATTGGTTATACTTGTGTGTAGCAAGTCAGCAATGGAATAATCGTCATAGACATGTAGACTCTCAGTAAATGAAGTGACAGAAGGACAGTGAGATCAAGCCTGCCAAGAATACAAAGTAATTGTTTCTATCCGAATTTTATATCAAAATGGGGACTCTACTTTTAATTCATTCTTCTATTCTTATATTTGATACACTGCCATCTTTCTCAGCTGTACTCTTACAGAAGACAGTGTTCACCTTTAAGCTATGTGAATTAAATATGAAATACATCTTTTTTTTTTCTGTTGTATTATCAGTGCTAGTGAGTATTACTTTATCTGTTCAATATTATTCAGCAGGACCAGTTGGAGCTGCTGACAAAGCTGTTAGGAAGAAAACAGGAAAGACACAGAACAGTTTCAAAGATGAAATGTCTCCAAGAGACATGTGAGGCCCTGTGAGGGTAGAGGCAGTGCTAATAATGGGGAAATGTCAGCCTCGATCCAGGTGGGCTAACAAGATCATAAGGCTTAGGACTGAAAGGCAGAGAAAGCTTAAAAGTGCCTCTTAGCCCAGGAGAAAAGAACATCAGCCAAAACTTCTGGAAATGTTTTCCTGACGAATTGCTAAAGAGCTGTTACAGCAGAGTTATAATTCTTTGTCTCTGACTTTACATCAGCTTCACTTGCAATGAAAGGACACTATTTAAATAAGAATTTACAGCCTGAATTATTAAATGCATTCTTTGTTTCAGTGGGAGTTAGTTATGCTAAGTACTGAGTATTCTAAATATTTCTGAAGTTCTGGACCAAGCTGTATAGGCCAATTACTATTTTAATCCTCATTGAGCAAATAACATACATTATTTTGTTGAAACACTTTCAGTATCATTAAAAATATTTGTGTTCTGGAGAGAGCGATTTTTTCCAAGTACAGTAACTGAGGGCTTTCTTTTTCAAGAGTACTGTACAGGATGTTTTCCTGATCCAAGCCAAGAAGAAGTAGATCATAATGGATCTTGCCTCAGAGTGAGATGGAAGAGTCCAAGCTTAATAGGGAGACGGTGAAGGGACCTAAATTAAAACAGTCACATGTTGAACAAGGTGTGTTGTGATCTACATGTGAGTAAACTGCAGAAGGACCCTGCAGATCATCTCTTGAAAAACATGGACAGTATTTATGGAGAGAGGTCATCTCTTGAGACAGGACAAAAAAAGGCAGCACTTACTTGAACCCATCACCTGAGTTCTCTTGATTTCAGTTGTTTGACATGTAACCAGCCTGTTCATGAATATCAAAAATCTTCTGTGTCCCAAATGGTTTTCAGTTTAATAGCTTAAGTGTGGCGTTCAGCAACCATCAAAGAATAAGAGTCCCGCATTTTGTTCAGGAAATAATAGGTAAGACAAGCCTGTCAGCTTGGTCAGCCCTGCTAGTGTAATAGTGCTTTTGAACACTGGAAACACAATTTGTGTTTGCTTTGCTTTGGCTTAGTTCCAGTCATCTGAGAAATGTAGTACTGTGCTCTTTTAAGTGTATTAAACTATTCTTGCGAAGTGAATTATGCTGATAGCTTGTTTTCTTGGAGGAGAAGACAGCAATAAAAATTATTTGTGACCTTTTTTTAAAAAGATGGACTTCAAATATCCAAGAAATAAGGATTTGTCCAACATGAGGCCCTTTCACTGGCTCAAATAGACTACTAGCTCTTACCACATTTTTTGTTTGTTTTGACACACATTGTCCCCTTTTTACAGCCATTCTGAAGGTGGTGTTTGGAAAAAAAAAAAAATCTTAAAAATATCATAAGGATGTCTGAATCACTTCATATTCTTATAAACTGATCTTTGGGACTGGTGTAAAGGAGAGAAAAGCTGTTGATATATGTAGAATTAATTCTGATTAATTATTTAACATGTAGGAGTTTAGTGTATAATCTCTTTGAATAATCCTCCCATCTTAAAGCCTTCAGTTCTTTTGGGATTTAACAATGCCGGCTGATAGTACTGAGGGTTGTAATACATTCTGATATGTCCTGTCTCATTTCAGTACAGGTAAATTAAAAGCAAATTTAGTTCTAATTAGCCAGATGGGTTGCTCTAAGGACTAGGTCTGCAAGGTAATATTCAAGCTTTTAATTTCTTGTGAACTGAAATTGAGGTTATATATGACTGATTATTTGAATATCTGAAAAATTAAGAAAGTCTTAAGCAGATGAAATGGAGAGTCTGAGAAATAGTGGTAGCTTTCATCAGAGCCTTTTTAAGACAGTTTTTTACTGTCTTACAGTGCGTTATGGCATTTAAACAAAGACGTGGTATTTCTTATCCCTTCTGAGCAAAAAGTCAGTAACTAGCAGAGCTTTTCGAGCCTGACATATGGGTTCCTCGGCAAAATCTATTATGTATTTTACCTCATTTGTTTGACTTTTTTTTCATTTGACTTGACTTGAAAACCTGGCAGTGCCATCTCACTGGGATACAAAGTCCAGTTTGGTTTCCAAATAATCCAGAAAGCTCAGAACAGAAACCCAGTAGGATATATTAGGTTTTGGCTTCACTTAATCTGTCACAGTTCACGAAGAAAATTTCAGCAGGGTCACAGAAATAAATATGCTCCAGTGGTGTTGTGACCATAAAATGCGTTATCTGAGGCAATTCTGGTGAATGAAAGCTCATTACATTGTGCAGAGAACAGGTAAGGCTTTATTTTTTTCCTGCAGGGCTGCATGGAGCTTTGGTCTTCCATCTTCTGGAGGGATTAACTAAAACTGGAATAGGCACTGAAGGAGGAGAAAAATTAAATACAGAGATGTCAAAAAAAGACTAAGAGGCCTTCGTTTGTTTAGCCTTTTAAAATGGAGGCTGACTTGGTTGATTTTCATGCATGATTTGGTTGGTAAACAATACAGAGGAGAAGATCCATTTAAGGTATAGAATTATACTGGCACGAGAACAAATACATGTATACTACTTATGAATACATCTAAGTCAGAGTTTAGGAGTAATTTGTGAATTGGCTATCCATTCTTGTATAGCTTTCTTCTAGGTTATTGAGACCAAACTACTGTTTGACTACCAATATGATCAGTTTATGAAGGAGCTTGTGAATTATGGAGGTATTAAGTTTTCTACATGAGTGAACAAGATAAAGAGACAGAATTATACCTTTGGGTGATCTTAATTTTTATTATGCATTCAACTGGTTATATGAGGCTTGAGATGTTTTCCATAACAGTTTGCTGATCTGTCAAAATTAGCACAGGTTTACTTTACTTGAGGACTAAACTCTTATATTCATGCTGTGTACATTTTAAAGCCACCCTTCTGTTCCTATTCCATACTCTTTTTATGGTATCCAAGTGCCTTTCAGAAACCTCTTGATTAATATAACTATAGTGCATCATAAAAATTATTTATTCTCTCTTTCTCGTTGTGTTCAGGAGAAAGTGCTGTGTCACACATACACATACAGAGAGGCACATGAAAATATTTGGGAAGGCATGCTGGAAAAATGGATTTTATCATAGCATGTGTGGGTGAGGTGCTGGGATTAAGCAGATTTTCATCCTGTATTCTTTTATAGAGATCCGTATTCTGTCGAGTTAAAGGAGAAAGGAATGTAGAATGTCCTGACTGCATTCCTTAAACCAGTGTCCAAACAAACGTTCAGATACTCCAGAAATCATTAAAGATCATGTTTTCAAAGGGTGTGTTAGAGGATGCGAGCAGGCATACTGGGACTTTCAGAAGCATTTTTGTAAGCTTTTCATTTTGATCAGTTGGAATTGAGCATTGAAAATTGAGTCAGTGATCTGCCTCATTCAATGTGTACCTAGCTAGGCAAATTATTTACTGAGATACTTAAAGACAAAGAATAGAATTAGTCTGACATGATATTTTAAAAAGAATCAGTATCATGAAAGGATTAATGCTTATAAACTTCTGAATGGTTGGGTGTTTTTAAATTATATATTTACATATACTTTAGTTTGATATTGCTTGCTGATGTAACTGTGGTCTAAAGGAAGGTGTTTGCAGCAACCTGTATGGTGGAGAAAATGCAATGTTTGTTTTGATAATGACTGTAATCTCTTGAGAGCGTGTAGTTTCATGTTTCTGCGGGTTTCAGTCCTGTAAAGCTGGAATAATAAATGCATGTGTTGCTAAGTCCAACAGATTGTTTGTCAAGACAAAGAACTGTGTCCTACACAGCATTAGTGGTAGGACGTGGGGCTTCTAGAAGGTGGCACAGGAAAACATGGTACATTAAGAGTCAGGTGTTTGCTTAAATTCTACTCCAACTCAACCATTTTTTAATGGTAGTAACAGCACTTAAAAACAAATGTCAGAAGAGCAAACTGGTTGTGAGCCCATTGTTTCAGACTATCACACCTGAAACTGTCAATCCTGGTTTCTGTACGTTTGGGGCATCCATTCCACAGTCATGTAGTTGAGGATAACATCCTTAGAATTGATTTCCTAAAAGGCAGGTTGAAACAACCTTGTAGTCATAGAAAAAAATCAAGGTACTAGTCAACTACAATAACACCATTATGACAAAGATTTCATAATCTACAAGGCTTCATGGAGGATGCTAACGCTTCTGTAATGTTCCTAGTAACTACTTGGAACTACTCTACTACAGCTGGCAGCGACTTCACCCTGAGCTCAAAGACATCTGCTTGCCTAACTGCAGTGGCATCTGCATATCTTCTGGAAGCCTGCAAGGTTAGGCTGAGAGAGACAGTAAGTGCCAGTACTTAAACCAGCAATTTGGATAGCACTAGGGAGATACTCATTGAATGAAAGCAGCTGAGGGGCAGCGTGTCAAAAAATGCTACCTCTCTTTCTAAAATATGAATAATTCTGTCTAAATCTGGCCAGTGACAGCGTAAGTTGCAGTGATGGTGTTTCATTAACGGTCTATTAATTGGTTTTATATTTGATGTATGATCTTTATAACTGCAATTGTTTTGACTGGGCTTGGCAAAACTCACAGTGCAACTGATACTAGTTGTCAGGCTTTTTTAGCTCACTCTGTTAAGTTGACAAAAAGCAAATGGATGAAAGTTGAATTATCTTCCACTTCTAAATCTGTGATCTCTAATTCAAGATATTTTGATAGGTTAGCCTGCTTTTATGCTGCTTCTCCCTTAAATAAAGAGTACTTTAATTTCTAATGTTGTCAAAGTAGAAATTCCCCCTTCACTGGAATTTGGAGAAAATAATCCAAAATATTCAAAAAAACCAAAACTGTGAAGAGATGAATGTCTGCTAGATGTGAGGTTCCCTCTCACACTGTAGTTTTTGGTTCCTGTTTTTAAAAAGTAAAATAAAGTAAAACCAGGCAGGTTATCACATTTCCTTTAAAGTGAAATTATGTGAATCTTCTGGATAAAATTGTGTTTGGGCAAGGCTTGGCAATGCGCTAAGTCAACTAAAAAAAAACTAAACCAATACTTGAAACTTTGGTTGTGGTACAGATGGTGTTTCAACAGCATTACAAGACCAAATTAAAACATGGAGTTAGTGAAAGTATTCTTTTTTTCGTAAAAAATAAAGGAAAAAAACTAACAAAACCAACCAACCAATGAAAATCAAAAAAACTTAGTCTATTCAACTCATTATAACATCTTTGAAACGAGCAATTACATGGTTTTCCCAAAGTGGTACAGAGTATTCACAAATTAGTTCCCAAAATGTCTGTCCATCCTCATCTTCCAAAGACATTTAGTAGATAATATCTTGGGACTGTCAGGTAGTTAATGTGTTTGCTTCATTAGGTTAGAACAACACATGGAAAACAAATTGAGCTCTCATTAAATTAATTGAAAATTCTCATTAACTTCAACAAAATCAGTGTATGGCACTTCAGACTAAATTGTCAGTGGACCAGCAGTTGTAGATTCAAATTTGTCCCTGTGGATTGCACACAGATTTGAGTCTATTTCTTAATTTAAAGAATTCCTGTAAAATCCAAGGGGATAGATATATTCACTATAGCATTCGAATTCTGTCAGGTGATTGCTACTGGGTCCGCTGTACCGGTCAGGTGGTGTTCTGGCTAACTGAAGATGCAGCAGAGCCTCAAATGCTCTGATCTTGAAAAGCAACATTATATAGCTGAAATACTTGACACTAAACTAAATAATCTGTGTATTTAATAATTTTGTAAGTGCTGTTATCTTATTCCCTTTATGCCTGCTATACACTGGTTAATAATCCCAAGAAAATGGCCCACCATTACAATAAATACTTCTTCAAATAATTCATCTTTCTTCCACTTCAGTCAGCAGCTATTTTGAGGCTTAAAATAAGCTTTTGTCCTCAGTTGTGTGTCTACTAACATCAATAACAAAATTATTACTGACCTCATAGAAAGTAAAACAAAGTCCTTAATACTTCCTAAAAGCTGGATTCTTGCTGTAGCAGTCCCAGATGTTATTTCATCTCTGTTTTATTTTGTTACATAATTGACAACAGATAAGTGTTAAGACAGATGTCACTGCACGGTGCAGTTACACATGTGCTTCCAAATTCTTTCCAGTATGTGCTGGGAAGTATATACTGCAGCATGTGTCTTCTGTTCCATTACACTTGGCAGAAATAATGGTACTTGGAGAGAAATTTATATGACCGGTACTAGAGCCTGCTTTTGGCATTGGTCTTTCATCAGAGCCTGATTTAGAAGGAGAATTTCTCCTGAAGAATGGTCTCCTTCTATTGAGATGAAAGACAAAATCTTACTGTGTCCCTTTGGTTTCAGTCAGATGCACTTAGAATATTTTTAAGCAGTAGCAGCTGTTCACAGCATTAATCTGGCAAATTAGTGCCTGGGTTAGACCAGCCTAGGTATGAAATTCCTGTATAAAAAGCTGTATAAGGGGTGTTTTGTTCAAATGGGCATTGTATTCTCTCCTGTGAACCAGTGAGGTGGCTAAAGGAATATGTCACATGGTTCTCAGAGCTGTGTTTGACTGAGCGCCTTTGATTTAATTACTTCCTAATATAACGTGAGAGAAATACTCCATTCTTTCTACATCCTAGCAGATGTGAGTTTAACACATCAGTGCAGGCAAGCCATTTCCTTCAGTGTGCAATGCTCTAGATTTCTGTCGTGCAGCCTGTCTTCCCACCAGTAAAGTGACTATCTGTATTGACTGCTATTTTGGGTAACACTGCCTATTATCTTCTGCTTTCTACAAATACTGTGAGTTGCTCTCTGAAAAGTTGTAATCACATGTGTGCAACTTACAGTTTGATCGCAGAGTCATGAACCTGGTGTGTGGAAGCCAAAAAGCCTGTTAGACCCCAGCAGTTACTGTCATTTCTGGGATCACAGCATGCTGAGATGATAAAAGGCAAAAGCAGGAAAATAAAACACCTAAATAACCAGAAAGTGCACCTTTGTTTACTTGGGCATGGTCCAGAAGATTTGAAAATGAGCTGCATACCTGTATCTTTAGTGTGAAAAAGCATGTATTGAGCATGTGACCATGGATATGGAGCACAGCCCTGGTGTGCTGTATGACTTTTCATTTGAGACAAGCAGTTTTACATGTTCTTTTTTTGAGACTTTATTAAACCCTTCACTTTGAAATTTCTTTAATTTCTCTCCGACTGAGATGCTGAACAGAAAAATTCTATATTAATAGTCAAAATAATAGGCAGCTCAGAGAACAAATACCCTGTAGTGTGACACCCTTGTATGTGAGCTGGTGCTGGCTTTGCACTTAGTACAGACCATGTCAGAACAGGGCTGGGGGAATTGTCCCGGCTGTCTGTCCCTGAACCACAACTGTCCCAGGGCTGCAAGGATTGCTGGCAGCAAGGGGAGCCATCCTAACAGGCTGGGTCTTGACCAGGAGAAGCACCTGGAATGCTGTGTCCTACTGCTGGCTGGTGCATGCCAACAGCTCCCTGCAGACTTTTACAGTGCCAACGGTAGTGAGGCTCCTCTCACCCACTCCAGCTCAGGGAGTCTGTTAATACCTTTCTTTTCTGTTCTAAGCATGGTTTGTGTTGTAGCCTCTGGTGGTTTTTATTTGCAAAGTCCTTCAACTCCTCAAACCACCTTTATATAAAGCAAAGCAATATTTGCTTTGTTCAAATGTGTTATTTTGCTGGTTGAGAAGAGAGGAAGCAAGAGAGAGATGTCTTCTCTCTGACTTGCTCAAAAGGAAACTGAGGTTTAGCCCTGCAGTCATGAATTCCATCACTTTCTCCAGCTCTGCTCCTCTTTCTGCTCAGCTTTTTAGTCAGTAAAAATGTACTACATGATTTATACTAAAGAAAAACATATACGTTAAAGATGCAATATTAGGTACTTTGATATATAGCCTGAAGAAGTAAAGGTCCTCTATAATTTGTGGTTGTGTTGGCAGTAGAAAATAGGAACTTGTTGGGCGATCCTGGAGTAAAGACTGCAGTAGTAAGTCATCTGTCTATGCCATGTTCTTCATTTGGTTGTATGCAATTACCAGGATTGAGCAGAAGGGGCTCTTGAGCTGCAAGGAGAAAATGGAGAACCTGATTTGCCTGGAAATTTGGTTTCATGTTCCAAGTTCCTGCTTCATCAGATAATCTTTTGCATCATTACCCAGCAATGAGCTAAAATTAAGGCCAGGATAAACAGGATGTTAAAATAAAATGCTGCAGCATACCAGCATTACAGATGTCTGTGCAACCCACACCCCTCGTCTCTTCCAGCAGCTGGACATGGGATCTTTACAGCCAAGAGTATTCTAAACATAAAACTGCCTCAGTGGTCCTAGTGCCTGATGTCTGTATTGCTTCTGGTAATGACCAACAGCTGATACCAGAGGGAAGGGAAAATACGCTGCCTCTTGCATGTGTCTGAATAGTCATGCATAGAACTAATCCCTCCTGTGCCTGCATGTGGAAGTGAATACTGACATAAAGCCCTGATTGCACTTGCACCTCTGCCTGTTTGGATCACAGCCGGCTGCAGGATGGGGAGCAGGAGACAGGCAGGGACACAGGCAGCTAAAGGTCTTTTAATCTCCAGTGAAGTGGCACATTAAATACATGATCTCATAGCTTGTAGAATTTCTGGATTACACTGTTGGAATTATTCTTAGAGAAGGTTTTAGTAAATGTGCAAAATTTCTGTGTCTATACTAGATTATTATTTCTGCCTGATCCATAAATTGCTCTAAGTTTCTATTTAATGAGCCAATATTAGAGACTCTTGCAGTTGGTAATAGACTATATTTGTTTCCAAAGGGCTCCATTACTTTTGAATTAGTATAATTACTTTCTTTTAATTTCTTGAATGACTTGCTGTATTTCATGCACTTCCTTGTAAAGCAAAAAGCTAAAATAGATTGCTTCAAAGTTTATTTCTTAAAAGATGTCTTCAGGTTGAGCAATAATACAGTCTCCGCTCCAGAGGAGAAAATGGTTGTGGTCAAGTTAGACTCTCTTGTGGGTAGATGATAGGAAAAATTGCTTTCTAAGGTACAGAAATGGAAGCAAGACAGTCATGTGAAAAATAAAATATTAACAGTAGGGTTGTAAGATTGTGTCATTTTGATAATATTTTCTAGGTGAATCTAGAAAAATATTGCTTCTCTTTAGAAATGCATTAAAATTATCATGCAACAAACAGGGTAACAGGACTCAACAAACAGGTTTCCTGATCTTATAAATACCAAGAGACATTTATATATTTTCCATTTTAAATTTTAGAGTGATTACCATCCTGAGAAAACTTCTTACAGGGCATTATTAATGTGAAGATCTCCAGATATTTGCAACGAGAAATGTTTCATATCACTGGTCAGTGTGTCCATGGGGAATGCAATGCATTGATTGAGGTGATGTGTGAGGCAGTGTGAAAGGTTCCCCCTTCTACCCCAGCTGGTATAACACCACTGACTTTCTTTGAAGCACTTTTCCTGACAAGAAATTTTCTGTGAATCACTCACTCCATTGGTCCCTAGTTTCTTCTTTGATATTTCTTCATGAAAAGGCAATTTATGCTGACAGCGCAGCTCAGCTGAGGCCTTCCCATGTTCTTAACATATCCTTTGGGCATGAAGGAAAGAGGCAGCAATCTACTTGCAAGGCTGGATTCTTGTTTTGAGAACACAGCGCAGTTTCCTTCGAGTGAGAAATTTACCTAATTTGCCCTTCTAGAGATATTTTGAAGAGATAGGGAAATGTCTGTAATATGTTGCCTGGCATCCAAATCACACCAGGGATTTACTTGATTCAGAATCTAGTACATAAAGACACCATTATTTCAGCATTCAGAGGAACTAAGATGCATTAGAAAATACTGGTGCTATTAAACCATCACAGATAAGTAGTTTGTTAACAACAACTCGCTCTATTGGCTCTCACAGCATATATCCAGCCTTCGGTGAGTTGCATTTAGACATTAAGTTTTACCGCACTTTGCAGAGCTCTGTGAATAGCCCTTGACAGCACTGCCAGCTTGCCTGTAGAACTGAACTTCAGAGTGACTTGGTTTGATAACATCTCACAAAATACTGTGTCCAGGTAAAATTGGGAAGAAAAATTCAGCATTAAATTTTGAAAAAAATAAAGTCGAGGTTCTAAACCCTGGAAAAAATCTTACGTGACCACTGAAGTGCTAAGGAAGTTGCCACATATTTGTGAGAACTTTGTATTCAGGTTGCATTTACTTTTGCAGAAGTGTTGATTATTTTGGGAGAGATTTATCCAATCAGTTGAGATTCTAACCTTGAGCAAGTTTGGCTCAGTCTTTTGACACGTTTTGTCTCCTTGTTGTAGCTGTGTGGAATGCAGCACATGTGAGCACATGTAAAGCTGATGAATTTCCAGAGACTTGCTATGTGTTTTTATTATTCAGACTGGTGGATGTGACATGGGAAGGTAAAAGTTATGCACTTGATGCTTTGCCTATCTGCATTTTCTAATGTTGAAGTACAAGCTTATTATGAAAGCTAGAAAATGACAGGGTGTAGATAAAATACTTCCCTTATATTACCTAAAATAATTTTGCCTTTTTTTTTTCCTAACTAACGTGAGAATTATTTAATGTTCATTGTAGATGCCGTTAGTCTCAGTGCATGTCCAAGAATCCTCACCTTCATTACAGTACACTCACGCATAGGCTGCTGCTGGGTCAAATTCACATTGAGGGAAAGACAATGGAAGTATCTTGAGTTGGGATACTTTTACTATCCTTCATTCTTCATATTCACACCCTTATTCTTCAGGTCAATAAATGCCTTCTAACACGTACACCAGGCCAAGAAGCAATAGTCCAAAGCAGGAGACTGTTTTCCGCACAAATATTAGACAAGGAAAATAGATAGTAACCTGTCTCTGCAGAATAAATGACTGAGAACAGATAGAAAATGGATTTAGAGTAATTTTAGGATTATATACAGCTGTATATAAGCTGTATAAGAAGAACAATTTCCTTGAGAATGGGTAATGGTAGCAAAGTGCTTGATGGATTTCATGAAGTTTTGCTGACATTGATTTTAAAATATAAAAATCTCCATTTTAATTTGTCTGTTTTTGGTCTGTTACTCCTAATGGACTTACTGCATGTTGAATACACTTTAGTTTTAATATTGTGATAGTAGTTTTCATGCTAAATCCTCTCTTCTTCCTCTGGAAATCCAGAGAGTATATAATATGTTGACACCCTGCATGGACTGAGTTTCCCTTCTTCTGAACAAGATCTTCGTTTCTACATCAGTATTTTACAACATTAAAGAGGCTAATGTATAATGTATAATTATACTTTTTGACACTTGTAGAAATCACAAAATCACTGAAGTCACACTGAAGATTAATAACATAATTACTGGTAAAACTTGCTGAAGAGGTTTTGCATCCTGGAGAATATTGTTTGCAACATTTTCCAGAACACAGCTGAGCAACTAGATAGTAACCTGAAGGATTTTCCCACGCATTCTTGAACTAATTTAACAGGCAGTCAATTTACACTAATCTTGACACTAAAAGTCAATTTACTTTACCAAAAGTGGGAGAAAATATTTTAAAATGGGCAAAATGTTACTTGATAAAATTTCAGCTATCAGACATGAATGATGATGAGAGTCCATATTCTCAATATGTTTTAAAAAGGCAAGCAAACCCCTGCCTTTGAAAAGGAAGAAAAATATACATGAAACACAGTTAAATATAATGAAGAGATTTACCAAAATCTGTGTTTATGTTGCCCTAATATATAACTCAAATATGTTTGTAACTTCCTTATATTGAATGAAACTTAACACTTAAGTTCTTTATTTGTTTTTCTTTCCAGTCACAAGTTTTCCATTTAGAACATATCTATACATCACTACATCCTTATATCCAGGTCTCCTTAGGAAGCTGAAGTTGGATACTTGGCTTATGTATATTTTTTCTAGTGATTTATTTGTTAAAATCTACTGTTTAAAGGAATATTATGAGGTTATTACATTATATAATTTTTGTGTGGAAGGTTGGTGTATGAAAGGAATTAGCTTTCCAGCTGTTTGTACTTTTCTTTTTTTTGAAGCAGAGCATGTACACAGCTATGTTGTGTAAGCCTCTTTCAGAGTCATTGGCCTTGTCCTGCAGGCCTCTGTGGTGCAAATAAATAAATAAATCTCACTCTAAATTAGGGAAGTGCAACTGGAATTAGTAACTGTATTCATTAATTCAGTCTTTCATGGTAGTCTGGACTATACTCTTTTCCATTTGGTCGCCTTTTCACATTCTGATAGCAAGCATTAGAGCTCACACATAATTTATGCTTTTAAACTACGTGTCTATAACTGTCCAGCTGTGTTTTAAATCTTAATTGTTTTATAAAACCCTTTTTATTTTTTCCATGTGGCACTACTCAGCCAATGAAAATAAGCAAGTCATCCCTGTGTCTGTTACATCCCTTTTCATTTATCTGTGTTTTTCTAACCCAGAGCTGCAAGGTGTAACTGCATAACTGTGTAACTCCTAACAGCCTGAACCCAAAAAACCCCAACATTTCTAACATCTACATTAAAAGTAGGGCTTTCTGAACTCTATTTGAGAAAATTTATCCAAGCAGTAGAAAAAAGGGAGAACTCTAGATAAAACCACATTAAAGACCTAGACGACATCAGGAGTAAATCTTTGGAGAAGTCAGTAATGTGAAACTCTGCAAGCAGTTTTATAACTTAGAACTGATTTAAAATTCAGATGTAGAGCTGGTGATGAGACATGTACCTGAGCCCTTCCCCCTCTGCATGCCATTTACCAGAGGGAGATAGCTGATGCTCTGACAGAAAATTATTCTTTCATCCTGGTGTGTGACATTGCCCAATTCACTTTTTAAACTTGGTTGCTCAGTTCAGCTCCTGAGTTTTCTGACCCTGTTTAACTCTATCAGCATTTGTATTCACATTCCTTACTTCAGGGACAGAGGAAGATCCCCCAGTTTTCAGAAACACATACACCTTTATGGACTACAGAAGCTAAAGAAGGAAATTATTTTCATCCAAGCAGAAGTGTATGTTCTTGATTTAAAAATAAATAAATAAATAGGCATAAACTATGTTCAAAGAAGAAAATAAGCCACTACAATTCTAGATGATGCACTACATGCAGGTTCTTCCTGAGCTGGTCCACATTTTTGCCTGTTTAATGGAGTCAGCAAACTAGTTTTGTTCACCCCAGGTGAACCCAGGGTGGTACATGCAAAACTGCAGGTCAAAAGAGGGATTTAGGCACACTGGAAGGGATTAGGAGGAGTTCTTTGCTGGTTTGGGTGGGATGCTTAGTTTGCTTGCTTTTGTAGTAGCTTCACTCCTTAGCATGGAAGTCCTAACTTGTGAAAGAGAGTTCTGAGGAAGAGTACGCATGGCTTTTGTTTTAAAATTTTGAACAATAAAGGACACATCAAATTATCTTCTAGCCAAGGAAAGGAAGGCAGAGACATGTCTTCAGACATGTCAGAGACAGAACTTCAGATATGCTAGCAAAAATGTGCATGTATGTCTGCATTTCCACTCTGATTTTTAACCTTTTTCTCTCCTGAAAAAAAGAAAAAAGAGAGAGAGTGTATGATGCTTTTGTTTTAACATGTTGAATAAAATGAAAAATCAAACCAAAATAGTTGGCACGTAGAATAATACAAGATGGAATATTTAGACTGGTCTGGTGAGAATATTGCTCCCACATTAGAGTACATTTATGTATTTTTGCAGTTTTGAAGAGGTCTGAGAGGATAATTCAGTGAATACAAGAGTCTCTCTTCTTGACTGTGATGCAGGGCTCTGTACCCATTTCTAACCCTCCAGCATACCCAATACCCCAGATGGACAGTCCTGAAGTGGGTGGGTGGGGCAGTTGGAGCAAGGCACCCCTGGGACAGGGGCAGATGTGGGCACAGGCAGCCCCTGTGACCAACAGCCTCTCCTCACCCCAATCTGGCACTCCGGAATCACTGCTCGGGCTTCTGCTGATGATGCAAGAAAGGTTCTGTGGCTTCCCTCTGAAAGTGTCAGAGCTTATAGAGAACTTGCATAAGGATGCAGATAAGCAGGAGCCCTGGTGAAAGTGATACTTTATTTGCCTTATTGAGCACTGGCCCAGAGCCCACCAAAGTCAGCAGAAGTGCAAATATTGGATCTCTTCTTGAATTTGTGTGGGTGTCTTCTTAGCTGAAAGCTTGGCAATCATATCAGTGTGCTTTATTTAGCCAAATTCCAGAAACAAAAGTAAAGGCAAAGATTTCTTTTGTTCTGGCAGGGCTTTTTCTTTTTTATTTTTCCCCCTTTTTTTTCTGTGTGTGTGTGTGTGTGTATGTGGGGTTTCCTTTGTTTCTAATTAACATGTTTAGTCTTCAGAAACTCCCTTATTTGTGTTCTACAATTATACTGCTGAGTAGGAAGCAGGGGGTCTTTGCAAAGAATGAAGTGAATTAGTTTTAGCTAACTGCATCTAAAAAGCAGAGCATGTGGTCTTTTGGCCTTGCTCTGAGAGTAACTCAACTAGTGTTTTGGACAGCAAACTCTCTGAATATTAGACCCAGGAAAAAATGTCACAGATTATTAGAAATGGGATGGATGGGAGCAGGTTTTATTGGAAACATTGGCTAAGCTTACATCGTAATTGCTGTGCTGAAGCAGTAAACAGCTGCTGATCCTGTGATCTTTCTAGTGAAAAACAAGCATTTGTTGTAGTTATTTTTCAGATGTATGTTGTTGTTTGCACAGTATTTCAAGTGTCCTACTTGGTATTTATATTATTAGCTCAGTGTTCTACATTACAATAAATGTGTTTACTTATTACAGAAGTACTGACCCTTAAAACATCTGCTCCTCAGCTGAACACCCAGAGCTCAGTGGGTGTGGGTAGCTTCTGTTAGCCATTCTTTCATAATATTTTGCAGTCTTTGGCAAGCAGTTTGAGTCAGATTCTGACCTCAGATGCACTCCTGTACAATGGCAATAGCTGTGCTCCAGTCAACAGCATTCTTCTAGTTTTATGTCAGTGTTAACTGAGGTCAGAGGACATTGCAGTGAGTGGGCCACAATCCTGTCTAATTTTTGCCTGGCAGAGCTCTTTAAGCAAAAGACATAAAAACTGTAGTGGCTCCAAATGGATGCCAAAGTCTCCCTCACTCTTCTAGAGACTGAGCAGTAGCAAACGGTATGGCAGAAGGTTAATCAAATGGTTATGAGGAATAAAGGGTTCTGTGTCTATCACCATTAGCACAAGAGCTGGAACTGAAGTCTGACAGGCTTGGAAGAGCTGTGGCTGTCTGGAAAGTGCCTTTTCATCTTGTGCTGTCTCTTGTCTCTACCAATACTGGACCCGAGGGGAATGCTCCGAAGCTTCTTTTGGAGACAGTGGTTTCAAATGCCTCATGAACGAGGGGAAGGACTGGGGAACCCGTCATTTCCTGCAGTGGGGAGAAGGCTGCATTGAAATCTCTGTGGTTGGTGTTGAAGTGGGGAAACAATCATCTCAAGAATTTTAGTGTCTTAGCAAAATGTCATCCTTCTCTCCCACCCCAGCAAGCTGTGCACAGTCTGTGACTCATGCCCGCTCTGCCATTCATGTCTGAGGTTCTGCCTTTCCACCTCTGATAACCCACTCCAGTGCTGTGGAAAGAATACCCATCTCAGACCTCCTCCTCCTCTTCCAAAGCCCTGCAGCTTCCTCTGGTCGTGGGGTACCTGAGGAGAGGGAAGGTGCTCACATTACCTCAGAGCACAGCCTAATTTAGCACATCCTTTACTCCTTATGCAGCAGTGGAAAGGATGGGACAGTCTTTTTATCCTGCATTTGCAGTGCACCTACCACCCTGGACCTTGTCAACAGCAAAGGAACTTACCCACTATGGTCGTACAAGCAAAAAACAATATCATCAACCAAACAACCACAAGCCATCTGAGTTAGTATCAGTTGGGACTTCTATAATGGAAAGAATTCAAAAGTTAAAATGTAGTGTAAATTTAATATACACAGCATCCCCTAGAGGTTCGTGCTGCAACTTACAGATAGGATAACTGCTCCTTTTCCATAACTGGTTCCTCTTAAAAGTACCATCTAGTAATCATTATAATGAGAATACATTTTGGAATTAGCTTATAGGTAAGTCATGACTAGAACAATGTTGGTGATACATTTTGTAGAATAAATCTCATTCTAAAATGGAAAAAAATGTTTCGCAAAACTACTTAGCAATGTAACCTTTGCAGACTAGTGGGGGAACAAAGAGCTATTCTGTATTACTGATCATTTCTTATCACCAAAAATCCCTGTTTATTTCCCAATTGTTTATTATTGCCATTTTTTAATTAAATTAAATTAATTTTGATTAAATAAAGTGCTGTATTTTCTAGTACATAGATTTAATGTTTAGAGCACTGTTTCCATGAATATAATGGGCTCTCTTAAAGAACTTCCCAAAATGTTTATGCTTGATAATGGATATCCAAATGAAAATGCAGTGAAACTTGGCCTGGACAATACATGAAAGCATCTTGAAATAGTTCATTTGACATGCAAATGAACCATATTCACAACTTGAATGAAACCATTTATTAATGAATAGTACTCATTGTTTCATCTGCAGCTTCTTTTTGATGTGGAAGACAGTTTTGATACTTCCGCGTTATAATATTTAGGATGCCTCCTTGTATAAAAGAGAAAACTTCCTGATAAAACTATTATGGTGTTGTTGATGTCTTGTGGAAACTGGTGATGGAGCATGGAGAATACAACAACAGATAGTATAGATCCACACCAGGTCAGTAAGCCGTGGAAACACAAAACTGCCAATCCTGGAATTGAAAACAGGTGGCAAAAATTTCTCTTGGCGATTTGACATCTGCAAGTAATCAGTTAGTGTAAGAACTTTGTTCAGACACAAATTAGCTTCATTGCTGATTGCATTTTCAATAAGTAAAGAAGAAAGCAGCTGCATTTTGTTAGAATCACAATACTGGGTTGAAATACATAGAAAGTGTTTAGAAGGACTTAATTTTTGTTCTTTTTTTTAAATTAGCTTGGATATAGAGTTCATAGCATTTTGGTTGAGAAAGAAAGATGTTTTACAACAGTTTTAACAGTGCTTCTGGGATCAAAGCTTCTTCTCAGATCTTCAAACTGTTTCACACCATTCCTGCACCACTTTCCGCTTCTAAAAAATGTAAATAAATATGTTTATTATTGCCATCTGGATTAATCCCTTCCCCCATCTGGATTGGGGGAAGGGATTAATTTCAAATAAGGACATAAAAAAGTTATTTTGATTAGAACTGAACTATGCTAATGGGGGATGTTGTGTTCTTGAACTTTGTCCTTTCTGGCAAGCCTTCCTTCTCCCCACAAATAGTAGTTACTGATCTTAAAATGCAGATGTCTGACACTGACCCAGTGCTGACTTCCCTAGCAGTGACCGGGAATTTCAGAGCAGGCAGTGTGTTAGTGGGTGCTAATTTGAGAAAAAATGAGATTACTTGTATGCCAAATTGAATTTTAGAACATTTTCAAAACATCTAAACAGAAGTTATTGTTAGGCAGACAGACTACCTGAACAACTTCAATAGATAATGGTATTGACCACCTGGAATATTTCAGGTTTAAGGGATTTCAAGTTAGTCAGGACAGAAAAGGTTTTTCCTGTGGAGGAGAACTAACCCAGTAACACTAGAGTCAGAGCAACCTTCAGAGTTGCAGTAAAAAGTTGGGGAGATGATCTCCTCCACCTGATGTTGTATGAGGCACGTACATTTACGAAAATGTAGCACTACATGTTTCCAGAAATTCAAGAGTCTGTTGCAGTTCATTTCAATGCAGTTTTTCACAGCTGGATGTTTCAGAGAGGTTACCACCTCCAGTCAGACACCACCCTATGCTAGAAGTAGCTTGATATCAAAGGTGCTCTAGGCATCCACAGCTCCACTGAAGTCATAAGATCTTCAGGAGGTTGCGCACTTGCATTTACGTATCCCAAAGTGATTGTAACTCTAAATCTTGAACTATGTGAGGAAGTAACTGAGCTTACTAATGAGAAGAACCAAAAGATCAGGAGTTGGAGGATGTCTGTGGGGATATGTTCTGGATGGAATGATGTGCAGAAAGTGTCAATAGATCACCCTGCAAAAAGTATGCCTCTTTAAGATGCTGCAGTAAGGCATCCGCAAAATGTGAAATTCTCAGTCATGTTCAACAATCCTGGCCAAAGGATTCACAAATTCATGTTTCAACCAAGATGTTGCCTCATGGGATTACTTCCCAGCCTATTTGCCATTGCATAGACAATTATCTTCTTTCTGGCAACAGAGTATTGTTCCTGTGGCATTTACAGCAATTGCTTACATGGAACAATAAATATCAGATAAATATTTAGTATGAGTTTAACATTTTAAGTGTTGTTTAATACTGGAAACTAAAGGAAATTGTGCTGTGGCTAATCAGTTATCTGCAGAGCACCAGCAAGTATTCCTATTGACAATAATGCAAAATGTATGGCTTCTAGATCACTTCATAAGGTTTAAAGGTACCAGTTTGTTGGCTATATGATGTATCTTGCAGTAGAATAATATTAGAATTCTTTTTTTGAATTTTCTAATATCTGAATTTTCTAAGAGAAGCAAGAGGAGCCCACTCCGTGACTAGCAGTTTTATGGTGCTGCTGTGTATTAGATATCATCAGTAAATTACCTTCTGCTTTTTTCCTGGAATCGAGGCATCCCACTGGACTCAGCACGCACAGTCATTTCATTCCTTCCCTGTGTACCTGCAAACCACTTTGCTATTTTGTCACTGCCTTGACTAAGTGATTTTCTTAGTGTTTTATGTCACATGTATTCATGGAAGAGTAAGTAACAGATCATAATATGCATATAGACTGTTCCGTAAATAAAACATGCTAGTTCTTTGTCCACAGCCTTGAACTGTGTGAAGACAGCTCAGCACTGTTTCTATGCACTCATAATGTAACAAATTTCTGATACTAAGTTCAGATAAGAAAGGTCTTAATTTTAAAATTTTTAAACAAGAAGTGAGATTACTTCTGCGATACTGACAAAATATATGATAGTAAAATAGAGCTCAGGCCTGTCACATTGCTTTTCAGAGAAGTGATTTTCTGACTGCAGAACTCTATGCAGTCTTACTCTCCCCTCTGCTGTTTAATCTTCCTCTGACCGGTCAATGGAGAGGATAACATCTGATTTCAGACAATAAGATTGGGAAGAGGTAGCAGGCAAGCGGGGCCAAATCCTATGGCCGAGGCTACGCGACAGTGTCTGCATGCGACATCACCTTTTCCTCCCTGCTCTGCTCCTTCTCCCTGAAGCTGGGCTAAACAAAAGTGGTGCAACATGGGGTCTGAAAATGTGCCTCTTCCTGGAAGGGCACAGGCTGATCTGGAGAGACCAGGCAGCTGTGGAAAAGGGAGATGATCAGAATAAGGTGGAAAGGTGCTGAACAACTGGACTGGAGGCAGAATAAAACCTGAGTAAAGCTATAAAAGGAGGAGTTCCCTGTATAGACCTGTTCCTGATAGGATAGACCTGTCAGGGCTCTCGGGGGTAAACGCTCTATTAAAACCTGTCATTCAAGGTATGGGAAAGATAACTTTGGTTGTGTGGGGGGAGGCTTGATTTGGAGTCTGAGGGCATCAGAGGGAATACTCAGTCTGGGCTTTTGTACCCTGCAGAGCGAAGGGAGGAAGGCACACAATGAGGAGTGGGGTCACATGCACATGTAGGGGAAAAAAAAAACAAACAAACCACAAAAAATAAAAAGAGAAGCAAGACTCAGTTTGCCCATAGTGAGTGCGTTACAGATCTAAAAGAAATTGTATGAGCTGGTATATGTGAAATCACTCATATTTAAAGCTGAAGGTGAGAAACAATATATTGATGAGCCTGTGCTTCCTGTGGAGAGGCTGTATAATGTCACAGAAAGTTTTCTCCCACAGCTTTCAGTCTCCTTACTTCAGCAAAACTAATGGGAGTAATAAAGTAAGTTGTTGCTTTTTCCCTTCTTACTGCATTTATATGAGAGGAGGGCACTGAATGTGCTGTCTTTTATTACTTTTCTCCTCCAGGAGTAGGTAAAAAGTGATATATGCTTCATACTTTTTTACAAACAGATTACACTGGACAGATGCTTAGAAACAGCTTAGCTAAATCATGTGAAGATATGCCTACATTGCACAGTGTGGAAAATCTGCTGCTTTTAGTATAACCAGGCAGAAATGGAGATTCATTTGGGGCACAAGAAGTTGTGAGGTTATGGTTTACCATTAATGGAAAAGAGGGAAAATATCCACTATGTGTTGTGCAATAAAGTCCAGTTAAAGAACAAGTCTTTGAAAGGCCCTGGTTCATGGAAGTGTCAGTGGGTTTGTGGGCTCATTTAGAACCAAACAATGTGCCCAAATGCACCAAACTATGAGAAACCTCCACATGATTGACAAGCATGTGATACACAGGCTGAAAAACCACATTTAGTCTTTGAAGCAAGTGGGCATCTGCTGTCAACACTGGTTAGTGTTTAACAAACTCTTCCTCCCAAATTCTTTTAAGGTTACAAATATGATTAAGGACTTCAGCACTTAGAAACTCAGTGTTTTCATGACAAATTTGTAGGTTTTTATTCATAAGTGGAATTAAAGCCTTGTGTGAGTTGCTTACTGTTATCACTTAGTTTGCAATCCCAAACACTCAGTTGTGAATCTGGGAGTGGCCTGAAAATTAAAAACAAAAACAAGCAATGCCCTTTGTGTCTCTGAAATCCAGCTTCTTTCTAGGGATTAACTGCTCTTAAAAAAAACTGCTCTTTTCTTCTTCAAGAAAAGACCTGCTTGCCTTGGAATCCAGCATGTGCAATGCATTTCTGAGAGTGTGGTTGGTCTTTGTGAATGAGAGAAGCTCTCAGCTTGTCTTCTGAGCCCAAGTACTGGTGTCTTATATTTCCATAATGTCCTGGTGGTTATGTACTCTCCAGGGAAGTGAGGCAGAGAGATCAAGGCTACGTTTACTCTGGGGGAGGTCTTCCATCGCCTAGCAAGGTGTTCTGCTTTCGAAGTTTTTCTAGAAAATAGTGAAGACTAATTTGAGCAAAAGAGAGAGGACAGAACAGTTTATAAAATTCATGAGGACTGTAACTAGCCCTGATTTAAGAAGAAAAGTTTACTGTGAATTTCAAGAGACAGTTCTGTCACTGTGGGCATATTTTTCCAAACCCAGAAAGGACCAAGTGAGCAGCTCAGGCAGGTAAGAAAGGTGGCCAAGCCAGCTTTTTTGGTAAGGTGGGGATGCCAGTCTTTACTGACTGAACCTGACTGCATCCTTTACCACTGGATAGCCTCGCCCCTACAGCTATCTGAAGAAAAAAGACTGTAAACCAGGTTAATGGTAGTGGGTTTGGAAGTGATGGTTCTGTGGGACATACTGCAAAAGGACAGCCAGCCTGTGCAAGTTCAGCAGTCAGTTGGCCAAGACACCTTAGATACCCAGGAACTGGTAATTTATTCCTCTATAATTCAGACATGGAATGATATATCTTTAGTGACTGAGCTGTTTCTCTGCTTGAGTAAATGAGATGTATGTGTTGAGGAAGGCAGTCAGCATTCAGCAAGAAGACAGATTAATTTAAGATTAACTCCTCAGTGGAGTGGAACTGACAGGCCTGTAGAAGATGAGCAGTTCTAGGGGCTGTTAAAGTCCCATTTAAATTCACCAGCTTGGAACTTGCATTACTTGCAAGTGCTTTGACAGTGTGAATACATGTGGTACAGAGGGAGAGTTTGTGCCCTAAATTAGCATTGAGCTAATTGGAAACAAAATCAAAATTGTTCCTGAGAAACTTAAGTATGATTTCTAGGGTTGTATTAATTTCCAGGAATCAGGCAAATCTTTGCATTTTACTCTTACAACACTGAATGTAGTCTAGCTGGTTTTGAATCTGTTCCCTGCTGCAAGATGTGAAGAGCTGGTTTGCAAACCTTACTGTGGCTGCTCGGGCTCTGGATGGGCTGTCAGCCAGTATGTGGGTTAAAACCTTGGCAGCAAGATGCTGTGACATAGAAATATAAGACTGCTGTAAAAGATGCCTTTTTATGCAACTGGCTAGTGTTTTTCTGTCATTGAATCTCAAGGGCAGGGCATGGGGAATCACAGCTGACTGTTGGCAGTATTCTTCCTTTGGAAAGAGAAAAGAAATAGTGTGTTGAGACAGCATTATTATATGCTTCTTAGGAATAAAATCCATAGTGAGTGTAATGAGAAGAAACACAGGTGATTTTTCAAGTATATTTTAGAGATGTATCAATCTCTGTCTAACAAAATGGGCCAAATTTTGACTGACTTATTTTCCCAACTCATTCTGTACATGGATATTCTTGTCGTTGCTTAGTAAGTAAACACTGAAATGTCATTTTACCTAAAAACTTTTAAAACACTATATTTTCTCTCTTACTTAAAGGTATTTTTCCCCTTTCTCCTTTGAATTTGCCTTCTAGCCAGTGATAATAAAGAACCTGAGCAACAACTTGAACAAGTGGCTGAATAGAAGTATAAATGCTCTGCACTGTAGTGATAGCCCAAGCAGAAAACCAACCATCTTGTGAAGAAGGTCTTTTCCTCATAGAGTTGTTCCTTCAGCTCTCTATAGGCACTAGACAGTGTTTACATGCATCTAATCACTAAGTCTACCAAGTCTGAGTTCCTATAAGCTCAGGTTCATTTGAAAATAAGCTTCTCCAGAGCATTTGAGCACATTTGTGGTTTTTTTAAGGAATGTACTGAACTTTCTTGTTCCATGTGTCACATCTATTCTTTTTTACCCTCTGAAAAGGAAAATAACATATTCTTCATGTGATGATTAATGTGTAATGATCTTCACACATTACATAATGTCCTGTCTTCCACTTGGAAAAGCACTGGCACAGCAGGGAGTTGCAAATCTGTCCCTTCATAGAGTGTAGACTGATGCTATTTGAGCTGGCTCATCCCTGCACAGCTTCCAAAACACAATGTGCTTTGCAGCATGGCAGTATCATGAAATGTTGTGGTTGAATTGGAAGGTGTATAATACAGAAAAAACCCCCCACACTTATTTGATCTTCTCCCAGAATATGTCTATCCAAATAACTAAGTTCCGTGTAACTTCTGTGTATTAAAAGTGGATGCCAGCAATGCAGTTCCTTAATTTTATTTAGGCACGGTGGGGTGCATGTAAACAGTGTCAAATGTAACATATATAAAAAACCAGGTTTTATCTGTAAATTCTAAAATGCCTTTATAGGAGTTGAATCCTTCCAGTTCTGTTCATCAGTTAAAAACTGTGAAAACATGCCCTTCCTGCACTTTACTCCCCAGATCTGCAAAATCCACAGTACTAGCTTGTCTGCCTTTTGGGAGAAGACAAAGGCAATATTCAATACTCCATGTCTTGGGCAGAGCAATTAAACATTTTCTGGATAATTTCATTGCTTTGACAAGTTTCAAGATTGATGCAATATTTTTATCTTCTGTTTCTCCAGTATCTCTGCCAGTTTTCAAAGGGTTTATTTCTTTTCTGCCAAACAAAGACTGTCTTTCTATCATTCATATCTCAAAACTGGCTTAATTTGTATTTTTATGCCTCTGGTTTCTGATGGGTTTAATACAGCTGTTCTTTGACTCTAAACACATTTCTACAACAATTCCTTCTTAATCTATGGTTTTTTTTTTTTTTTTGCTCTCACATCAAGTCTAGCAAGGCAGATTTTGTGCCAGAGCTTAAAAACAATCTCCACTCTAATTTACTCCCTTAAGTGCGCTAGAAACGTGATGGTTGTCTCTAGCAGATCTCCTGATCTAGGATTTTAGCGGATTTTAGCTGAAGTTAAAATGAGAATTTCTTCTGAAAAAAATGAAAAAAAGCTGAAAGCATTTAGACCCATTGTAATTTCAGTAACAAATTTAATCTTCATTAGACAAGACAGAAAATACTTTGGCAACAGAGACACTGGAAGAAATAAGAAATGACCTTTCAGTAATAAAATAGTACATAGCTATTATCTAGTGCTTGTCATCAGTAACACAAACCATGTTTAACAGAGAAAGTGAGTTTCATTATCTGCATCTTACAGGTTGCAAAAGAGAGGCATTCATTGTGCTATTATGCAAAAATACTAAAAAATATAAGTAACCTGCACTTTTACAGCATATATTTCATTTCTTTTAGAGAATCAATCTCTACACTATATATATTTACCATAATTACTTAGGTTTCACTTATGCTTCCTCAAAAATTGAAAATTTCTCTAGTGACTGTTCTCATAGAGGACCATGTCTCTGGTACTGCACTGGGCCAGATTGGAGACCTTGTTATTTAGAATCACTACTATGTTTTCAGAAGTCCTTAAAACACTTACGTCATGCACACGAGTGAAAATGGAAGGCAATAGGTCTTCTTTCTTTAAAGTTTTGTACTATTCTTCTGGAATAATATATGCAGCAATGAGGGAACTGGGTAAATATATAGAGAAATTTAAGTTGAACAGCAATTGCAAGTTGAGGTTGAAGAGACCTTGAAATAAGCTTCAATGTCTTTTTTCAAAAATAAAATACCATTTACATTTCTTTACCATCCCACCTCTACAAAAAACCAGCGTCACAAATTAGACACTGTAAGCATAATTTGGTGTATCTAAAAGGGCATGGAAATCAGGTAAAGGTATCTCAAGAATTCTGAAGTACTAGCATTTAATGTATTTTTCAATCATTGCTAACCTAAACATGGAACTCTGCCATGTAAGCCCAGTGAGAGCACCTTTACTTTTCCTGACCCTTTAAGCACCTCTGTGTTTGAACATGACAATTTACTTCTTTTACTTTTTGCAGGACTACTATCTTGACACCACAGTGTAGTGAGTTCTGGCACTAAGCCTTTACTGTTTATTAAATGAATTCATTAATTCCACAAATGATCAATCTATTTACTTGTAGCTGGATTAATCTTTCTTAATCCTGAACCATTGTTGGGCTAGGAAGCCTTTGTGTGCAGAAAATGAAAGAAAATATATAAATTCCTAGTTTGATCCATAATGAAAGTGAAGGGGTTTAAATTTATGGCTCTGACTGAAATCAATTTGTGCCTTTAGCACTGAGCTAAAGTCCAAGTTATGTCTCCATAAACAGCTGTAAATTTTAATTTTCCCATCTTCAAAAATTTCTCTTTTGCCACTCTACTGGAAGAAAAATCATGCAGCTTTTTTCTTCAGCTTTTATAATATCAGATACTATTACATTCTCTGCTACACATTTCTGGGCAAAAGCAATTGCTTATTCATTTTCCAGTTTTCCAAATCCTGAGCTCTGTGAAACATCTAATACTGCAAACCACTTCCTTTGCACTCCTGTGATGGGGACAGAGGGAACTGAGGATGCAGCAAGAGAAATGTGCCATATTTAAGTCATGCTGGGGTTACATTGCATGATCTGCCTTTCTTTGAAGTCCAGGATGTGTTGAGTTCTGAGAAGTGTCACTCTATACATATGTTGTATTTTGGCACACTGCCACAAACTGGTTAATAAATCTGTTTGGAAATAGTAAGAGGCTTAGGAGTCTACCCTTGTTTGCAGACAAACTTACTAAGGGTGATTTCACTCTGTTGTGCACCACTGAAAAGGGAGGAGAGGAAATCCTTCATCTGTGTGCCATCAGTGTTTGCTGCACCTGATGAGGCGTTATGCCATTGTGCCACCTTTCTTCTCTTATTTCCACTGTGCCAGGTTGCTCAGACTTTAACCTGTGCCCCTGAGGTGACGCTGCCTGTACCTGTATGTAGGGGCAGCTTCGTCGTGCTGGTATGTGAGCCCTGTTTCTCATCTGTACCTTTTTGCTCGAGCAACCGAACCCTGCGTGGCTGCCCTTGGTGTGAGTGCTGACATTGATCCTTGTGCCTGATCCGAAGTCAGCCTGACAGGGCTACCCAGGAAGCCAATTACCCTCTGGTGCTGCTCCAGCGCCAGTGAGTGACAGGCCTGTGGAGAGCTGACCGGTGGTGTCTTGGCCAGAGCAGTGTCCCTGCAATCGCTGCTCTTTGCACGCTGCAGTGCAGAGGCACTGTGTGTGCCGTCTGTGCTAATCCATTTTTTGAGCAATGGGCTTCCATCTGCCTTAGCCTTTGGCTTTTCCTCAGGCTAAAACTGAAGACAACCCTTCTACCAAAGTTGCATTTGGCTATCTGCTGGGAAGGGCATAATTAGCCAAGCTAGCACAGGTTAGTACATCCCAGTTATTTATTGTCTTCTTTCTCAGCAAGTCATGCAAAAGGAGTTCCAGACATATGCTGCAGTTCAAATTATGAATACCTAGTTTACTTTTTGTATGTTTTTCTCTCGTATCCTCGGGTTGTTCTAGTGCCTCGGTTTGCTAGATCCTTCAGGAAAAAGAAAGATGTTTTCAAGTTGGAACTGTGAGATGGACACGTAGGAGACAGCTCTAATGCTACTGTCCAACACCAGCAATCATACTGTAATCCAGTTACTGACCAGAAAAAAAAATTATAAGCTTTTTTCCAATGTGTTTAAATAAGGTACAGTTGTATTAGTATTCTCTGGAAAACCTTTGAATCAAGTTTGGAAAAGCAAGAATTTGCATATAAATAGAATATTATAGAGACAACTCTATTTCTCTTGGCAGGGCATTTTTTGTTGAATTCTTTACTTTTTGCTGATTTTAAAACAAATAATTCTGTAGTTTAGGAAGGGTTTGTGTTATAGGGAGGTTTGGACAGAAAATACACAAATTACACATTAATTAACATTTTGACATTATTGCAACAATAGTTAATCAGAAAACCTCAAATTATTTAAAATGAGTTAACTACTTTCTTTTCTATGCTGTACTTTGATAATCCACAAGTAAATACAATTATTAATATTTTGAGTTTTGTGCCAGGGACATAAGAACGTTACAGATATACTTCTTTTTGGAAGCTTAGTATGTGCTAAATATTCATCTATGTATAGTTGAGTGTCTGCATTACTAATAATTTTTGCAAGTGCTGCTGGAAATGTGGGTATTGAACATATTAGTATAGTGTGCAAAGATTAAGTGAGTAGTACTCAAATTGAATTTGCTGTGGCTGGGCATCTAAGTCTATTAGAGAATCTTTTCTTCTTCTTCT